>VZRV01002222.1:2751703-3183489 GCA_013398115.1 Falcunculus frontatus
GGCCGCCGCGGAGCCGCCGCTGGGGGCGCCGGGCGCAGCCCCGGTGCTGCTGCCGAGCGCTCGCCGCCCGTGCCCGGGCTCCCCGCGGGGCGAAGCGTTCTCCCCGCACTGCGGGCAACAGAGCGATGGGCCGCGCCTGAGGACGGGCCGCGCGGGGGTCGGGGCAGGGCGGCATCCCAAGAGATGTGCAGATGAGGTGTCATTTATCCTAAATAAATTAGACCTGTCATAACTTGCGGCTTTTAAAATTTTTTTTAGTAGCTTCTTGTCGACAGAAAGTAAGTTCTAAGCTTCTGGAGGATCAAACTGAGACATGTGCCTGTTAAAGTATGGTCAAAACAATAGTAATGAGAGAAAATTGATTTATCAGGTTGGAATAGATGTTCAGGTATAAATATTTTTCAGTTTGGAACCTAGAAGAATTTCCTGCACTGGAAAAAATGTAGTGGTTTAAAGAGCATTTTTTTTAAGGCAGAGGAAGATATTTTTATCAGCCAACACCACTGTCCTCTGCGGTTTGCTACTAGTATAAAAATCTGGCATTGATTTGTAATACTCCTAGAGGAATTCAGAAGAATGATAACTAAGCTTTTAGCTTGTTTTGCAGTTAATAAGAAAGGCCACAGGAAACTTTGAACAGAGTTGGATTTCTCTCTACAGTTTTGCACTATTAATGTGACCACCGTATTTTTGTAGAAAAAAACCTTGTAGATCTTTTAGTTAATACAGATTATTAAAGTAACTCCAGAAAATTAAAGACCTTTGTTTCTGAAGCAGCAGGAGAAGATGAAATCGTGTTCTTCACACCTGAAGTGACTAACCCTTGTTTGTGACATCATAGGCACTTCCACAGCTTTCATGCATGGCGGTCTTGAAAGGTTGAGGAATGAGTTTTAGGAACAGTAGAAATCTTTTTAACTGTGGTTTTTGAGAATGACTACTTGCATACCCTTTAGTTTGAGGTGAAGAGTTTTGGCATAGGTCTTCAGTATCATTGTTTTGTAAAGTGGTGAATACAAGTGAGTTCTTGTAGCTTTTTCTCAGAGTGTGCAAGCTTTATAGACTGTATCTTGTTTGTTTTATATGGACCCCGCTTAAATACCTGCCCCCTGTGCCTTTTATAGGAACCTTAAAAAGCATCTTTGCTTCTCTAAGTGAACGAGTCCTAGCCCAGACAGTAATGGTTTTGCACATTGCAGCAGGGGTTGTATGACATGATAATTTAGGGGTCTCTGTTGTGTACCTTGTCCCTAGTTGTACTCTGGTTGGTTGGTTGGTTTTGAGCAGTGGGTTTCTTTTTGCTCTTTGAGAGTAATGTCCTAGTTCTTTGAAATAGTTTCTGAGCTACTGTTCTTTTTGGGTGGTGTGGTTTGGGGTTTGCTAGTGTTGTGGGTTTGGTGGTGGTTGGGGTTTTTGTTTGTTTGTTTTGTTAAAGTATTAGTCAAAATATGTCTTGCTTTCCAGGAAAACACATTCCTTGCTCAGCAGCCATTAGAATCTTGTGTTTGAATTTGCTGCACTTTTGGGGGTATCTTTAAGGGTAACATATTTAGTCATTGAGAAACGAGTTCTCACCCACTCCCATGTTTTTGAGGGCCTAAACTTTGCTGCATGTCACCGTGTGTTGGCACTTCTTGGAAACTTCTCGTACCTTTATACTAATTGTTTCTGTAGCTAGCAATTAAGCATTTCATCACATTTTTGGGGTCAAATTTTAACAAACGTAGATAACTGTTCTACAAGGTGTTATTGGGGAAACTTGCTACTAGTAAGTGTTGCATTTTTCACTGGCATATACTTATGCAAAGCATTCTCTTTCCAGTGTTTCACCTTTCTTAAATGTTTTTATTCATTGCCACATGCATTCCTAAGAATTGTTTAGCTAGGGATCATTCCTGGTGGTTTGAACAGCTTCAAAAACAGTCTCCAGTGTCAAATGTGAATACCTACTTACCAGTTAATGCTTTGCAGACTGTTTACTTGTCTTTCATATAGCTGTGTAGTCATGAGAAAATGTTTTAAAGTATTGATTCAACCCGATCAGCTGAAGTTCTCAGACAAAAGAAGGTTGTGATGTAGATGATGGCTTGTTGGAGTAATCTGCAACACTCCAGTTTCTTGCTGTCTTTCTCACTAGATGCTAGGCATAGCTTTCCTGTGCAATACATAGTGAGTTGGTAGTGGTACACACTGAATTTAACCACTTAACACTTGAAGCTCTTCATGGTGTACATTTTAAAATTACTTCTCAGGAAGTGCTATTTTAGAGCTTTGCTGGATGTTTCATTGTCTTATTTTTCAAGGAAATAATTTTTGTAAGAATGAAGTAGACATTTTATGCTAAATATCTCCCTTCTATGATCATCATGCCACTGTGGTGGAGACTAATAATAAGATCCTCTGAAATGAAAATGGGTGCCTGTTGAAAAAATGCACTCCTAGAAGATACAAACTGCCTAGGAGCTTTTCCACCCAAAACTGAATACAAAAATAGGTTTTGCCCCAAAGAAGTAGGATTTCATTTCAGTTGCAATGAAGCTGGAGAATTTAATGATCAGAAAGGTGGCAGAATACATAAAGTTTGTGTTGTCTCATTTATCTTGAAATAGGCATGAAAAATGTTAGCAGATTATTATTCATTAATGATTAATTTCTCTCCCGTTCAATGGGAAGGTAATAGAGCCAGTTCTTAAAGAGTTCTATGTCTTAAGTGTATTTTGTATTGAGATTGGTGGAGGACAGAAACCATTGTGGAAGCTGTGAAAACACATGGTGATGGGTTAGGAGTTGACAATGCTTTGTATTTAGAGACCAACATGATAAAAGTTAAGGCTGGTTTTTACTTTCTCAGCACTGCTGCTTATCTAAAAAATTGTGGCTTTTGAAAATGGCTTCGGAAACACCATGTTTTTCCTTTCAGCGATCCTAAAGTAGTTTCTTGAAAGTTGGCTTTGTTCTAAGTATTAAGTGCTGTGGGATTTGGGTTTTGTTGACTCCTAACAATTTTTCAGGTTGTAAAAGGTAACTGGATTATGTGCAATTATCATTACTATGTGTGTTTCCTTCTGTAAATATTAAATTTTATAACCATTTTAAGTTACGTTTGGAATGTGTTTCTCAGTTTGTAGGTACTCACTTGATGCAGGCGTTGAGTTCACTTGCAGCATTTTTCTCATTTACAGCTGTGCTAGTGCCTATTCAAGAAACACAGAGCTCATTATTCAGTGACAGTGCTTTGTGAGGACCCACGTATAGGGTGAGAGTTATGTTTTGTATTGTTACAGTAATTCTGTCCTGCTCCAAGCTAAACAAGCTGCACTGATGAAACTGCAGCTTTACTTCTGTAACTTCACTTTTGAGGATTATGCTGGTATAGCTGTATGAGTAATGTTTTTTGGGGTTTTTTTTCTGAACTCCAGAAAGGAGAATAACAAATATTTTTATGGTTACTTTTAAAAAAAGCTGTATATATAATCAAAATCTTGGTTCATTTAGGAAGGACAGTTATATAGCTGGGTTTTATGAAATGTGTGCAGTATAGATAAAGTTTACATTTTTACTTAACCAGATGGAAGTCATCTAAGCTTGGAAGTATTCTTTTGTTAATAACAGGGTGATGAATGATTTAAAAAGGTGTAAGGAACGCTGATCTGTGTATTTTGTACCTGAGGCTGCCAGATCCGAGGCACACCAGTCTCCTGACCTGTTTGTGGGAAATACTGGAGTGAAAGGTAGAAGTGATTCAACTACGGACTCTGCAAAGGGTGTTCAGCCAGTCTGTGCTCATCTCTTATCTTATGAACAGCAGTAAGGATATAACTTCTTGCAACCCCACTGATGGCTCCCTGTCAGGAGTCTGCCTGTCTGTTTAGAAGGCACTGCATATGTGGAGCTTGGTAGGTATCAAACTGAGCAACAGCCTTGGAAGTAAGCAGAGCAGTGGGCGCTTTCTGTGGGGAAAGAGAGTTCCTGCTACTAGAGAAGTCCAGTGTGCTCAGTTGAGGAGACTAACAGAAAGTTGCTGTGTTCCAGTTGGAAAAACTTAAAAGAAAATTTACGTGCTACATGTGTCAGGCATGGCAATTACTGGGTGTGTTGTAAAGGAATTGAAATCCTCCGAATGGCTGGAAACTAGAGAGAGGAGCGGAATCCTGTACTAGCTGTTGAGCTCTTTTGATTAGAAGTTTGCCTTCAGCATTACCTTTTTTAGTGATTCCCTGCCTGACGAGTAAAGTCTCTTCGTATTATATCTTGAGATTAATGAGATAGTGTCTTTCCATTGTCTAACATCTGTTGTATTGTAAAACAACTTGCTTCTTTTTGCATGTGTTGGGAAAAAAAGAGCCTCATTAAGTGGTTGTTCAGAGTACTAGAAAAAATCCCTGCATCTAACTACTGATGCCCTTACCATTCCTGCAGATGTAGTAGTGTTATAATGGAAGTCTGAAATAGATTTGACCTGGACAACCATTCATGATAAGTTAGACCATTCTGCTGGCTTTGTCTAGTGAACGCATCTTACTACAACCATTTATGATTCTTCCTTCAGATGTGGCAGGGTGAATACAAGCATTTTCTGGTTCTGATAAGAGCACTGTATTGAGATTATTTATATCCAGTTTGTTTTGCTGGTAATACTTTTGTGAGTTCTGATTTTGACCAAGTCTCCTGACAATAACTGTTCAAAGGGCATGTTTTCTTCTTTTCATCTTTTTTTAGCACATGGTAAGCTTATTTTTTTTTTAATTTTTGTTTTGTTTAAAAGTATGCTTTAATTTTGTGACATAGCTAGGTGCTGGAATTTATTTGGTCAAAAAAACAATCACAACTAAGTTTTTAATAAACTTAAAAGTCTGGAAGACTTTCAATCCCAGATTCCATGTAGCAGCTTCTAAATTGCTGTGTGTGTACCTTCCAAGCCTGGTATGCCCATCCCATTGCTTATCACTGGCAAGCCTGGGAGAAACCAGGTTTGCCTGTGATAAGCAATGGAAATGCACGGCAAAATTTGATGGACTGCGTGCTCATGGGGTCCTTCAGTCCTCCCATGAGGCTGCAATGAACTGCACTTGAAACATTCCTACACCAATGCACACAGCAAGAGGAGCAAGCAAGAGGAGCTTCCTTAGTCCCAGAGATGTGACATCATTGGCATAAGTGAAACCTGGTGGGGTGAGTCTTGTGACTGCTGTGTTACAATGGACAATTACAGGCTCTTCGGGAGAGATAAGGCAAGGCAGGTGAGGTGAAGAGGTAACGTAGGTGATAGAGGGGCTGGAATTTATGGAGCTTAGAGTTGGCAGTGGCACAGTTGAGAGCTACTGGGTAAGGATTAAGGGACAAACATCATTGTAGAAATCTACTATAGGCAACCCAGACAGGATGACAGCACTGATGAATTATCCTTTAAGGACGTGAGGGATATTTGTAAATCAGTCACCTTTGTTCTTATGGGGGACCTCAGCTTGCCAGATGTTAACTGAGAGCATCACACAGCTGGTGGCTGTGTGAAGAGGTGACAGGTCCAGAAGATTTCTAGGACACCTGGACGGTAACTTCTTGATGTAGATGCTAAGCGAGTTGACTGGGAAAGGTGCCCTTCTTGATTTGTTGCTTAACAGAGAGGGTCTTGTGAATGGAGTGGAGTGGAGTGATTGGTGGCTGTCTTGGCCACAGTGACCATGAAGCAATCAAGTTCATAATCTCTGTTTACAGGAGTAAAAGTGCCAGCCTGAAGTGCCAGTGGCTTCAGCCCTGGACAGGAGGAGAGCAGACTTCGAGCTGCTCAGAGAACTGGTGAGTAAGGTCCCTTGGGAAGATGCTTTTGAAGGTGCTGTGGTCTGTCAGTACTGGTCACTTAAGTACCACGTTCTAAGAGTACAGGAGCAGGTAATTTGAAAATGTTGAAAGTCAAGCGTGTGAGACAAAAAGCTGACTTGTCTGAGCAGGGATCTTCTGGAGCTAAGGCAAAAAAGAAATTGTATGTCCAGTGGAAGCAATGTTCATGGACATGGGAGGATTACAAAGATGCTGTTTCACCTCTGTGGGGAGAAAATTTGTGTAGCTAAAGCTCAGTCAGAGTTGAAGCTGGCCAGAACTGTGGGAGACAGCAAAAAGGGCTTTTTGAAATATGTTAACAGCAAAAGGCAGTACAGAAATAACATTGGCTCATTATGTGATGAGGATGTCATCTCACGAACTGGAATGTAGACAGAGCAGAGACATTTAATGGTTTCTTCACTTCAGTCTTCAACACTGGTGGTGGCCTCTTGGAGTCCCAGTGTCCTGAGTTGGAGAACCATGACTGAGAATGATAAACTCCCAGTGAACCCCAATCCTGTGCAGGATTTGCTTTTCCAGCTGAATCCCTCGAAGTCTGTGAGGCCCGATGGGATTCATCCAAGGGTACTCAATGAGCTGGCTGATGTCGTCACAAGACCTCTCTCAATGATTCTTGAATGGTCTCGGGAGTCTGAAAAAGTCCCAATCGACTGGAACTTGACAAATGTCCCAGTTTTCCAGAAGGGCCAGAAGGATGTCCCTGGTAACCACAGGTCTCTCACTTGAGTTCCTGGTAAAATTATGGAGAGGATTATGTTGGGAGTTACTGAGAAACACCTGAAGGACAAGGCAGTCAAGGGTCACAGCCAGCACAAGTGCATGAGGGGCAAGTCCTGCTTGTCAAACTTAATTTCCTTTTATGACAAGGTGACTCCCCAGTTGATCTGTGGATGCCAGTTGTGATCTTTTTGGATTTCGGTAAAGCTTTTGGTAATGTCTGTCACAGTATCCTTCTGGACAAAACGTCCAGCACACAGCTGGATAAACACGTCACGCAGTGGGTGAGCAGCTCTGAGCAAAGGGTTATGGTGAATGGGGTTACATTAGGCTGGTGACCTGTCACTAGTGGGGTTCTGCAGGGCTCCATCCTTGGCCCTGTGCTCTTAAATGTCTTCATAAATGACTTGGACACAGGACTGGAAGGAATGCTAAGTAAGTTTGCTGATGACACTAATTTGGGAGGAACTGTTGACTGCCATGAAGGCAGAAAGAGACCTTGACAGATAAAAGGGCTGGGCAATCACCAACCCTATGAAGTTTCAAAATGACAGGTGCTGGATTCTGCACTTGGGACAGGGTAACCCTGGGATGTACAGACAGACTGGGGAATGTAACACTGGAGAGCAGCCCTGTGGAAAAGGACCTGGGGGTCCTGGCCGAGGGCAAGTTGAACATGAGTCAGCAGTGCCCTGGCAGCCAGGGGTGCCAGCTGTGTCCTGGGGTGCATCAGGCCCAGCATCACCAGCTGGGCAAGGGAGGGGATTGTCCCGGTCTGGTTTGCATTGGACTGGCCTCACCTTGAGTTCTGGGGGCAGTTTTGGGCACCACATTATAAAGGAGACATTAAGCTATTGGAGAACGTCCAAAGGAGAGCCGCAGAGGTGGTGAAGGGTCTGGAGGGGAAGCTGTATGAGGAGCAGCTGAGGTCACTTGGTCTGTTCAGCCTGGAGGAGGCTGCGGGGAGACCTCATTTGGGTCTCCAGCTTCTTTGCAAGGGGAAGCAGAGGGTCAGGTGTTGATCTCTTCTTTCTGGTGACCAGCAATAGGACCGGTCATGTAACTGTCAGGAGATTTAGGCTGGGTATTGGGAAAAGATTTTTGACCCAGAGGGTGGTTGGGCACGGGAACAAGCTCCCCAGGACAGTGCTCACAACACAAAGCCTGCCAGAGTTCAAGAAGCATTTGGACAAAGCTGTTAGGCATACGGTGTAATTTTTGGGGATGTCCTGGGCAGAGTCAGCAGTTGGACCCTCATTCTCATGGATCCCTTCCAACTCAGTATATTCTATTCTGTGCTCTAGGATAATGCAGTTATGGAATAAGGCCGGGCAGTGCAGTAGTTTTCCAGTGGAAAAGATCTGTGGAAATGGTTTTGTTTCTCTTAAAGAGGCAGTATGGATCACTTACTGAATTCAACAAGGTTGTTTTAGTAGATTGTAGGGCAGGAGTCCAGAGGACTCTACCAGAAAATACTGATTTATTTACATACTTAATTCTTTTCAATTCCTTGTTTCTATTGGAGTGGGAAGGATGGTGATGGAGAAATAGCAGAAGCTGTTAATTTCCTCTTTAATTCTTTTGACTCTGCATTTCTCTCTAACTGCAATTTTGGGAAGGTGAATTTTTAAAATGAAACTTCCAATGTTTCTGGGATTGCTGGTACAGAAAACCCTTATATGAGAGTTGCGTACAGTACTTGTTGAAGCTGAATTGTAAAATTGTGTATATGAGAGAAAATGTTTAGGGTTTTCTAGTTGCTTCTTGGCAGTGGAAGTGGTGGAAAACTTGCTCTTTCCAAGTCAGCAGAAAAAAAAATCAATCATTTGAAAGATGGCAAGAACAGGGAGCTTGGACCAGATGACCTTCTGTGGTACCTTCCAACCTTACCCATTCTGTGATTCTGTGAAGAGGTCAGTCCATCGTGTTGCTCTGTTGTATTGTCTCAGGTAGCAATAGTAAAATAGATTGGAACTGTGGAACTTTGGAAGAGCAATACTAAAATAGCTTTTCTGTGGAAAACCTGCAATGTTTTTTAATTGATGTGTTTAATATTACGGATGCCTAAAACGATAGTATTTTACTGAGACTATGATGAAAATGAGTTGGTGCTTTGGGCTCATTCTGCAGTTGAAGCCACCTTTGCTAACTCGTTTCTTGTAACACTTACTTAGAACTGAAGGTTATGGGATTACATAGAAATCTCAGGTATTTGTAATAATGTTTGCAAAAGTAAGTGCTAATATTCATAGCTGTGCAGGAAATAATAACCTCATGAGTAAACCCTGGAAGCTGAAAAAATGAAAGGATAAATGTAGAAGCATTCCGAAGCTCCTGCTTCAGAAATCTCAGTGTTTGGAATTGTCACGTCTTCAAAGTGCCTTTGTGACTTTGAGGATCCTGATTCATCTCCTGAATTATTGACCTGAATATTCAGAACTAATTATTGAGAGATTCATTTACTGACTTCATCAGGAAAGGGGCAATTGGAATAAAAAAGTGTATTTTATGATAGAATGAGACTTTTGGTTTGTTTCTGTGTTAGAAGGAAAAAGTTGTAGACTGTATGCATTTTAGGCTTTCTCATTTTGACTTTGGTTTGACTATTTCTGGTGAAAATGTATTTTACTTTTTAATTTCCAGAGCTAGAAGTAAATTAGTCTGCAATTAACTTTTTATTTTTCTACTGTAGGCTGAAGATAATTCCCTCAGAAAAAGGGAAAGGGAGAGCATTTGTAGTAAAAAGAGTGAGAGAATTCTGTCTCGACTGGGATGTGTGATTTATTTGTGATTTATGTCTTCAAACCAGTATTTTTCTATTTGTAAGAACTACTTGTATAAATTATTAATTAAAAAACCTGGAAAAAAGTAAAAAAAATAGAACTCTTCTCTGTTGAATTCCACAGATGTAACTTTCTCTGAGGCTACAGGAGAGCAAAAAACCATGAGTGGAATAATTTGCACAGTCATTCATAAACCATGATAAACCTTGTGAATTATTTTGTCATGTCTCCTGAATTATTTTATAATGCCTTCATACTTGCTTACTAACTTTCCAGAAGTCTATTTGTGTTTTGAATCTACTATATCCCAGATGAATTACTTTCAAAATAACCAAGCTAAACAAGAACAAAAAACCTCCCAAAACAAATAACTCTCTACCGCCTCTGTGAGAGAAGCAAAAACCAGTCCAACTCTTGACTATACCTTAGCCTGTTTCTGTTTTGTATTTTGCAACTTAAATATTCATGCATATCTCATGGCAGCTGAGTTTGGGGAGATCTTTCTGTACTACTTAACAAAAAAAAAATCCAGTGTCAAAAATGTAGTTTCTGTATATCCTCATACGAGTGTGTAGTAGATTCCTTTTGCACAAGGAAGGTTAAAAAATAAATCCCAGCTCAACTGTAAATTAAATACAATAATATTAATTGATAAGCTGAATATTTATTGGCATGAACTTCTCATGCAAAGTTCATTGCATCTCTGGAGCATAGTTGTTTTGTAAGTTCTTTAGCTTGACATGTACAGGGGACTTTTGGAAGGGCCAGTGTTGATTAGTTCCATACAAGTTTCTACTGAGTTCTTAAAACTATGTCTACTTTACATTCATTACATATATGTAAACTTCTGTATGGTTTTTCTCTGCAACTTCTTTTTCCCTGAAGCTGGAGTTGTGTATTTAAAGAATTTCAACTGAAGACTAAGTGGCTGACTTATTTTCTGTGCTGCACAAGGTCATGGGAAATTAAAATAAAAACCACAACCCTGATGTTTTATTTCAGGATTTTACTGTATTTGATCTGCTTGCATGTTGCTATGAAGAACTGAATGGAACATTTAAGTCTCTCTTACTGTCCAGGCCTGCAAATCTTATATTCTACTCCATTGTGTAGTCTTGCCATGTAATAAGCACACCATCTTAGATGGAGCCTCGTTTGGTACAAAATACAAGAACATCATCCTGGGTGAAGGTAAGTTTAAAAAAAGAAATTAACTAACCAAAAAAAACCCTCAGAGAAACAAAAATAATGCCCTGCCATCTGCCATTTTTACCTATCTTAACTCTTAACTGTTACTCGCCTTCAAACAAAATATGACAGAAAAATAATGTGCTAGGTATGGGCTTCACACAGTGTTTTATGCAGTATTTCATTATTTTTCTTGATCTGCAACCTAAGTAAGTGATGTCTTGAATCTCTTAAGTCAGAAGCTTTTTAGTAGATGAGAAACTTGGAGAAGCATAGTCTGGGGCAGTGCTAGGTGCTTTCTTTATGTAGGCATTGAATCTAAGTGTAATTAAGGTTGAAAGGAACCTCAGGAGGTCTTTAATTCATCCTTGTTGCATCCAGTCAGATCTTGAAAACCTCCAGGGATGAAGTCTGCACAGCTTCTTTGGGCAACGCTACTGGGACATGACTGTCCTTGAGATGAAAGTGTTTTCCTTTCTTTTGGACTGTCCTTTAAATTTACATCCATTGTCTCCAGCCGTGCACTGCTGTGAAGAGCCTAGGTCTATACTTGGTGTCTGCCTGGGACAGTTGGAAAAAAGATGGGTTTGTTTTTTTTGGAAGAGCAACAATCTAGACAGGCCTATTTAGTTGGAAGAAATAGGTGATACAACAAGATTTGAGGTACAGAGGCAGGATAGCTGGGCAAAATGCATATAGCACTCAGATGTGGAGGAAATGTTGTGAAATAACAGCTGATTGTATGTATGGTGTCTAAGCCACATACATCTGTGAGATGTATGAGACACCATAGCGGTAGGCAGAAGCCAAGGAAGCAGTAACTGGGATTTCCCTTCTTTCACTGTTCCTTCTCTCAGCACTTTCTGACCCTGCTACTTCTTTTTGTGAATTATAGGAGCTTGTGCATGCCCTACTTGTCCACTGGAGTTACTGGTATGTATTTTATGAACTATTTTGCATGTAATGTGTGGGAGTGAGATATGTTTTGAGTAAAGATCTAGGTATTTGGGAGTGTGGAAACTGGAGTGGAGCATGGAAGTGCTTGGTCCTGTAGAAAATTGTGGTTTAGATCTGTGCTAAACGAGTCGTTTAACTTCTGTCTGTTACACAGCCATATTTAGGGTTACCATTTTCTTCTTCCTATAAAAGCTCTGAGATCCTTATGTGAAAAGTTCTCTTTAAATTAATGCACTGACTCCAAGATGAAAGATTGTGTGTGTGTGTCTGTAATGTGGTACTTCAAAGGATGATTGTATGACACTGTCATTTCAATTAGACAAAAGCTACAAACATCTGTAAAACGCTGAGAAATGCTGAAAGATTTAAAACTGTATGTAGAGACATTTGAGAGAGCAGTCCTTTGGGTTTATGCTTTTAGAAAAATGGGTGAAGATACGATGAATTGTGATGGTCCACATTATTTTTTTCGTATTTTAAATTGCATTCATTTCTGCTATATTATGCTTAGAAGAGATAAAGGATATGTTTGGAGCTTAAATTATTAGCTTACAGATTTGTCATTGTTTTTCAAGATGTTTGAGCCTAGAAAATTGTCACATTTCTTTCACAAAGGTAATAAATATTATAGTAATCTCAGAAATGCGGTCGTTTTTCAGATTTGGAATTCTGCAGCTGAATGTTTAAGTAAGTAGTATACATTCTGTGTGTTAAGTGCTCTGATAAAGCATTCCCATGAAGTGTATTGGAATCGGGCACTTTGAACATCCTTAACAATTAAATTAGGGACCTGCACTTGACAACCAGATGTTTAGGTACCTGTATTCAGACGCTTCTGAATGGCATAGATAGAATTTAGTTGGTCCTGACACATCTGTGAAAGAATTTCCTATTCAGCCCATTTCCCTACTCTTTTGATCCATTACTAATAGAAAGACTTGAAAAAGAGAAAAGTCTGCAGTACTTCTTAACGGCTAGAAAGACATAGAAACCCGAAAGGTAATTTTGTGAAAATAGAAATAAGCTAAAAATTAACAAAACTTGCATACTGAGTGCACATAAAGATACTCTGTATCCTCTTGAAGATGATGTGCATTGCAATTACCTTGTGTGAAATATTGCACCTCAGGCAGTTGATTTCTACAGCAAAATATAAGAGTTATTCTTAGCCTGAGGCAGAAACTGGGGAGCATCTCCTTATCTGACAATCTTCTTTAGTCTAAAACATAAATGGGTGTCTTGATATATCCCATTTGTGGGCTTGTTTTTTCCTTTTATTTAAAAAAAATTGGGACTTGTCAGATGTCAAATGAGTTTTTGTCAAACTTACCCAGAGGCTATTTGAATGCAAGTGTTGCTAAGCAGTTCAATACAAAAAACCACTTGTCGTACCATATTATGTTTTTTATGAGATGCAAGAATATTTCAGAATCAAACCAAGGATTTGGAAATGGGGATATTGATGTATTTTTATTCCCACCTACCATTCTGCTTGCTGTTTTGATTTTTCATAATTTTTTTTTTTGTGGTCTATTTATTTAGAGTGATCTAGAAGTTGTTTGTATGTTTTTATGTTCTAAGGCTTTCATCACTTACTGCTAGCCTGAGTAGAGAGACCAGAAAGTGAGATCTGAAGCCTGAATTACCTACGTTGTGCAAGCTATCAGTTAATATCTGTTCCATTATGATGAGTGTAATCATCCCTACAGCTTTGTATTTAGGTGCTACAGCTTATTAATTTAGGTTGAGGATAGCTGTCCTTCTGTTTGGAGATCCTCCTTGGATCAGTGTGGAAGGACCAGGACAGTGCTTGTGCACTGCTGAACTTGTTAATAAATCATGCTGACCTTCCCTGGCTCCATTTGGAAATACTGGGAAATGTGGGTATGCAAATGTGATACAGTGATGCTCAAGCTGACTTCTCAGACCTTTGGATGTCAGTGTTGCTTCCCACTTCTAAGAGTGTTTGGTGGGCTTGCCACTACATTGCATAAGTACAGTTGTTTTTAAATCATTGCAAATTGTGCACTGATGCATGGGCCTGAGGTCAATTTGGAAGCAGCAATATTAAAAAGACTAGCTTTTGTATCACTTTGGTGGAATTGAATGGTTTCTGTCTCTTTAAAATATACCTGTAAAAATCTTTCTTTAAATATGCTTGGATTTTTTAGCCTGAGGCAAAAACTCAGGAGCAGTTTGGTAGATTTACTGAAGTCATAGTAAATAAAAGCTAAACTGAGGGATAAATTCAAGATGTGTCTATCCTGTAATATCTTACAGAACTTCTACAAAGATGACAAATGTTCTGATATTTTAAAAAGCAGATAATAAGGAAAGATAGCTAACTATAGACATAGCTCAGAAGAGACAATTTTGTTGGTGTCTTTGTAGAGAATTGATGAACACGATAAATAAAAAGCAGCTCTCTAAACGGAGGTGATTTTCTTTTGTGCTGTTGATTGGTTTATTTTTATCTTAATTTTGTTTTAATTTTTTGGTCTGTTGAATGCATGTTTATCCAGTGCTCATACTTGCATGGTGTTTGTAGAGCCTTTTGCTTTTCTTCATAGTATGAAGACTGAAGTAAACTTTTTCTGAAGAATCCTGGGAAAAACCAGGCAGGGTTGCATAAGTGTTAACTTCTTTAAATCTGCAGTGACTATATGGTTGGATTCTCCCTTAATTTTCCACACCACCTCCAAAATGAGTATAGGATAGACAAAACTTGTATTGGTAAAAAGAGGTGAGAACATGACAAAGAGAAAACAGAGCAACAGGATTTGGGTGTCAGAAGGGAGAAAGAAAAGTATGTTCCAATCAAGTTGTGTATTCCATGTTTTTTAATTATAGGTTCTGAAATGGAAGGTATGTTACAGCCATTCTTAAAACACAGGTGACCAAAACTTTTGTTCACATAAATGTGTATGAATCTAAGCTTAAATGTGAAAATTACATTTAAAAATGGTAAATTGGTTACATTTATATGAGCCAGTGTTTAAAATTTCAGTTTTAAATAAACCTGTTTATTTCCCCATGAAATTGAATCGGTAGCATTTATGTGACCAGTATTTCAGGGTACTGATCTAAATCTGAAACAGAAGTGAAAGAGTCTTTTTTTTCCTGTTTGGTTGTTTGCCACAGTGATTGGTTCTGCTTAGCAGGACTCCTCCAGTGGAAGCTTGGAGGGACTCATGAACTAGGATCTGTAGCTGGACTAGTATTTGGTCAGTATGAGAAGCTGATTAGCAAAAAGGAAGTAGGGCCTGTAAAATATTTTTCCACAGTTTTAAATGGAATTTTTTTCCACTATCGTCTACTTTTATTCAATTTACAGAATTCACATTTTTCCGTCTTTTGTGCAGGGATGGTTCTTCTACTTGGACACTGTTTATTAGGAAGCTGCACTAAGTAATCTTGAATTAATCCCCTAAAATATCATCGGATATTTGGGGAGAGGGACTCTGTGTTTTTACCATTAGGATTTGTGTTTAAAGAAAAGCTAAAAAAAATAAAACATTTTCGTTTGGTTTTAAGTGCAGCTTAGATGTTGCTGATATTAGTATTAAAACAATAAATTCAGAACATTAACATTACAAATATATTCTTAAAAAGCAGGTAATTTTTAGTAATCAACAGAAAAGTAGATGGACACTAGGGAAATATGGGAGCAGTATCTGACAGGGGAATTATAAAACATTTTCTGTTAGCCATGCATTCATAGCAGAGACTGCCTTTTCTCTTCTTTAGATTAAAATCAGTATTCAAATGTCATACTGGGTCTTCTAGCTGATGAGGGCTCCAAATACCTGTTTGTTATTTGATTTCATCTGGATGCTTTGGAAAACTAATTTTGCGTGTGGACACAGCTATAGAAATTACATAGAAGTGGGAGCTTGTGTACTGCCATAAAGGGGTTGCCATCAGGGATTGCAGATGCTGCCTTAGATCAGGAATTTAGCCTGGACCATACTTTTCTAGCTGTCTTCGTGTGCATGAACTATTTGTAGGCCAGCACTCTGTGAACTTGACAGATGATAGGGTGTAAGAAGGGAGCTCAGAGGGAATGGTGCTGGGTTGGGGAGCCATGTACACTGAATGGGATGTGCAAGAGTCTGCTGGGTGAGATGGGAAGCTTCCTGTCCAGACAAGCTTAGAGAATTCAGTGATAGGTCACAGATGTTTGTGCCTGGGGATAGCCACCAGACTCCAAATTCAGCTCTGCATCTAGGCTTGAACCAAAGTAAGTGCAGTTGGTTTCATTTGAAAGGTCTTGGCTTTGAATCAGCTACAGGTCCAAGGAAGGACATGTTTTCTCTGTGACAGGCAGCCATTCCAAAGAGGACTATAAATAATATCTTCTGTCTGCTCCTTTTTATTTTATATACAGAGAAGGCTTGTTTGAAAACAAAGGTTTTGCAGTTTACTTGGCTTGTAGTTATGGAAATATGTGCCTTGAAATATTTTACTCTTGAGAAAATTATGAATTTTCTAGTCAGTGTTTTCATGAGTTAGCAGCTGCTGGTAGAAGTTGTTTTGAAAGGTGCAATTGTAAATGAAAAGGAAAATTTCTTGAGAACAAAAGAAATCACTTTATTTTCTCACATCTTAACTTCTAAGAACTTGACTAAAATTTTAGGTGGCATACATCATGTCTGTAAGAGGACATTCCCTTTATCAGTTGTAGCCACAGGTTTTATTTAACAAGAACAGTCTCAGAATGGCATGTTCAGTCATGCCTTAACTCTATGACAAACAAAATGCCTGAAGCAGATAGAGATAACAGCAAATGGGGACTGTATTCTAGCAGAGATCCTGGCTCATTAAACAATCGTGTTCATCCCTGGTATTCCAACCCTTTCTTTTCTTTCTTCCCTCAAAATTCTGACACTGCCAGATGCTGGTGGTAGTATACTCCAGTAATTAAGAGGCGAAAGGATGTGAAGCCTATATGCTCGACAGGTTCATTTAAGGTAAAAGCGTGTGATGCCAATACAACATTTCTTATTGATCACTGAGAGTATTTAATTTGTAGCAAATCTGTTTCCCAAAGTAAAACAATGAAAAACCCCACTTAGAGTGAACCTGTTTAAAGTGTAGCTAGCAGTCTTCAAAAGTCCTTTTGTGTGTGTGTATAATAAAGGAAAATAGGAGGGTGGATAAAAGCTAGAATAATCTTTAAGGTTCAGTTTTAAAACTTCATCTTAAAGAGGGGAAAAAAAAAAGGGTAGAGTTGTTGGTATTTGAGCCATTGTTTGGCTTCATTTAGAGATAGCAGGTAGATTTTCTATTTTGCAAAGAACCTGGCTGCTTTATTTCTGATTGGTTTTGTAGCCTGATCCTCCATTTATCTTAGTAATTTGTTTCTGACTAATTCTTTAAATAGCCTGTTAGGTACCATGTCCACTTCTATAATCCATGTATGATTTATTGTTGTTCATTCTCTAGTGTAGTATCCAATTAAATTAAATGAGACTGACTGTTTTCATTAGTTGTGGTAGATATTTAATTCTTAATTTCACCATGACTCCTGGGTGTATACTTCTAGGGGTTTAATTCTTATTTATTCCTTCATGTCTTCATTCTTAGTACAAGTTTGTGGTGTTTATGCAAAACTATGCTTGCAGGGGAATTTTTATTAAATCATCTTTTGAAGTTTTAATGGATTGGTGTTTTTAAAGAATGTTTTATTTTAAAGTTCCCAGCACACATTCTTTCAGCCTGTGAATGCGTATTGGGTGCCTTGGACTTTTTTTTGTGTCTCCAGGTATGTCTGAGGTAGAGCAAAGGTCAAATGTTAACCGTCTCCTCAAGTTACATTTCAGATTAAGAAGACATGAATGTCAGGAATTTGCAGGATTGAGTTTAGTGAGGCCAGTAATGTCAAAGTATTAGCTGAAAAAGTGAGGAGGGGAAGAAGGGAATGTGGCAAGAGGGAGGGGAGGGTATTTTGCAGATACTTAAATATACTTCACCCGGGGCAGACAATGTGTAACAAGGGGTCGCAGAACTGGTGGTGTTGGGATGAAAAAGTTTGTTATGTGTATTTTGCTTTTAAATTAAAAACCAGTTTTATTAGTTGTGGAATGGTTTTGTCTTGAACAAAGTTAGCATTTGCTGCTGCTTGGATTTTTTTTTTTGTTTGTTCTTACTTTTGGTCAAATGTTTTAACACCTTTGAAAGTCTGTGGAAGTATAATCGTGGATGTTTAGTTTTTTGTATTTTTTTTTTTAATTGGGAAGCTTTAGAAGAATGTGCTTATTTTCTGCTTAAATGCATTTGCTGCTTATAATTTAAATGAGTTTATAGATGAGTGCTTTTTACTTTCAAGACCAATCCTCTTCAGAAGATGGAGCTGTCCTTGAAAGGTGGATTTGTAAAAAGCCATTTATCTCCAGAAGGCTGTTTTTATTGTTCAGAACATAATCCTGTCTTCAAAATATTTAATCCAGTAGTCAGACTGTTTTATACACAGTTGGATTGAATTCCTTGATTTTTAGGAATATTGAACTTGAAGATGATGGTTGAGTCAGTTCTTGTTGAAATATAAGTAGATATATGCTGTTGCAATCAACTGACCTAGGACTTGAAGAAGTCCTAGGAATTCAGGAATTCAGTCCATTCAGTCATATTACGTTTAAACTTGCTACTCTGTTGGGGCCGTTTACTTGTTGTGGGTATGTCGTGATGCGACAGCACCAGAATCTGGACGAAAGAGAACAGGAAGGAACAACTTCCACTCAACTGTTTTAAAGTATTTGGAAAGAGAATCTCAGAGCTAAGTGAAGACTTGAGAATTTTTCTTTTAAGCTTTAGGACCTTTTGCTACAAGATACTTAAATGGGCCTGTAATGAGGCAGAAGGAGTTGTTATTGGCTGCTTACCCATTTCAGACATTTGGCAGCTGCCTGTTTACTCCCCATAAAAAGTCCTTTGATTGTCGTCTCCTGACAGTAAATAGCAAGAGCAAAAGGTATGAAGCTTAGACACTGCAAATCTCTGTGCTGTATCTGCTGGTAGAATACTGTACCAGAAATGGGCATATCACTTCCAGATGTTAATGTCTGGTAGGAGGACTAAGTGTAGTTCGTTTTGAGAACTGAATAAAATTAAAATACACTGAAGGGTGTGCTTTTTTTACTTGAGCTTAATTTGAAGGCAGCCTTAATTTCCAAGTCAAACTTTACTGATTTTATTTTATGCTGCTATGAATTGGTCAAAAAATTTCATTATTCTTGTCTTTGGTTCCTAATTTTGCTAAAATATCAATTTCCAGCATGGCCTTTGTCGGTAGAGCCACTGCTTACTATAGTTATTGACTGGAAGTTTACTTGTTTTCATCAAATAGCCCTTTCATGTTGAAGTGGGAAGGTTGGGGGATCCTTGAGAAGGTGCTTTATAATGCAGTTAAAAGCTACACCTGCGTCTCCCTTAGCTTCTCACTAAGATCATCCAGGAACAGGATTTGCAGAGTACCTATGTGACAAACGTGCATATTGTCTCTTACCTTACAGAAGATTAGCCGGGCTTTTGTGGTTGGTTTTCCTCTGCAGCTTTTAATCCATGAGTCCCATTTTTTCTTTTCCTTGAATCTGAGAAAGTTGCTGCTCTCTGTAATAATAAAGCTACAAATTCCATAATGAAAGGCCAGAAAAAGAAGCGATCCAGCTAATATGCAGCAGAAGGAAATGCAGTGTAAGTGAATGCACCGACAGAAAGGAGTAGAAAATAATTCATGCAAAGGAGAGTGGTTTCTGATCTTGTCAATTTAGATTTGATTTCAGTGAACTATCAGGTCACAGATCCATTGGAAGCTGACTTGTATTGGATTTGGTGCAGTTGGAACACCTTTGCTCAATATATAGTCTTTATCATATAATGTGTGATATGAGTTGTGGCCTTGCTGTATATCTGTTTATGTAGCCGGTAGAGTGAGAGTTGGAACAGTGAAGCAATAAAGGTACATTTGGATCGGGCAGCTCACTTTTTGGGGGTGGGTAACTCTAGCAAATGTTACAGGGAGAAGTGTGCTTCTGTCCAGAAAAATGCGTGCATTTTAAACAGTCCATCTTCCTTCATTCACCTAATGAATAATAGAGAATCAATTGGCTGTTTCAAAACCATAAGCTTTGGCTTTTGTAAGATTTTCCTTTGCATATTTTAGGAGAACTTTTCAGATGCATTTGATTATTTGTTTGTGTGGACGGTTTTATTTTTCCAAATTGTTTGCTGCTGCACGTACTTTTAGATGCATCTTTGGACTTGTGCCTGAATGCTTCTTTGCACAGAGCTTTGAATTACAGGACATTTTTGCCTGAATCATCTCAGAGAGGCAGTATTGATCTCAATTGTTGCCCAGATGTAAGAAAAATAAAAGCCAGGTGGACCCTGAGATTTCCACTTTGGGGGGAAGTGGATGACAGGGCATGAAAGAGAAATCAAGCAGCCCCACTGGCTCTGTAAATGAATAGAAATGTTGATTGAAGGAGGCCTTTGGAGGTCTCAGAGCAATACTTTGAGCAGCCCTGGATCAGGTCAGCCTTGGTTTTGTCTTACTGAAGATTGAAAATCTTTAAGGATGTCTCTCCAGCTGTCTCTCTGGGTAGCCTGACCTAATGCTGTGCTGCTGCTCTCTTACTGAAATATTGTTCCTAGTATCCAGCTGATGCATTTTGTACCCTTTGCTTTATCATGTGCTGCTTCTGAGAACAGTCTGGCTCCATCATCTTTGTAACTAATCTTCAGGTAGTTTGAGGTTGCTGTTAAATTGCTCCTTGACTACTTCTTCATCAGGCTGAGCAAGCCTTTCTTCATGTGCTCTTGCTCTATAAATCCCCTCTAGTTTCTTTTCCCGCTGTTTACTTCATTTCCTATTTTCAAAGAGCGCTCTGATTTTGTACTTTGTGTTCAAATAAGAGTAAAGGGAGTATAAAGCATTCTTTATTATTTTTGTTGGTTTTCTTAGTCCTTGGTGTCAGTGAGCTGAAATATATCTGAGAAAAGCGTCTTTCTGTTGGTTCTCCTTGCTGGAGTTGCTGGTCATCAGAGGCGTATCAGAGAGAGAGTGTGGGTTGTTTCTTTTTTGTTAAGGAATAAGAAACAAAGAAGGAATTACCTCTTTCTCAGGGTAACTTTCTCAGAAGCTAGTAAAAGTTTACATTTTTCTCGTATCCTTTTCTTTCCAGGTGTTTCATGGGCCTAGGGACCTTAATTAATTCAATTGTTCTTTCAAAAAAATGCAATAATTTTAAGTAGGAAATATTTTTTAGGTTGTTTCTCATTCTTTAATTAGTTGCAAACAGAACCAGAAGTATTTCTGGTAACAAAAATACTCAGTGCTTATTTGGATAGATATGTATTCTCATATTTATAGTATTTTAAAGAATTCTGCTATTGCTTGCAAGAGCCATCTAGGACACTCATAATCTTGGTGAATTATGGAATGCACTTACAAATGTATCTGTTCTCCAGTTACAGATAGTTTAAATTTGAATGTGAAAACAGCATTAAATGTTTATTCTGACTAGTAGAAAAATTTAATAACTTTTCAAATTGATCCCAGTATCTTAATCATCTGATAGCGCTTGGTTTTATAAAAGCTATGTGCTGCCTTTGTGCTGATAAAAAAAGTACTTACTCCACTATTATAAGGAGAATATATGTTAAGTTTTAACAAATGTTTAGTGATAGAATGGCTTGCATAGTGGTTTTTTTTGCAGAATGGTTTTGGAAGCTGAATGATACTACTGTTTGTGAATAACTTAGCTTAGTGTTTTCAAGAATGGTGTTTTATTTCCTTGCTTTCCATTCAGAAAGCCAAATTCTAAATTGTGTGTCCAATGAAATTTATTGGGTTTTTGAAGCTTCCCTTAATGGGCAATATGAATCCTCAGATATGTCCTTTTTGGTGATGAAGTTCTTCTTTGTTCCTGGGTTGAAAATGAGGTTCATCCTTTGATTTTGATTTGACCCTTTAGTTGTGCTGTTACTAAACTTACACATGGGCAATGCAAAAATAAACTCTCTTCTTGCTTTGTTAATCAGAATGGTGTGGAACAGCTGGTTTGTGAATAAAGTGCTTGATTTAGTTTTGGAGCCCAAATCTGAGCAAGTTTTAGGAAAGCTATAATAATAATAATTTTGTCATTTTAATACTGGTTCATATTATGCTTTTATTTGTCCATAAAATGGTCCAGGGAACAAGAGCTGACTATTGAGCTGCTTAAAAGCCTTTACTTTTGACAGTTTTTCAAACGAATTTCAAGGGGCATATTCAAATTGTCTCTGTCTTTTAGTAGTGGATAAATGTGATGTCTGTAATCTAAAATCTGCAGATGGGATAAAGCTCAAGAGTGCTTAGTAATGATACTGTTAGAGTAGTCGTAAAGTCCATTTGATTTTATTGTTGTCGCCTCAAATAAGGCTAAATAGCCTATTATTCCCCCCTCAATTCTTTTTCTTTCTTCATGACTTATATGTAAGATATGTAGTTTAATTTCTTAAGTGTTTTGCTATTAAAGTAAAGGTCGTGTGAGAATCCCCGGGAATCGGCTGTTTCCCAAGAATGTGACTCCTGAAAGATGGTCTGTTGTAACATACTGCTTCTGCAGCCATGATGTGCTGCATGTCAGAGTAAATTAGAGCACAGCTTATTCATTCTCCTGCTACATCACAGGAGTTGGGATTTTGAATACCCATTACTCCTTATTCTTCAGACTTCATTAATAGTTTTGGACCATAAGTAAAGTTCTAGGTCACTGGCCCTTTCCCCGTTAGTGTTAATGGAGCCCTTTTTAAGTCTACTGGAATGTGAAGAATGAAGTTTTACTTCCCTTTTTGGGAACTCCTAATTTTTGCCAGTTGTGCGATTACTTCAAGCTTCTGCATTGCTTTAAGGAATAAAAGAGTATCACTAATTTATTTACTATGAATAATTAGAACTTACAACACAAAGAAATGACATTTAAGCCTTAGCCTTTGAGGAAGCTAATTATCATGTATACGGAGATTCCCTTGAAGATGGGAACTGAATGCTGAGAAGACTTGTTTTAATGAGACTGGTTTAAATTTCTTTTTTTATGTTAAGGCCTGTCTTTATTCTGATGCCCTACTCATAAGCTGAACAGAAAAGTGAGATTTGAGTGAACAACTAAGAAATGATTTTAAGCAAGCACGTCTCAAATCATATTTTAAAAAATCAGGAGTTGAATTTCAAATTGAGATGTACAATTCTAGTCTTTAATGTAAAATTGTCTTTTCAAATGTCAATTTAAAAGTAGCAGCTTCAAATATTGTAGGATTTTCCAAAGTTACATTTCATAGTAGTTTTGAGAAGTACAAACAGGTTTAACTTGGTGTAGAAACTATATTGCAATCAGTATTTTTTGCTTTCCCAAAACCCCCGCTCACATTATCTTATTAAAACGGACTTTGCATGTTGATGGTTGTGGTTTTTCAAGGAAAAAGATCAGGAGGAGTGAGAATGTTCTCTTTTGTGTGTGTGTGTGTGTGACTGTATCCAAGTTACTATCCGTAACCCAGGTTTTGTTCTGCGGCAAACTAATTTAAATCCTCCTAGGAATGCACAATATCCTTGCCAAAGGGCTTCACCAAGCAATTGAATGCTGTGTTTCAAAATAGGCATTCTTTACAAATACTTCTATTAAAATTTTTCTCTTTAAGAATAGACTGTAGCAGTGCATGTGCTTTGTGGCAAATAGAGGTAAATGTTTAGTGTGTGCTGTTGAATAATTAAAAGCTCAGCATGGGTAGCTTTGCCAGGAATGTTGCTCACTGGAGGGTGAGCATGTGAAGAAAACCACAAATTAAAGCACTGTAGGAGTGTAATAAATAAAACAAACCATTGGATTGATAAAAAAGAAAACCAGAAAATTACAATTTTTGTCTCTTTTTTTAAGAGTTTATAAATAAGTTATGTATCAAAGCCAGCAGAGTTAGATAAATCCTCAGTGTTTCCAACACTTGGCTCCACACACAGATAAACATCTCAACCAGTAATTTTCAGATCTTTCCTCTGGAAGCGTACAGTAGCATCTCTTACTGAGAACTGTGACCACTTGCAGATTGGGTCGGACCTGTCCTGCTTTCAGTAGAACCTGCATTTATCTGCTGGGGAAGATCCTCAAGGGACCAATGGCTTTAGACTTGGGGTTATGGTCAGTCATCAGCTGTGATGGTGCTAGTACTGGATTTTGTGCCTCTTGCTTGCCTATCTCACTTAAGGCAAAGTTACTAATAGTGGGTGTACTGTTAGCCCATTCCAATGCAAAATGAGGGAGTTGTTTCAAACAGTAAGTTTGGATACTTTAAATGAATCTTCTCAGTTCCAAGGTCTGGTAGCATGGCCACGGCCAGGTGCTACGTTTCATTTGGAGGACCCATCTGACTTAAATGTGCAATTTTTTTTCCTCAAACAATTATTCAGTCATAATGTAAGTCATGTTGTGACTTTCTGGTTAGATTGGTATTACTATGCTACATTGATGAGCACTTGCCATTAGGAGTACATGTTGAAGAAATATTTCTGTTTTCTGCCCAGTGGAAAAAAGTGTAAGTATTCATGTCAAAGAGAAAGTTTTTCTAGGGAGTTGCTTCATCTCCAGTAAGGATAAATATTTGAAAATGATCACGTCCAGATAACTTGCTCTCAGAGCAGTTGTCCAAAGTAGTCTCTGGTCTGGTAATACTGATTTCTAAGAAACTGTGGAATACTAGGCAAGTTTTCACAGAATTTGAGTATAAAATTGATTGTAATTACAAAAGCAATTCCAGGTGCATAAATCTAGATCGGCAGATGTTAGCTAGATAGGAGTCAGTTCCAAGTAAATTAGTGGGAGATTTATTTCATTTTCTTGACTAATGAACAGGCAATGTAATTTAGCAGATCCTTTTTTCCTAGTATGTTAACTGAGACCATCAGAGAAGTCTGTTGTAGTTATCTTGTAAATATATTGTGTTAGCAGGAAGGCAGAGGTTATAAGAAAGGTAGTAATTTTGACTAAACTAATCGGGAAAGTAGATGTGAACTACAGTTTCTTCAGAAGGTGTGATAGACTAATAGTAATTGAAGTTAATACTATGGTCCAGTCAGCTGGATAAGGTCAAGAAGGGACAAGTGTAATTTAGAAACTGATATTCTGTGCTTAACAAAAAAGAGCCTGTAATTGAAGTGACATAAGAGCAGTTGTCCTCATTCAGGGGAAACACTCCAAAAACATCCCAACATCCTTTCTTGGCAGGGATGAGTGTTTGAAAGCAAAGCAGGTGTGGAACAACTGTTTTTATTTCCTTTTTTTTTAGACTATTACCTTCTCAGATTTGAGCTATATTCTGCTTAGGAGAGTTCTTGATGTGTACCTGTGTGTTCTGATGAAGAGCCAAAGTGCTGCAATCCCATATGTGCGAGAGCGGAATTGTTCTGCTGCTTATGCTTGTTTCTTCAAGTTTGCCGTGCAACTGCAGGTGGTTTCTGTGGGGTGTATGCATGAAGGTTGGTGGGGATAAATATGTTCTTGGTGTGGTTTGTTATCCTTATGTACTGTTTCTGTTGCCACTGCAAGTCTTCCTGCAAAGAGTTTACCGTTAAAAACTCCT
This sequence comes from Falcunculus frontatus, assembly GCA_013398115.1. NCBI lineage: Eukaryota > Metazoa > Chordata > Aves > Passeriformes > Falcunculus > Falcunculus frontatus. Next base: position 2,776,801 of record VZRV01002222.1, read on the forward strand.
AGAAAATAAGGCTACAGAGAACTTTGAAGAACCATCTAGTTTGTCATCTTGTCCCTACAGCATTCTTGCACCTATGTTATTCCTGACGTTTATCTTTCATTGATGTGTATTTTACAATCTCCAGTGATGAAGATTGCTTTTCTAGGCAAACTGCTCTATGCCCTGTTTTTGGATGTGACTTTTTGTATGTTGGGGTTTTTTTCAGTAATGTATTTCTTGGTTTTGCAACAAAATCCTAATAGGTTGAGTGAGATGAATAAGTGAATCAGTGAGATGAGTAAGTGAATCAGTCTGCATCCTATTTGCAAGGTGTGTTTTTGTTGTCACTAACCCAGTTGTTTGTTTACAATGTGAACTGAGATTTTGGGAGAAATCCTCTAACAGAGTTTTGTATCGGTAGTGAATGACTCTGAAAGCTTTTGTGGGTGTTTGATACGAGAATGCATAGATGTACCTGTCTTGCTTCTCTCTCCACAGTTTAGAAACAGTCTTCAAACACAAACCATAAACATACTGTTCACTTTTTATAAAGGTGCATTTCTGCTAGGAAGTTACCCTGACATGATTTGCCAGTGCCAGTGGAGGGGATGCAGAGGACTGGTAGATGCCCTGGGGCAGGAGCAGGAAAGAGGGAGAGTTGGAGTATGGCTAAATGGACAATCCCTGATTTAAGCTGTTGTTGAACCTCAGCCCTTGTCCATTATGTTGTTAAATTTCTTAGGAATCTTGGGGGAGGGAGAAGTCTTGTTTTCTTGGCTGGAAAAAGCAATTGCAGGAGCACATGAAAATAAAAAATAGGAAGTAGAAATAAAATCAAAGCAATGCAGAGTTATTTCAGTATTGAAATAAAGTTTGGCTCAGCTTTAGGGTGAAGGTTCAGTTCTGATTGTATCTAGAGTAGTTTCCTTTCTTTAAATTGTCTAGTGTGCTCGCACAGTCATAGATACTCAAAGAAACTTTGTGTTTCCACATTATTTTAATATTGTTTGTGGGACTTTAGGTTTTCTTGCTCTTCCAGATCTACAGCCAAGAATCATGTGGCCGGGAAGGGGAAGAGTTTTAAATATTCACTGAACAGAAAGCTGTATATATAAAGCCTTCTGCTAATTTTTGTTTCATTTAGTGCAGGTGCTAAAAGGTTAATAGCTACCCCATCACATCTATTGTATCAAGAGATTCTTTTCTAACCTAAAGCAATGTTAATTTCCATTTAAGGAAGAATGTCTGCAGGGGCCAGTGGTATTTACTAACTGCGCCTGTAAAAACATTCCTATTCACCCTCAGATGCTCACTCAGCCTTCTGTTTTCCAAGCGGCATTATTACAGGCTTTAGCTTGTAGTTTGAGAAATTAAAAGCATGTTTTAATAACGTGAACAGCAGAATCCTCATTCCTGACTCCTCCTCAGATACTTGCTTTCCTCTGGTTTGGATTGGACTATAAATGTAGCAATGGCTTGGGGATTTATTTTGTTGTTTTTGTGTGTGTGCATCCTCCTGTTAACAACATGAAAAGCTCTACTGGAGCATCTATTCATTTTTGAAAGGGTTTTTTTGTCATTAAGATTCTTTAAATCAAGAGAAAAAAGTCTGGTTTTAACTATCATTTGGCTGTGATAGGTAATTATATGAGATGAATTGAATGGAATCCCATTTCTAGTGTTGTCAACTTACATGAATTCCTCTCCTTGTCCTCTTTGGTCAGAGTGGCAGGCTGTCAGGCTGGGCACACCAATGGCTCAGGGCTGCTCCATGGTAACGGGGTGAATGCTTCTACCCTGTGGTACCTACAGGATGCATGTAATTGTTTACCTGTCTTTCACTGAGGAATAGTAAAGCTTGAATTACCTTGTGTTTACCACAGTTTGGTCTACAGAAGACAATGCATGTGAACAGTTACCATGGCCAACATGATGCATGTAATTTTGCATCAGTCCTAACCTTAACCTCATGCTGTCATTACACTCAGTAAAAGGGGGGGGGAAGGGGTGTAGCCCTTCTGTTCTGTGCCTCAGCAAGGGAGACCTTTGCCAGTGCCTTGGCTCTGGAGCACAGAGCAAATCCATGACACCTTGTAGCAAAGTTTCCCAGTCACCAGCAATGGGCAGATTTCTGAGTATTTCAGAGGAGAGGACTTTACCCAAAATTCTTGTTTTGAAGTTGAGAAATGCATGCTACAGTTGATGTTATGAATCAAGATAATAAATGCTTTATAAGCTGAAATCTTAATGATTTGCTTGAGCTGTCTGGTCTAAAAAGGTAGATGGAGTGACATACAAATAATTGATTGCTGAAGACCTGGCCAAGGCTTACATTATGCAAGTAACTCTACAGCTGAAAAAACCCCTAAACTTTATCAGTCACTGAACAATTAAAATAACAGTAATAGAAAATTGCATTTTTTGTATAAACTCTGCACTTGTGGATATAAGCTTTTATTTATCCATCGTTTTCCCTGCTTTATTTATTCATGCTTTGTTTTGGTTTGCTTTCTTTTAGAAGAAGCATTGCTCTCTTATGCAATGAGTTACAGTAGCATAAGGTTCCAGTGAGTGCGGTTGTTTTGAACCGTGTGACGTGACTCATTCCTCCCATTATGATCCTATACTAGGATTTCCTCACACCTGGATGGATTTGGTTTTGTGTCTATGCATGTTGCTCTCTGTTCTGAGGTCATCATATTCAAATACTACTTCTGTACTAAGGTACTTGAACTTGCTGGTACTGTTTTGTGGACTTAGTGTGCATGTGAAATACTCTTTAGTGGCAAAGTCTTGTCTATTTGCATGTTCCCACCTTGAAGTCCTAGTTTTTTTTTACCTGCTGGAAGTGGAGTATGCCCAGCTCTGTCTTAGGCCGGGTAATCAAAATGTGAAAATTTTTGGATGCATGTTGCAGGGGAAATTAGGCAGCCCACTCTGACAGTGACAGAAAGACCACAAGAAATAAGTACCTTGTGTAGTTTTGCTTCTCAGACCAATTGAAACAGATGTGTCCTTTTCTTGCTTGTTTTTGCTGCTGTAATGTCTGTTTACTTGAGTAGCTCCCTCTCACCAGGCATCAGCTACGTGTTCTTTCTGTGAGCCTTTCCCACAGCTCTTTCTGTCTCCCACGCTTTCTTCTCCTCACTCCCAAGTCAATACCGTAGTTCCCTTAGTTCCTCACAGAGCTTTTGAATGGGAAGAGTCAAACACCTGCTGAGCTGGCTCAGGGCTGTATACAGCGCTGACTGCTTAGGTGGAAGGGTAACTGCCTGTTTTGTCTAGTCCTTGAATTACTGTGGCAACTAATCTGCATATTTCACTTGTAGCAAACTTGAATTAAACACCTCACACTTGTGCAACTTTCATATCTTAAAGAATCTATTACTAAATATTAATTACTGTCTGCAGCACAACACGCACACACCCCCCAGCACTAGTGACTTCAAAAAGATGGGTACAAAGGAGCTGTGATTTCTGAGCACAGTTTCCATAAGAAGCAAAGGTACATGTGGGGGTAATGGAAGACTCTTATGCTCTTAGCATGCAAGATTGCACTGTGAGAACTTGGACTGGATTTCCATCAAGATCCTTGGACATTGATATATTTATAAAAAAAGTGTTGGCAATGCCCCCGAGGAAGAGGACTTCCCTCCAAATACAGAGCTAAAGAGTGATTTTGGAAGTGTAGGTTGGGAAACAGCTTCACAGAATTGTCGCTAGGATTAATTGTCACTAGGTATAAGGTGTTCTCGCAAGAAGTAGTTAAAATATTGACTGCAGCAACAACTTTAAACTTTTTAAATCTTACCTGGTTGTATCTGTCCTAGGGAAGCTTCAGTACCACAGATGTGTTTTGTCTGCCTGCACAGTTTCGACCAGTGCTGTCTCTTCCTGACAACAGTGCTGAGTCCCTCAAAAGTGCTTGTTTATTGCCTTGAAAATCAAATTTAAACATTTTTTTCATCCAGATAAGCGCCTATCCTATTTGAAGTGCTTTTTCAGTACTACTTCTCCCTTTCTTCCCCACGGCTGAATGTAGAGTCCATCTCTGGTTAGTACACTTACTTGTATTAGGAGTCAAAAGATGCATCTGGGAGAGCAGAAAATCTGATATTTTTATCAGTTTTTCCATAGATTGAGAAGATCTCACTCCTAAATGAGAAGTGTAGTACAACTCTCAAAAAAGCATTGTGCCAAAGTTTTCTTTTTGCCTTTGGGATTGGTTCTGAGTCTGTTGTCCTGGCTTGCCCATGCTCAGTTGGTTTTCATCAGCATTTTTGCCTTTGTTTGGTTTGACCAATCCCACACCCACTGTGTGTAAACATTGAATGAGATTCAGTGAGTAGAATAAGAAAAATGACAACTAGCCCATTAGGCAAGAGATCAGAATCCTATGAAGGCACTGCATTAAAAAATAATAATTAAATGCAACGTGATATTCAGACAGTGTAAATAGGTATAAACTGCATGCTTTAGGGGATAAGATAGTTAGAAGTACAGTTCCACTGATTAACCTGTTGTTTGGTCTCCTTTTAGAACATTCTTCAAGTATTGATTACATCTTTATTTCTCTTCAGAAGCACCATAGATGTACTAGGGAAGAGAACATTCTTCTGTGTTATATGGTCACATTAAAAGGAGTAATTTTGTTTTGAAAATAGTGTGCTAATCTTCTCCAAGATTTTTTTCTCTCCCTGTTTCTGTGGCTTTAAAGAGAAGGTGCTCAATCTGTATGGTCTTTTTCTACATGGCAATTCATCTTTCTCTCTTTTGGAGCATTGTTTCTGTTTGCTAAGTTTTGTCAGAAATACATGGCAGTGAAAGTCAGAATGGCAGTGGTTACAGACATTTTTACTCCATTATCTGTTGTTTGAGTGGCTTTTGTTCAGCCATTGTTTACATGCCTTTTAATACCAACATCTCCTAAAATCTCAACTAATACAGGAGCAAGTTTAATAGAAAAAATAGCGTAGGCGGGCATCAAGTGTGTAAACTATCACTTGTTTTTTATACATTCAGGATGAATTCTCTTTTCTGCTCTTGCAGTCTATGACTGTTGTTTCCTAACGTCTGTGGCATGATGCAAACTGATAAATATTTCTTCTGTAAACAGTGCAAATATTTTTAACCGATTTCTCTTTTTCCCCCTTGCTGAACCAGACAAACTTTGTTTTACCAGATTTCTTCTGCTCAGCCACTGTTCTGCCATGTTTGTTTCAGATAGGATGCATCATTTCAGAATGTTGATTAGGGGGTGAATGAGACTGGTTTGGTGACTGACTCCACTTCTTTGTGTGTGTGATTTTGGGGAACATTTCTGTAACTTTTAGATTCGTATGTTCAACACTATTAGTGATTTCTGTGTCCAGAATATAGTTTTTATTAACTCTATACCAGAAGTCAACCATCAGCAGAGGAGGGAAAAGAAATGTTGTTACTAACTAAACAGAAGTAAGGAGCAGTGTGCAAAATTTGAATGAGGAGTGGGATGTTTATTTTCACTCTTTCAGCACACAGAGATATGCTATGTAAGGACCCTGTAGTTCTGGAAGGCAGGTAGCCTGGAATTGCCTGTGGATCATACCAACAGCATTAGGAGGATTTGGCTGTTTTTTTCTTAGACCCTTTATTTGATGTTGATTTACATTTTCTTTTTAAGAGCATGGGATTGGGACTCCTTCTGGATGAGTCATTATTCTATTCATATAATAATTTCCCTGTGGGACAAGTGTAAGCAGTTTGATGGGGACTTATGATGACTTTGATGTCATTGCATAAGGATCTTCAGTTATTGTTGCTGCTCGATACTTCTTTTCTTAGGTGTTGATCCGTCACAAGGGCTCTAAAATGCTAACCGTGAGTTCAGCGTTAAATAGTTTAGTGCTTGATTCTGATAGCTTGCCAATCCATAATTTTTATTATGTCTCTCTCTTTTCTAGAAAGATTTAAATAATGCTAGATAGCTTGTCTTTTGCAAGACAAGTTTTCTTGTATCCCTGGAATTTTACTCTGTGACTTTAATATCGTGTACTAAGTAGTTAAATTAAGCATATTCACCAATCATTCTTGACAAGCCTTGTGATAAAGGATTTTTTGGTGATTAGTTTAAGTTAAACATTTGACTTTTGAACTCATTCTTGTGGTATGTTTGAAAACACTTGTGACCAAACAGTGTATTATGATGAATAACAAACTGCAAACATTGCTGCTTTTTGTTATTATAATGAGGGATAATTGACATTCTGGTGTTGATGCAGTTGATGTTTTACATAAAGCTTTAAAAGAATTCAAAATACTTTGTTATTTTGCTCTTAATACAGACAAATATGTTGGGTTTTTTTCCAGAAACATTTCTAAGAGGATTTTGAGACTTTAAATTGTATTTGCTCTGGAATATAATTGAGTATACCAAGTAGGCACTTACAAATTCTTATTATGGGTGAGAAAAGGGTATAGTTCAAAAAAAAAGTAAATGTGACTTATAATCAGGAATGCTGTGAATTTTGTAGAGCAAGATGTGGATTTCACTGATCTCTAAGTGATGCTCGTCTTTTTGGATTGCTTTGTTGGCAGCATGGTCAAGGATGAGCGAATCCTATGGCTGCAGTCAGCTGTGCTCTGGCCCACCTGCTGGGCACTGACCCATTGTTGTCGTTGGGTCTCTTTTGATCTCAGATACCAAAGATTCCTGCCTTTACTCTTCTTCTATGTTAAAAATCCATGCTTGTGGTTATACTATTTGTTGATATTGGACTGCTGCAGTTAGAGATGTAGACTTTTGGAAGGGCACAAAAGTCAAGTGGATAAGGTGTTGGAATTCAGTATCCTTTTCTGGACTCTCTTAATATGAGAATTGAAGTCTTAAATAAAATCTTTTACTGGGTAATCCATAAAACTGTAGATTTTAGATCCTAGGAATAACACTAGCTCTTTTCACCTCTATAGGAACAGTTTTCATCTTGTAAAGAAAAGCACTTGAGCAAGTGAAATGTCATGAAAGGCTTGCAAAGTGAAAAAGATGCAACTTTTCCAATTAAACTGACATACTAATAAAAGATTTTATGACTCTAAACCTGTTTTACTTAAATATTTTGGGTGCTGTCTGGACATTGTAATAAAATTGTGTTACAAATATGATTAAAATTAGTGTTTCAGAGGGGAAAAGTTATATAATCTTAAATCATAGAGGTTTGGGATTTTTGCTTGGTTTTGATGGGAGATGATGACAAGACTTTGATACTATGCAAAGAGGTAGGAAGATGGTATTTAGCTGATATCAAAGTTGTGCGTGGTAAAGCAAGGAAGCATTTGGTTCTCAGTGTTGCAGTAAGAAGAGTGATTTAGAGAATTGATGTGTAAAATAGTTGTCTTTTATTTGCAGTTAATTTTCCAGGTTTTCTGAATGGTCAGCCAAAGGAAAGATAATGTTGAATCCCAAAATGTATGTTGCAGTAGCTAATTGGCTGGATAAGTTTTTTTCAGAGTTAAAAGCAATTCTTATATTTTGTCTTATATTTCTACCATGGAAGCTTTTAGAAAATATTTACATTTAATAGAAACCTTTGCAGTTCTACAGTGTCTTGAGATGAAGTTGTGATAGTGCACTTTGAACTTTTTCTCAGCATGGGAAGTATCCTTGTGGTAAAATTGATTTTTTTAAAATTTACCTTTTTAAATTGTTTGTAGTTGTTTCGGGGAAATGGGAAGACGCCTTGATTTGTTTCCTCTCCTAGATTACTATCATGGTTAAGCTAAGAAAACCCATCAAGATGACTGATGGTGCTTGTGATGTAGAGTTTCTGTTTATTGCCCAATGTGAAAGCTGAGCATGGGGTTTTACCGAGGGTACATATCTGCTTGCACATCTTGCTGTACTGGTTAAATATGGTATTATCTCAAGTGCTCATCATTTTCAAGAAGCTGATGTAGCACAACCATTCCTGGAGTTCTGCGAAATAAATTGTTTGAATGGGCTTGTATCTGGTTCAAGCAAAATCAATTGAGCTAATTGAAACTGCTAAAACTAACCTGACTGACCTTTCATGAAATGACCTGGGAAGCCCTCAGTTATGTGCTCAGCCAGCAGAACTCCAAGGCAGAAGCAGGTTGGTGCAGGAAGGGAGATGGGAATAGGGACATTTTGACTCAGCACGATTTCTTGTGCCGAGAGCATCTTGTGTGTGCTCATAAACTGATCTGCACATAGGAATATTGCCTCTTTCCAGGAAAAGACAGTCCCTCCCCAACTTTTGCTTGTTCTTAGCAATGCACAAATATTTATAGGAAGCAAGCCAGTGAATCATTAGAAATGTTCTTCGTACAGTGTCTCCTTAAACTGGAGGTGGTGGTGTGCTGGAATGTGGGGATATCTTTGTGGCTGTTTCTTTCCTCAGTCTGATTCTTTTGAAAGCATTTTATTCTGTTTGTGTTTTCCATACTGGAGGTTTACAGAAAAATGTTTATACTGCAGCTTCAAACATTTACTGAAATGCCAGAAAACCTAAAGAATTTCTGTGGATTCCTTATATTAAGATCAGATGTGGGAATGTCACATTGAATATCTGCTGTACAAAACTCAGATGATTTTAATGGAAAATAAGAATCTGAAATGGTATGTGCCTAGTGGCAAAATAAAAAGAGCAGAGGAAAGGGAATGGACAGAGAGAATTATATAATGGGTCAGAATTACACCTTGTTGGTTACAAGTCCATTTCTCTGCTCTGCTGACAGAGAAAGTAATTGCTGCACTTATGTCTTTTTCAATGATGTGAAACTGGTTTTACAGCAAAGTGCAATATTTGAGAGAGCCTGCAACATAAGCAAGAGAGTAATCCAGCTGATTGAAATGTCTTGTGGGCTAAGGCAGTTTCAGCTGCAGGGCAGATTGAAAAAACCCAGTTTTTAAAGTGTGTAACAAGACTTGAAACATTTTTAATTTTTTCAATAATAATGTCTCAACTGAAATGTGGTTTTACCAATTTTTATTACTCTAAAAGTTAGCTTAGAACATAAATGGCAATAATACTAGCAATCAATAACTGAAGATGAAGTGCATAAGCAGGATGTTTTCAATAAGAAGGCTTATTTCGTCATGAGTCAGAACAAGTGGAGTTCCATATTAAGGCTAATGGTTATTGAAGCAAAATTTAATAACTTACTAAAAAGCACTGAAAAGTTTAAATTATGTAGTTGTTACCACGTTGGCTTGTGCTCAGCCTGCATTTCATAAATATTGTGTAAATTGGTGTGTCTGCATGTTTGGAAGGGGAACATAACCTTTGTGTTTAGGAAACCACAGCCTCTGCCAGTGACTAGACATCTGCTTTAGGGCAAGAAGGCATTGGCAGCTGTGGCCAAATGTACCATGTCAGCCACACATGGTGACTATCAACCTGTGCTTGTGACTCTTCTACTTCATCTCTTACGAGTAATAAAAGCCTGGTGCTTCTGTGCTTCATACCACTCAAACTTGTGCTCGTCTCAGCTGGTGTGATGCCTACTCCAGTGAAGGGAACTGGAGTGAGGAGCAAACCCCAATAGCCTTTAAAACAGAGGCTGTGTTTTGAATTAGATTTACATAAGCTGTTTAACCAACTGTTCCATGTTTGGGAAGAAGGCCTTTAACTTTGGAAGTATGGATTATTTGGGGCGATTGAATACCTTTTGATGGTACTGATATGCAGAGTTTGGTGATCTTGGACCTTCCTGAGAAGAAAGAAAAGGCTGGGAATCCTAACTGAAAATGTTTAGTTTAAAATTATGTGGCTAGAACTTTCATACCAGATTTTGTTCCTGTCCAAAATTGCTAAAATAATAGTAACAGGTGATCTTATATTAAAAGAGAGAAGAGCATTCTTTGTTACAGATGTAATGGTATTCAGAGAAAAATATTTCTGAATGCTCACAGTCTCTGGAAAGCTTATGAGAAGCATATATCAGAAGGAGAGAGTTTGTGGAGAAAGGTACACTTGTCTACTCAGTCACTACTAAGACTTTTTTTTCCTACAATATTGATATTTGAGCTTCATTTTTCTCTTTAAAGAACGTTGTTGCTTGAAAATACGAAGTTGTTTTGAGGTGTGTGAAGATTTCTAGTCTCTTCTGTCTTGAGTCGGATTTCTCCTGCACATTCTAGAGGCTGCTTTTCCAAGCTAATTTCAAACATTCTCTTTCCTTTATCTGGGATTTCCATTCTCTGTCATGACAACTTGGAGACCGGAAGAACAATCCAAATCTTGTTTCTCTAACACAGTATCATTCTTCATCTGCATGACATTAGTTACAATTTATAGGATATCTTCTGTGTGCCTCATAGTTCTTTCTGAACAAGGCTGGCTTTGTAAGAGGTGAAGATCACTCCATTTGTTGTTGCTGTAGGGCCTGATTATTTCTTACCGTGTCACTTCATAATGGATTAATACAATAATGGGATAAATTAAGACCTAAGTTTATTTTATCAAAATTTTTAAGTTTTACAGTTTATAAAAGGTAGAGGATGTTGATTTAAAGATAATTTCCTAGACTGTGCCAAGACAGTGTTTTTTAAACGCCTTGTTATAAATGGACCCAAAAAAAGTAAATATTTGTAATTATTTTATTATAAAAGAGTCATTGAAAGTGTTTTTGAATGTGTAACGATTCAGCCATAATAATCTTCTAAGAATGCCTTTCTTAGTGATAGGAGGACGTCTGCATCAGTTGCATTTGAAAGGTTGGCTAGAAGTAGACTGGTGAAATTGCATTAGTGTTGCTGTCATGAGCGCTGCTGTGGAGAGTTTAAATGGCTTTTATTCAGGTTCACTTGTGGAAACATATCCCTTTCTGGTTTGTCAGTTTTCTAACACTTGTATCACCATAGTGTTTGCTTTGGAGGAGCTGGAGTTAATTTTTGATATACTAGTGCTATTTTCAGCTAGCAAATAACACTGATTTTATATTTAAAGTATCCCAGCATTCTCATTATATGCTTTTGACTAGTTTTGTGTCCTCTGTGTAAGATGATAACAGAGATTGTCAGTATCTGAGCCTCAGAATAGTGACTTCATTTTTTGTGCATTAGAAATTTCAACTGAAATAATTTGACATTCATCTTTGTTCTCTGCTAGTCCTGTTCTCTGTTTCTCAAGGTACTGTACATTAATCTGGAAGCTTTTTCTGACGTCTAAAACTGATTAGTTCCCTGTGTTTCTGTAACAAAGTTTCACACATCTCTTGTTCTAATGTAGAGTGCTGGCAAACAGCTTGTGATGTCATGGTCAGATTTTTTTTTTTTTTTTGAGGTTTGTCTGCTTCAAGTTGGTCTTCTAACCATGAGATTGTGGTGGTTTTTTTTTTCTTTCTTTCTGTAAATTTGTGTACATTAAATTAACAGACTGATCTAGACATAGCTGACTTAGCCCAAAGCTGGTTGAGTACACACATTTTTACCCTGGCATTAACATAGCTTTGAGCTAGAACAGAGGCAGTAATACGGATTATTTATTTCTTTATTTACTTGCCTACTTACTTTTCATCTCTTGCCTGACAGCAGTCAGTGCTTTAGTAACTTAATCCTTTCAAAGCAAGTATTTCAGCAAATCTAATATGAAACATTTGTGTTGAAGAGTCAAAACATTATATGTATTAACTGTTAGTGATTAATGACTAATAATGTCCAAGTAATTAAAAAATTACTGATTTTCAGTGGTCAATTTTCAAAGACAAAATGAAAACCAAGGAGAGCAAAATTAAGATGGGTGATTGAGGCTGGCACTTCAACCTCAGTAGATGCCACTATGTCAAAAAAGATCAGCTGTTGAGTGAAGAGTACAGTTAACTTTTTTTTTTCTTTTCTGGATTTCCATATGGCAAACAGGGTTGTAGAATCTTTCAAATGGAAGGGACTTCAGGTATAGTCTGAGCTCCTGCTCACAGCAGGATTAGCACTGAACTTGCACAGCGTTTTCTAAACCTTTGTCAAATTGGATCTTGTTTTGATTATTTCTTACTTTTGTGATGAAGAAAAAGCTGTTAGTTGGAAAGAAAAGCATTTAAACATTTAATTAAATTTCCTGAAATATGAAATTAGTATTTGAAATTATTCACTGATGTATTAATTTTGTGAAATATGGAAAGCATTTGAAGCAACATACAAAGACTATAACTGATAACTTAAATATTTTTTGGTTTAGAGCCTTGATGAGTATGAAGATGATGAAGCAGGGCAGAAGGAAAGAAAGAAAGAGGATGCTATTACCCAACAGAATACGATACAAAATGAGAGTTCCAGTGCAGATACCTCTGGCTCATACTTACTCCAGGTGAGATCTTAACATTGTTCATTTTGGTATTTTACTCAGATTTAAAATCCATACTGCCACCTTCTTTGTATTTCTTAACAGTAGATTATACCCTACATGAAAAAAAACGTAACATTCAGGAGTTGGCACATACTGAAAACAGAGTATGAGGTTCCATTCCTCAGACTTAACACTACTGAGACAAAGATTCTGACAACAGAATCTTCTATTTCTGTAGAGGCCTTGAAGGTGATAGTTTTGATGTTCGTTGTAGAACTTACTATTTAGTGAGGGGAAGAGAAACTGGGAGATGCAAGTGAAAAATACTGACTGGTTTAGAATATTCAGTTAATTAGAGGTAGACTTTTAAATCTGGACACACTTCCCTAATTTATTTTGTCTAATTACTGATTCTGGGATTGAAACCAACACACAAACTCCTAGGGAAAACATCCCTTGCCTCTGTGAAACCTTTTCTCTCTTATTATTGTTCTCCAATCCCCTGACCGCATTCATTCCTGTAGTCCTTTTCCCCTGACATCAAAACATTGCCAGTTATGCCCAGTACATCCCTCCTTCATACTATACCACCTGTGGCAAATGTTCTGTCTCTTTCCTGAGTGCCCTAAGTCTCTTTAACCAGTCTTCTTGTTTCTCCATTACCTAACAGCATGTACAAACCCAGCTGTACAAACTGAGGCCATCCATCTCTGCCTGTTGACTCCAGCAGAGGCAACAGCACATGCACAGGGAGAAAAACATGCAAACAAACCAAGCCCATGGTGATCATGGGTAGTTTTCTGACCACCCACAACCACAGGGGGCATGGCTGGATTGGTGGATCTCGATGCACTTTCCTTCTGAATTTTTGCCCAGTCTTTCATATGCTCATGGTTGCTTTTAACATTGAGAAGAGCCTGGGGCAGAGAAGTCTACAGCTTAATTACCTGGAATATCAAGATCAATCTCCTTTTGTTAAAGTTGAATCTGTCATTTTCCATCTGTTTCCATATGATTTCAACAAGGTGTCCCAGTGAGAGACATGGGGAACAACTGCTTCCTCTTTATCTGAGTGCTGCAGAGAGAGGATGGCTCCTCTCAGCTGCCTATTCCCTAGGCTGAAGAATTCTAATTTACTTGGTTGTTCCTCATACAGGAGTTACTCAGTAATGTTCTATAGTTTCCAGTTTGACTGTTTTGTTTGTTACCCAAAACCAGAACCAGTAAAACATTCAGTACAGCATGCAGTCATAGAGTGGTTTAGTGGTAGGGTTTGTTTTGTTCTCAGTTTCTTTCCTAATAATTCCTGATACCTGTCTATTTGTCTTCTGACAGCACTGAGTTTACGTCTATGTTGTTTATGCCTAACCAAACTTAACATTTTGGGGTTATCTGTGAGTGAGAGTAACAAGCTCAGAGGTCGATGCCTGTGTAAATTTAGAAACTCGTTCACCTTTTGTTTCACTTATGTACACTATGCTTATGTACATTAAATTTAATCTCCTGTTTTACCTCCCAGTCACTCCCAGTAAAGGAGTCCTGCTTATTTTTACAGTTGATCTGTATCTTTTCTGTTCTGAATAGCATCTGTGGACCTCTGCTCCCCAAATACACTGAAAAGCACAGGTTCCAGCGCAGGTTCCTGTGACACTCTTCTGGTTGGTTATTCCATCCACTGAGAAAGCTGACCATAGGAGTCCACCATTATTTCCTGCCTTTTCACCAGTGATTTATTCACAGAAGGACATTTGTTTTTATTCTAAGAGGAAATTACTTTCTTTAAGAGGCTTTAGGGGGTGTCTTTGAAATGCACTGTGCTGTCAAACAAATTTCTGTCTTGGACATGTTTTTATAGCTTAAAAGAGCTGTATTAGATTTGCGAAGTGCAACTATTCTACAAATGCCCTGGTGACTCTTCCACATGGTATCATATTTACTCAGTTATTCTCTAATTGTTCTAGATTTACTAGCAACACTTTATCCAATATAAATATCATGTTTACTCTTCTACAGTTCTCTGTTTCAGAATCTTCTTGAGGATGATGTTTATGTTACCCCGTGGTACTAGGGCAGTTTTAAATGAGAAGTTATATTTCATGTCAAGTAGTTTAGCTATTACATTTTTCAGTAACATCAATAGATTTTTCAAAGCTCAAGGAGTAAATAAGTGCCTCATTCTGGCAGGTAACATTTTAAAATTTATTTTATTAATGTGTTTTCACATTCTAACAGTGCTTCTGCTATAAAAAGACCCTTCTCCAGAGGGAGTGCTCTGATACAACACTCTTACCATTCTTTTCCGTGGTGAACATCAACAGAAGTATTTCTGCAAAGCGACTGTCTCCTCTGAGTATGCCTCCTATAACCAGATCTGTTGTCTTTGCAGATTCATCTGGAGTCATCATTCTGAAAAGTTTTTATGCTTTTTTCCAAGTTGTTTGTTAGATTGTTTCTTGCAGTGTTCACTCTGTTTTCACTTCTTCAGCAGATATTCCAAAAGTTGTCATTTTTAGTTTCCCTTAGTGGTGTTACTATATAATGTTTTGGCTATATTCCCATTCCCTCTTTTTTCCATCCATATTTTCTATTCTTCTTGACCAGCAATGTTAGTTTTTATTTACCAAACTGTCTGTATTAATTGTATCTTACATGTTTCCAAGTTTGTCACCTCTGTATTCCAACAGGCACTACTTATTTGTTGACAGAGCACAGCAGGAGTGTCCTGTTACTGACGATACAGAAGAGTCCCAGGTCCCGGATCTGGCAAGGGCCCAGGGTGGCACATACACAGAACAGATGGAACCTTAGAAAGTTGTAGCTACTAAGACTTAATCAGTTTATTACTGGCTCTGTCAACTCGCTTTTTATTAGAAGACTTAGAACTTGACCATTTTGAACAGAATTTGACAGCAGTGTTATTTCAGCTTTGATTACTTAATTTCCTTTTGATTCTACTATGTACAAGACTAAGGCTCTTTTAAAAAGTAGAGCTTATGCTACAGATGTAAGAACTCATTTTAAGTTGCCATTGACGAATATATATTTTACTTATATGTACTAAGCAGAATAATTACATTTCTGTAGTTACAGCTATTTTCCCCCACTTGTCCATTCTTATTATGATTTAATGAAATTTGTAAATACATAATTATTGTGAATATGGTAAACAAGACGGTATTGACTTAGATGAGGAAATATGTTGCTGAATAAGGTTTTCTTTGCAGTCCTTAATCTGATTTTCAGTTCTGTTTTAATATTGTCAGAGGTTGCAGTTCTCATTTTCTCGGGCAATATGTATATTTGTTGAAAACTGGCTGAATTTTTAAGTTCTCAGTCCAAAGCACAGACATACCAGGTTTGTTTAAGAATAGATCTAAAAATATAGCAGACTTGAGTATTTTCCCTGAAGCAGAGCTATTTGACTGAAATAATCTTCTGAATTATTTTATATTGGCAGTATGGAAAATGGTAGGTCTGGTAATGTTATAAGCACTGAAAAACTATTACAATCGAATAATTTATTATTTAACTTTAGCAAAAGATAGTGTGGGAAGCCACACCTCACCAGGTGAATCAACATTAAATCCACTTCCAGACACAAGTGTTGTATCTGGCTCTGACTTGCTTGATTTTCCTCCTGTTCTTAATGCTGCACTTTAGTTGTTCTAATCTTGTGAGTTACAGAGCTGTGGGCTACTCCAACGATGTGTATGGGGATGCAGACTGAGGGTGATAAGTCGTGTATCAGTAAGCTCAGATCTCTTACAAATGAGCTAAAAATCTGTAATGCTAAGGACAAGCATAGTTAAAACTACTACTTAAAAGTTACTTAAGTTTCTACTTTAGCTAGAAATCTTTGGAGTTTGGTAATTATAGAAATCTAGCTCTTGTTTAGCAGAGATGGGAAATTTGGAAATAGTGCAAAACTCTTTGACAGTGTCTTTCTTGCAGGTGGATAGAAATGATATGTTCAAATTGGCGAACATCTCTTAATTGAAAATGGTGTTAGTATTTATGTGCTATAAGGAAAGCTTGCATCAAAAAAACCTACAAGATTTGGCTGGAAAAAACAATTTGTTTAATGATGGTTTATTATTAAGTCTTTTAGAAGACTTGCTGAGTTCCAGAATGTGGAAAAGACATTACTATTAGCCAATACTCAAAAAAGCCCTGCCGAAAACACCGGATGCAAGGCTTTTGAATCAAAGCATTCAGGTTTGCTGATACCATGGTTATGTGCCTCTTGGAATTCAGTTGTTTGTGCATCTGGCCTCCTAAAATGTTCTCCATATATGTGCCCTTCTTCATGTAATCCTGTGGCAGTAGGGTTAACATAGCCTCTGTGTCATTGCAAAAGTGGTATCTGAGCATGGCAGCATGTTGTGATGTGTATGTCACCTTAGGGTGTTCTTGGGGAATTGGAGAGCCAATTGGGAAGGCTGAGAAGATTAATTCAAAGCTAATAATATGAAGCATTGCAGTGGGAGACACATATATAGGTCCTCCATCAGTTAAAACCTTCAAATAACAACTGGCTGGTTTTTGGCAGTTATGCCATAATAATATAGAAGTGTCATTCTCAGTACCTTGGAAAGAGTTTGAAATCCTTTGCTTTATGTTATGTTTGATTCCTTTCTGCTTGCATTTTATTTCAAATGTTGTCTGTAAATGCTAGTTGTGCACAGCACAGTGTACTGAATGAGTACACTGCAAAAAAATTATCAGTTGTGAATAACTGACATTTAAGAATTGGGAGTTTAGTAAATGTGTTATCCAAAGCATCAAGAGACAAAAAGGTGTTTGAGATCTTCAAAATTACTTTTGACATTGGCATGAGGGTGGGGTTTATTGTGTTCTAAGATGTATCTTTTTCTCCTCACTGAGGACAAAAGGGGTCTTGCTATGGGAGCTGAATCCTTTCCTCTCCCTGGAAAACTTGAACCAAACATGACAGGATGTTTTTTGCTACTAACATAACATAGAAATAGGAATCAATTAGAGTGAGAGATACTGATTTTTGTGCCTGTGGGCATGGAAAGAGGAAATTCTGGGTCACTTAGGTAATGAACTTAAACCTTTGTGAAATTAATACTCCGAATCCTTCAAGTGAAAGGTAATGATTTATAAATACTAGAATGATTTAAAGTATCTTACTGTAGAAGGGGAATGCTGATCTTTATAATTGTCACACAGAAGCAAAATTGGTCCGGTGTATTTTTTAATTTCATACTAAGAAATTGAAGATCGTAACTCTCATAGTTACCAATATCTTTTGTGTCTGTACTGGTTGCCAAAGGTCTCTCTGTAGTCATCTGCTAGAAACCTGCCTTGATATTTGTAGTGCTGGTATGAAACTGGTGGGGGAATTTTGCCTCTCAAACATTGTGAAGCCTGGGACCCCAGTATGAGACATGACTCACTCTTTTTTTTTTTTTTAGCCATGACAACTGTTTTGCTGTATCTAATTGCATATTATATATTGCTGCAAAGCCCAAGGCCTCATTCAAAGCTCTTGAACTTCAGTTGGAAATAACAATCATTTTGTTCCAAACATTACTTTGCTTTGTGTATGCAATTGTAATGCACATTTCTTGGTCTCCCTGTATTGCTCTTAGAATGTACATGATCAAGAAATGAAGATGTCAGATCTTACAGAATTATTTTATACAAGATACAGCTTTGTGAGATACATTTTAGACAGTTAAACATCCACACTGAATTGCAATCACTAACACAGAATGGATTTGCTAGACAAAAAAATGTCACTTCATTTGTAGCACTTAACCTTGTTAGACTGTAAGTTGTATTATATTCTTGCAGTAAGTACAAATTATGTGCATTAGCAGACAGAATAAAGCTTGATCCTAGTACTGAATTCCTGTGGAGCTGTTAATCCAAGACAACAAAATGCAAAGCTGCCCTAGTTTTCAGCTCAGAGCACTGACTTACATCCACAATAGTATTGCCACGTCTTGGATTGTTCTCACTCCTCTGTGTAGCAGCAATGCAGGTTTTTGTTCTCTGCAAGAGATTAGCTTGTGATAGATGCTTGGATAATCATTCAGTTTAGTGTAGAAATTACCCAGTACCTTTGAAGGAATCCTTGTTGATTGGAAGTGAGGATGGGGTGAAATGTCTATGTAATCAGCATTAATGGTACAATTATGAAATTGTGTCACAGTAGGTTGGGTTCATTGTAGTAACTTCAGTAGTGAATAGGTTAGGTGGCTGGTAAAGTCATCTAAACTTGGTTTATTAACATGACTCTCTAGTTATGCCTTGTGCATTTAGTTGTAATTATGTCATTCAAAAGCCTTTGAAAATTGAAGGAAAACCATATCTGATCTTTTTTTAACCTTTTGTTCTAAAAAGTTTAACATTTCACCAAAACATTGCAGGCACTTTTTCTAAAAGGAACGTGGTCCAAAGATATTTCCACAGAAGTGTAGTTCTGTTTGCTTTAATATTATTCTTTTTTTTCAAATGTGATCTAACACGTTGAAATTTTTGGAAGCCAATGTTACAAAACTATAAGTGTTTAATAGAGGCACCTTATAAGCTTTGCTGAAAGCAGTTAATAAACATAAGGAATAAAATTCCTTCTTAGTTTTGTGGCAGACTGTGAGAAATGCAGGGATCTGAATTTGTTACATGCATCTCCTTTCAGAATGACAGCTGAAAACATGCTTTACACAAACTTCCCCAGAGTTTTGTACTTGAATCTTGTTCCAAGAATATACTGCCAAATAAGCCAGTCAACTCAAGTTGCACTTTTTGCCTATTTTGCCTCTTCTGGATTTTCATTACACAGCAGTGTAGTGTCATACAACATCCTTTTACAATTACTCGTTATCCAAAGTATGTGGTAATAATATTCATGCCTATTCATACATGACCACAGCTTTTCAGAGGTGTCTGGCATCTAGGTTTCATGTAGTTCTTGCAAAGAAGAGCTGTGTGCATGCATTCCAGAGTAATAATTCATCTTCTGTAAGTGTATTGCCATGATGTTGCTTGGTGTTAATTTCCATCCATAGAGAAAATGTGATTGTGCAACCCTAGGCATGCCCAAATGTATTAAACATGCTTTCTTTTCAGCACTACATTTCTTTAGTCATTAGGCCAGGAATTATTTTGCGTAATACCGTGATTATAATACTGGTATTATTTTAAAAAGTAAGGAAGTAAATGGGATTAAAATACATAAGTTAGGGTGATGTATGTTTGAGTTTGTGAAGTCATAAGTAATTCTGCCAAATCAGGTTCTATGATTCTAATATTTGAGACTTTACTACCTGATAATATTCATCTTGGGCTTTCTATTTGCAGGTGGAGGGTGATGCACGTCACAGAGATTATATGAAAGTAGTCATTAGTATCCACAAAGCACTTAAGCAATAATAGTGGCTGCAGTAGAAAGACTCATGAGGAAATCTGACTATATGTCTAAAAGCGTTTGCATAAAAATGAGTTTAAAGTATTCAAATTCAATGTTGTTTAAGTGTTAAAAGATCACTAATTTAAAAAATACATTTCCTTAAGTCAGTTTTGTGTGTGTGCAGTGTTTTTAAAGTGACATTAGTTGGATGGAATTTGCTGCTCTGTACAGGTCATGACATGAACCAGGTGCTTCAGTTACCATCTGCTATGGCTCCTATGGCGTGGGAGACCCAGATGATTTCTGTGATCTGTGTAAGGAGAACAGGAACACAGAAATTTTATGTTTTCATGGTCACACATGATCAGGCAATTACTCAAGGAATTTCTAGCAATATGGGCCTATATTCAGAGCAGTTTGAGTATGTTAATAACAGTAATTAAGGCACGTGTCCACTTGGTGAAGAGCTAGGAAATGCAAAATACTGAACATTACTCACTCTGAGTACTGTTCCTTGTGTTACTTAAGAGATGTTGTGGAAAAATACATCATGAAGTGATGTCAGGAAGGGAAGTATCATGAGTTTGAATGAAAGTCTAGAATGTTCTGACCTGTTCTGAATTGGTTGACTTTGCAGTCTTGATTTGCTTTAAATGCTTTTTTCTGTCCGTATTATTGCAGGCTGGACCACCTCCCACCCTCTCCCCAATATGGTAACTGTGTAATTAATCATCAAGGTTACGTCTGAGTTTATGAGTCATAAGGTTGCATGGTGTTCTTGTCCAGTATAATTGGAGGCCTTAACTACACTCAAGGATTTGTTTGGGAAAAAATGGGATTGCTAGGTTTTAGTTACGTTGTATGGATTTGTGTTTTTAGTAGAACAGCAATTTTAAAACAGTGGAGTCTGGATTTGTCATGGGAGTGGGCTATGTCAGAAGACATTGTAGCAGCATAGGTTTCTCTCCCAAAATCTTCCTCCTCTCCTGTCATGTGAGCAAATGTAGTGTATGTGTGTCTGTTGGCTTAGTGCTGCTGACCCATGCGTGTTCAGTGGGTTTTACTGGGCCAAAGGATCTGCACACGCTCAGCAAATCTGATTCAGCTGTACTGCATGTGCCCTATCCAATACTGCTGCTTTTGGAAAGTGCTTTCAAGTGAAACTGTGGTCCTTTTTTGCCCCTGAGAAATGAGGAAGCTGAGAGCTAGCAGTTACTAATGTGAGACCAGAGGGAAAGAGGACGGCTCTTAATTGCCTGTGAGCCAGCTAAAGTTGCTTTGCTAGCAATGTGTAGCCTTGAGGATGCAGCTTGGGCATCCCTGCTTTGAGCTGCCTGACTTCTGCTCTTGGAGGGAAATACTGATAATGACTATCAACATTTGTCTTCCTGACAACTGACCAAGAAGAGAAATCTTTGATTTGTTTGTGGAAAGCATTATTTGTGTTCAATGCTTGATCTCTGTCAGCATAAATTTGATTACCTTTGATGGCAAACTTTGCTTTTCTTAGAAAGAAATACAAAATTATTAACATTTTTAACATCTGTGCTCAGTGAAGTTTAATTTAGTGGATAAGTGGCTTAAGCTTAAAATTTTGTTTGATGAATGCATTCACTCGCAGTTAATAGAGCTAAATGTACCCATGAAGTCTCTTAAAATTGAATGTTTGATTTTGTGTGCTGTGTATGTGTGCACAACTATTTGTCACAGGACCTGCATGAAAACGAAAGATGAATTAAGCCTGTATCTGTGAAGGCAAGGCATTGTGAAGGCTTCTTGTTCTCACTTTAGATTCGCAGTTGTGCCTAGGAACCTGCAGGGTTTTCAGCACAGCCTGCTCTTCAGGTGGTTTTTAGATCCTTACATAGAGCAAGTGTGAAGCAAAGTGTGTAACTTATAATTTCTTCCTTGTTGTTTCTCTTAAGTTTGGTTGTGATCCTTCCACTAAGATTTCATTTTCTGGGGTCTTTGTTTACTTATATTCTAATTTTTTCTTGTCTACAGATGTTGCTGCTATGTACTCAGCCTGTATGAACAGTTGTTTTGCTGTTGCCCTGTTTGTTTCTTTCACTGTGGAGTTCATGAAGCTGTGCTCCAGAATTACACCAGCATTAGCTGTTGTTACACTGGTCTGGAGCCTTTTTTGTAACCTTTATACAGACGTAAGGAATAGGAAGCAGTTTCTCAGATTCCAAGCTAATGTTTTGAGCAGTCTAAAGGGGCCTTATGTAAAGGAATTAATTTTTTTTCTCCACATGTTTTGTGTTTTGGACTGGCATGACTTTTAAAGTCAGCTAGGTTACAGTGGGTATCTCCTCCCAGTCTTGATTTTTTTTTTTTTGGTGGGGAAAAAAGAAAAGTGATCCTGGAAGTATAATGATACACTGTAGCTGAGGTTTCTTTGGCAAGAAGAGTCTTTGAGCACATACAAATTTATTGAAAAGGAGGGTCTTCCTGACATACCTACTTGTACAAATAGATTATACCAGCCTGACCGATACCAACAACTTCTGTAAGGTATGGTAATACTCCTGATTCCTGCACTTTCCTGTGCTTCTACTCTGGAGAGAGAATTTTAATTAATACTGCTTTCATGCCAGGAACAAGTCTGAAGCTTAGGTAACAGTTACGAGTGCCTGCTGGGTGTGTACAGAGAGGGAGGAGGTTCTTTTCTGCAAGAACCAACATGGACCATGGACCAAGAGAATCCCTGCTGCTGAGTGTCCTTGTGCCAGGTGGAAAGGGGAGATAACTTGCTCAGTATTGCAGAAGGATGAGCAGAAATGTATACTCTGCACAAATACATGTAGGAATAGTTGTCAGACATTTCGTAATGTGTATCATACATTCATGTTATTAATACCAAGATAGAGAATATCATAGCAGTAGTTACTCGGATATGCTGGTGTGTTTGGAAGCTGCATATTCCAGTTCCATGTTGGTGGGGGGATGGTGGGGGTGGGAGAGCCTGCTTCTCCATCTCTACATCCTTGCAGTCTGGTGTAATTAATGTGATGGCTTAGGAGGGAGGAGGAATCCGTAATTCAGAGTTGTTTGGTGGAGACAGTCTGACTGTGTTTATGCTGTTAAAAAGTGCAAGACCTGGGTGTGAGCTCAACTGCTGCACTCCTGATAACGCCTGTGGCTTAATTATTAGCAACATTTTCTGGCATGGTTTTGATTCATGCTACCTAATGCTCTCTTATGTCATACCCAGGGACTGTTTGAGCAGTAATGTTCCAGGAGCCAGTCCTCTTGTATAGTATGAACATCACACCACCAGTTTTGGCTGTCTGGGTAGTGCTACAAGGACATTACAAGCCTTTGCTAGCTCAGAAGCAACTGCATACCTTTAATCAACACGCTGGGATATGCACCACAGACCTAGGTTTCCTGCTCTGAAAACACTGCTTTGAGCTGTAGTTCAGCCCTCAGGTGATTTCAGATACTTTTGTCTGAGGGGAGCCTACAGATTCTTATTTCTTAGGGATACCACATTGTCTTTCTGGTCATTTTTCCACCTCTGCTTTTTCTGTGAGTCACTTGAGATCTAGTCAGATTTTTTCAGCCTGATCTAATCAGCTCCTTCACAGCTTTTGTTCTGAGTGCCTAACTGCTTGTCCTGAACTCTTTTTCTGACTCTTTAGTGTTGGATGTTGCTTGGATATGGAAATAGAGAACAATGAGTAAAAGAAAAGCTCTGTTCATACGTTTAAATATGTGTTTTTGGTTTTCTTATTTCTGGGAGCTGTTTTCTTCTGGAAGATGTTTGACTTACTTGGGAGTTACTTGTGTTACCTGCAGGTATTTCTTTAATTATTTTCTCTCTCCTAATATCCTTGATAGATTTCTTCATAGGTACGGTACGATTGAGGATACTTACCTTTCTGTTAGAACTCTGGTTGATTCCCTAGGTGTCCTTGCTGTGTTCCTCCATGGCTGCCAGGCTCTGTGTAAACAGGCAGATGAGTCATAACTCCCTTGGCTTTGCAGGAGTAATATCTCTCACTTGAACCCAGGCGTTTTAGCACATCTGTTAGTTCTTGTTTGAAGTTCTATTAACTGCATATTAATTAAAGGCAGTAGATGGGGCTGTAAAAAATAATGTTAAGGTTCACATAAGTAAGTGAACTCAGTTAAGGACATTGAACTTTTCCCTGGCTGAAATACGTTATTCCAGTCTGGTTTTCTGTATTTTTTTCAGTTCTTCCCTGCCACACACCTCCCCTGCGTTTGGGGTTTAGCTCACTACACAGGCTGACCACTATGTATAAATAAATTTTTCACTATTGCTTTCATTTTTTCCCATGTTCTTGTCTCCTTTTTTTTTTTCGCAGCAAATTTTCATCTGTAGTTAATAATGTGGTTTATATTTCTTTACAAGTTGTAAGTAATAATTTTGAAACCTCTGGGACATTGTAAACATAGTCTTAATTTAAAAATGTCTTACATTTATCAATCGACATGAAAAAAATATGCTACAATTTAACAGGAGAAGATATTATATAAAATACTTTTATGTAAGCATTTAATATTTGTAATATAAATATAATGTCCCTTCCAATCTTATTCATGCTTTCTTAACAGTTTTGGAAATAAAAGCTCATTTTTAGAATGTCTCCTTATAAAAGAAGTATATTGGGTGAGTAGAGAGTGTTTAAAGGTATTCCCTAGAAATATTTCCACACAAGGAAAAATTAAAATACAGTGACTCTTGGAAATAGATGTAAAATCTTGGCAGCTGGGAGAATAAGGGAAGGGGAAGGAGCCTAAGGTGGTTTTGTATGTACAAGTATTCTATTCAAGAAGAGATCTAGAAAATGCAGTTACAAGAGGTGCAAGTAGTTGTATTAGCATTTCTGCTTGAACCTTATTGAAAGCATTTTAAGGGCTCCTGGAAAGAATGGTTTCTGTGGAAATGATGACTGGTGATTTTTTTTTTCCCCCCTCCTTGGAGGTGAAAGCATTTTTGTTCAAAGTTGAATTTGTGTTGCATTTCCATGAAAAACATCTTTAGACATTTTCAAAGGGATGACACAAGTGAGAGGCGCTGTCAGCTCCCTCAAGGGTAGAGAGGCCCTGTAGATAGATCGTGACAAATTAGAGAACTGGGCAGTCACCAACTGTATGAAGTTTAACAAGGTCAAGTGCCAAATCCTGCACCTGGGATGGGGCAGTCCTGGTTGTGTGCGTAGACTGGGAAGAGGCAGTGAAGAAGGAGACCTGGGGGTCCTGGTCGATGGCAGGTTGAACACGAGTCATCAGTGTCCTGGCAGCCAGGAGGGCCAACGCTGTCTGGGGGAGCATCAGGCACAGCATCACCAGCCAGGTGAGGGCAGGGATTGTGCTGTTCTGCTCTGTACTGGGGCAGCCTCACTTCAAGTCTTGTGTGCAGATCTGGGTGCCACAATATGTAAAAGCCGTGAATCTGTTAGAGAGCACCCAAAGGAGGGCCACAAGCATGATGAAGGGTCTGGAGGGGGAGCCATATGAGGAGCAGCTGAGGATGCTTGGTCTGTTTGGCCTGGAGGAGACTGAGAGGAGGTCTCATTGCGGTCTTCAGCATCTTCACAAGGAGAGGAGGAGGGGCAGGTGTTGATCTCTTGTGACCAGTGACAGGACCCAAGGAAATGGCATAAAGCTGAGTCAGGAGAGGTTTAGGTTGGATATCAGGAAAAAACTCTACCTAGAGGGTGTTTGGGCAATGGGACAGGTTTCCCAGGGCAGTGGTCACAGCACCAAGCCTCACAGAGTTCAGGAAGTGCTTGGACAATGCTCTCAGTCACATGGTGTGATCCTTGGGGTGTCCTTAGGGCCAGGAATTGGGCTTGATGAACCTGGTGGGTCCTTTCCAACTCAGCATATTCTATGATTCTGTGACTCAAGTAAATGTTATCTCTTGACTGCTGAGGGAAAATTGCTTTTGGGGAATTTTGATGGGAGGGGAAGAAAGGTATTTCATCTGGTTTTTTGCTGCTTTTCACACCTGCAGTTATTCCTGGTTTGTATTAGGATCCCATTGCCTTTCAGTTATTAAGCATTCAGATGTTGTCTCACTTTAAGAGGTGAATGAAACCTTGTCTGCATTGCAGAAGATATGTAACTGCCATTTCCAAACAAATCTCAGTGCAGAGTTGTACTGAATGTGAAAAGTAGCTGTATTTAATGAAGATGTGATTTAAGGTATGTGAGTTAACTTGATTTGCTGGATGGAGATAGAATCTACCTTGATATGTAAAAAGGGAAGAAACCCCATCAATAGACCTCCCTCTTCCATGTAGTGAAGTTGTATTTGTTCACATCTTGAAGAATGTACAGGAAACTTTGTAGGAAGCCTATATTTGAATTACATATGAAAAGAAAATTGTTTTGATGGCCTAATTTCAGTCGAAATTTAACCTTGCATGTTGCAGGAATAGCATTATGTAGTGATAATTGGCACTAGTGTATAGTTAGATTTCAAACCAGTGTGCATATTTTTCATGTCAGTATATATACCGGTGACCCCAACAGCCTGATTTGATCCAGGGGATTTGCTTTAATTGTTGGCAAAACTTTAAAGTAGTGTTTCGAGGGATTCCAGCGAACCGTTTTCATAGTCCAGCTGACTGGTCCAGAGTCTGTACTTGTTTAAAAACAATGTTTCTTAGTGCATTTTAACTAGCAAATTTGTAATAGTAGGGTTGGTTTAACATCTGGAAAACTTTGTCAGACACTTGTAAACACAGACAATTCTATTTATTTAAAGCCCAATGACCAGCTTGTTTATGTAATCTCTCTGTTGGCCAGATGAAATACCAAGATGAGCCAGGAGCAAAGAGGAAGGTTAGCCAAGTTCCTTGCATCCTAGTTCGACGGAGATTTAATTGGCAGTAAATGGTTTCATTAACTGAAATGGTCTCAGCTGCCTTTTCTGTCCTTATATATTCTCTTGTGCAGCAGGTGCATGTCTGTGTGTTAGTCTGTGCAGTGAATCAGATGAAGGAGCTCATGTGGAATGAGAGAAATCTTTGCTTTTTCTTTTTTTCACATAGATCACACCCTGTCCTGCATTAATACCATCCACACAATAACTCTTGTAGACACAACAAAAAGGGAACATGACCAGTTTTCTGGAGCAATGCTGATATATGTCACTCTGCAGTGGTTTGCAGTGTTCACTAATAATTTGATTTATTAGTGAAGTATATACTGTTAAAAGGTAATGCAAGCTGCCTGAGATCATGTGCAAGAAGTAAAAGTAATTTTAAAGCTGTGTTTGGAGTACTGCATTGAAGTGAGTGTTTGATTTCAGCCTTGGACAAGGAACTGATGTTGGTAGATGCCTTTGGCAGCAGTATTTTTTCACCAGTATGAAAGGAACCATTGGCATTGTTATGGATTACTTCTTTACTTACTGTTTTTCCATCCAGGATTTCCACAGACTATAAAAAGAATTCCTCTTTTAGAGGGAAACGTTCAAATAAACTAATCTCTTCATTGCTCATGACAAATCATTAACTTTTATAGTAATGATTAGGTATTTTAAATGTGGGTTAAAACTCAAAGTTAAAAAATATTAAGGAATGTAAACCAGATTTCTAAATAGGTATTTATGTACAAAAACAATCATCTGCTTTTAGGTTAATTTTTTGTCAGAACAGGGATATCCCTCCTTTTCTCCTTCCCTTTCTTCATTTCCTGCCAATCTTCAGTCCTCCAAAAGTGGAGGAGACAAGATCTTAAATTATAGATGCTTGCCTCATTTGAAGATCTTCTGAATAGTTAGAAATCTTAGATTAATTCTTGATTAATAGGCACATAATGCTATTTACAGTGTGACTACTTATATTCATGTTGCCAGCAAGATTTGGACAAAGAATGCACACAAAATAAATTCCACAAGATGAGAACAGAGACGAATAGTACATTTTCCTAGTGCTTTCATCATCATTTTAGAGAATGATTGGTTTGCATTTACATTAGAGATTTCGAAGTAATGAAAGTCATAATTTACCAAATCTACAATATTAATTTGGTGTTCAGAGGAATTTTTTTTATGCATCAGATGTGCATTTTAGCCTTTTTGTTCACAGTTAAACTACAAAAATAAAAACCACTAATACTTACTGTGGAAACATCTGTTACAGAGGACTTGTTAATTGGCTCAAGGTTTTTTTGTTTGTTTGTTTTAACAGCTGTCATTTGTAGCAAATGAGAGTATTTACCATGCACTTTGAGCATTTGTTTGCTTTCCCAGCTTTTTCTGAAGAACTGGCTTTTCTCAATAGTACTGCCAAGCTTTTAAAAGTGTCCTGTTGAGTTAAATGTACACGTCTAAGTCTACGTAATTGCTTTACAGCTTGTATTTGCTTTAGTAGATGAAAATGTCTTAGCAAATATGAGGGTATATGGTGAATTCATTGCATCCTTTTAGTGTCTAGAGTACAAAACAAGCCTCTGATACATTAAGATTTCTTAGTACGAGGGTATGTGTGCTTCACTAGACTGCAGTCTCAGGTGCAATTTCTCCCTTTCTCATGAATTCTGCCTTTCACTGCAAACAGAGGCTTATGTTCACCAGGAAGCATTTTTCTGAAAAAAAGAAGCTGTTGTAAGAACTGAGGAAGAATAGAGCCCAGAGTTCCTACTTTATTGTATCTACAGGCAGTTAGGCAAAATTTAGACCCAATGTAACTCTCCATCCAAGCCTCAAAAGGCAATTGAACCACTTCTCCACAGCTAACGGGGCAACTGGGATGTTTCTGAGACCATCACCACCAGGAGCTGTGTCTGATATTACTGGTGTGGCATTTCAGTTTTCAGATACAGTAAACATGTATCTTAATGTATTGGATGAAACAATTTGAATCCCTTCAGGTATGTCAGAGTTGAATCACCTCGTCAGTCATTGCCAACTATCTTACAGCTAAAAGTCATTAAGGCTGGAAAGGATCATGGGAAGTCTCCAGTCCATGCTTTCCAGACAAAGCAGGATCACCTGTAGCAAATTGTTTAGGACTGTAGCCAGTTGGGTTTTTATTATTACCATGGATAGAAATATCTCTCCATCATCTTTACCCCATCAGGAATTTATGCACATTGGCAAGATACCTCCTGAGCATTCTATTCTCCTGGCTGAACATTTCCAGCACTTTCAGCTTCTCCTCATGTGTCAGATGCTCCAGATCTTTAATCATAGGTCCAGCTTTGCTGGAGTCTCTCCAGTATATTGTTCTCATACTGAGAAGTCCAGAACTGGACCCAGCATGCCAGCTGTGGTCTCACCAGGGCTGAATTAGAGCAGAGGGGAATTGGCGAATAAACTGAGTTGGAAGGGACCCATGAGTCCAACTCTTGCCCCTGAACAGGACACCCCCAAGGGTCACACCATATGCCTAGGAGTATTGTCCAAATCCTTCTTGAAGTCTGTACGGTTTGGTGTCGTGACCGCTTCCCTGCACAGCCTGTTTCCAGTGCCCAACCACCCTGAAGTGTGAAGAACCTTTTCCTAATACCCAGCCTAAACCTCCCCTGACACAAGTTCAGGCCGTTCCCTTGGGTCCTGTCACTGTCACCACAGAGAAGAGATCAGTGTCTGCCCCTCCTCTTCCCCTCACAAGGAAGTTGTAACTGCAATGAGGTGTCCCCTCAGTCTCCTCCAGGCTGAACAGACCAAGTGACCTCAACAACTCCTTGTATGAGTTCTCCCCTAGTCCCTTCACCGTCTTTGTAGCTTTCCTCAGGATGCTGTCCCTCAACTTGCTGACAGTGCATCCTGAGGATGCCATGGGCCTTCTTTGCTGCAAGGGCACAGTGATGGCTCATGTTCAACTTGATGTCCACCAGGACACCCAGGTTCTTTTCTGCCCAGCATCTTTCCAACCAGTCCATAGCACGTACTCGCACTTGGGATTATTTGTCCCCAGACTCAGGTGCAGGACTTCGCATTTTCCTTTCTTTTGAACTTCTTGGGATCTCTGTAAGTCATCTCTGGATGACCACACAGCCACCTGAGTTATTGTTAACCTGTCACCCGAGTTGGTTGTAGTGTGCAAACTTGGTGAGGCTGTACTTTGTCTCATCATTCAGGTCATTAATGAAGTCATTAAACAGTACTGGCCCCTGTATCAATCCCTGCAAAATGGCTGGTATCCAGCTGGACTTAATGCTACTGTTTGTACGCTTTGGACCCAGTAGTCACTGCATCTCATGGTCTACTTACCTGGTCCATATTTCCATATACATATATTGTGTGGGAAGCTGTTGAAAGCTTTGCTAACATTGAGATAAGTATCTGCTTTTCCTTCATTCACCAAGCCAGTCCTCTCATCATAGAGGGCTGTCAGGTTAGGCTTAGTTTCCCCTTCATATATCCATGCTGATTTCACCTTCTTGTTCTTGAGGATTTGTTCCATTTCCTACTCAGGGACTGAGCTAGGGACTGTCCTGTAGTTCCCTGGATGGATGATCCTTCTTGAAGAAGGGAATGACATTTACTTCATTTTAGTCCTCAGAAACCTCCCCCTGCTTCCATGACCTTTGAAAGATAACCTACTCCTAAGTAAACTTTAAAAATAGCGTTGGTACCATTTAAAATTGTTTCTCTGCCCTTTTAGAGGTAAAATTAGGTTTCTGTTTCACAGCTGTGAATCACTAATTTTTAGATGCTGTCATCAATGATAAAAATAGTTATCAGTGTTAAACTGGCAATTTTGCTGTTTGTGGGTTTCTTTAAATAGTTCCCATGACTTTGTTGAATTTTGTTCTTCTGCTTATCTTAGGGATAAAATGTAAAACATATGGCAGAACTTGAAAATGCTTCATAAAATAAAATGTGCTTTCAGACCAAGTTTTTTTCTATAATACAAATATTTTTTCCAATTCTATTTTCTATAATAAAATAATATTCTTTGTATCCTAATTTTTAGCTTGTTTATTTACTTACAAAGTCACTAATGTGCTGAACAGTGAAGGCAGTGTAATGTTTTGTAGAATTTTCAGAGTGGATGGAATTTCTCTTGCATCTTGTTTTGAGAACTCATTTACTTCTTTGCCTGCAGTAAGTGTTGTAAGACAGAATTTCATACTTCACCATTGTTTTTTTCTTGTAAAGACAGTTGTCCATTAACTCCTTAAATATTCTTTCCTGACTTTTTACCTGTTATTTGCTGGGGGGTGTTTTGCTTATGACTAAGAAAATAACTAGTTCATGTTCTTACAACATCCTAAAAAATATTTACGGACTTACTCTGTCAAATCTGAGGCATTGTTTACCAGTTGAAACATGTCTTAATTTTTGTACTTGACAGTTTCAGTTTTCGTTCCCATCTAGAAGGACAGCAGTGGTGCAGAGGAATTGGAACAGTTTTGCTCTGCTGCTCTTGGACAAGTTGATGAACAATTATCAAAGTGCACGTGTTTCAATACTAGTTAGTGGTAGTGGAGGTGTACTGGTGGCAGGATGTGAGCTGTTTCACATGTTGTGCATACGGGGGGATGGAATAAGTGCATCCAGTTTTGTGATATAATCAGAGGCAGACATTTAAGGCTTCTGAGGTGGTGTTTAGAAGCAGTAACATGGTGACAATAATCCTGATATTGTCTATATCTGACAACAAAATAGTGCAAAACTGAGTTTTACGGTGGCATGGGACTGCTCTTACTGCAGACTTAGTTTTCTATGGAGTGATAAAGTATTTTGGCAGTATAGATCCAAGAAAAATATTAATTAGTTTTCCTTTTTTGTTTCTTTTAGGACTCCTCCAGGATGGTTTCAAGCAGGTATAAAAGGTATGCGATCTTTGTACACAACAATATTTTTTTTACGTTTCTTCTAGAAATAATGCTGATTAAATGGCTGTTTGTAGTAGAGGCCACCATGCTGCTACTGTAGATACATAGCCTGATATTGGGCAAAGGACCTGAAAGATGCAGCAAACCTATTCAAACCCCTCTGTTACGTTACTATCTTGAAATAAATTCAGCTAGTGTTCTGCTGGGTCTTATTAGGGCAGAGTAGTTTCCCAATCAAATGTCAAACTTGACTATATGTTGCCTAGGAGCCAGTATTTTCACAGTTTAATTTATGAACCACCATATTCTGAAGTTTAATAAAGGAAGATAATATTGCTGCTCTCCACAGTAATACTGAAAGATGGTTTTGTCATACTGCTGTCTCAGTTGTAGCAGATGTGGCTCGTATATTGCATGTCCTGTTTGTTATGTGTTTGTCTTTGAGTCAAGTATTACCCTGGTCATTACTCCAGCTTTTTAATCAGAAAAATACTTTAGAAGCTCTTGATGCACCTGACCAGTGTGTGAAATTTTTCCCATGTGGAATTAATACTGACAAAACTATGACAACTATTAGGAAAACATTACGGTAACACGGAGTCTAAAATACGTCAACTGAAGCAAGACAATCATGTAAGAATGTTTTTATTTAGTACATGAATACATTCTGTTTTAGGTATCCTTTACTTGGGTAAAGTGTGTAGGTGGTTAATTAATCTCTGTATATATATCGTGGCTGTAGAAGAAAATGCAAAGAGCACCTACAATTATCTACTCTTTGCTGCTCTATTTTCTACCCCTCAGACTTGTTCACCTGTAGAATCCTAGAATGGTTTGGGTTGGAAGAGACCTTGAAGATCATCTAGTCCAGTCCCCCTGCCATGGTCAGGGACGCTTTCCACTGAACTAGGTTGCTTAGAGCCCCATCCAACCTGGCCTTGAACACTTAGAGAGAGGGAACACCCATAGCTTCTCAGGGCATTCTGTTCCAGAGTCTCACCTCCCACACTGTAAAAAATAATAACCTATCCTGTTATGCTTTAGCTTTCCTAGCATGGTGTCTTTTATATTTATATTCCCAGGTTCTTGTAAACCCAGCTGAGTGATGGTTTTTATTGCTATAGGTTTTTTTTTTTAAACCACTTTGTCATTGCAGAATGGGTGGGCTTATTGTCACAACCCTAATAGCTGTGTAATTTCATGATTCATTTCTTATTAATCAAGCACATTTTAGTTCATTCTTTACTTCCTTTACTTCTTCATTCCCGGTGCAGAATTTTATTGCTGTTTGTATCTGCCAAATACTTAGTGGTGTGTGTCATACTTTTGTGGCTTTTCATAAACCTTATCTCTGCTTGCATACTGTATATACTCACTTGCAAAAACTTTGTTGTGCGTGGAGTGGTAATAAATAGAGGTTTGCATAACCATATTCATAACTTCTTTGAAAATAATCTAATTCTTCTGATTAGCAGTGCAAAAGTAGGAAATGCCAAATCTAGAAAATGCTAAATGAGACTTTGTTGTGCAGTCTTCCGTCAGTCAGCTTTAGTTATATGTGGAATGTAGGGTCTTTGTCAACTTCCCCTGTCAGGACAGGCATCACATTCAGGAGGAATCTGACTTGCTGCAAGCTGCTGTTCAATATTTATGGATGTTGCTATCTGTCTTACTCATTGCATAGTCTTGAAACTTGGTGTTTAAAGTGAAGCCTTACTTTCCACTGTCAGCGCGGTACCCAGTGCTCACAAGTACTCAGTGGGTTTTATTCTAATTGTACCTCCTTGAGCTATAAAATGCCCACTGTGATTACAGTTAATAGTATCTATTAATTTTCCACTGTGTTTGAGAATTTCTACCTCCCCGAAGTAATTTTTCCTGTGAGGGTACTTAAGGTATGACTCCAGTGGTTTTGCTTTCTGGTGTGAATGCTAAAGGGAGTCAGAACCAGAATTGTTCTGGGCTTGTTTGCTTCTTCCAACATCTGCAGTAAGTGGAGGTCTTACAGAAAGCAGCCTCCTCTACAGTTATTCGGATTACTCAGATCTCACTGAAGTCCAAATACAGTAGGAGTCCCTTGGAAAGTCAGTTGGTTAGAGCATGGTGCTAATAATACCAAGGCTGTGGATTCAAACCCTGTATGGGCCATTCACTTAAGAGTTGGACTTCATGATCCTTGTGGGTCCCTTCCTACTCAGAATATTCTGTGAATCTGTGAAATGGAAAATACAGTTCTGTGATTGCACCTAGAACTGGCATGTGGGTGCCTAAAGGCTGAATTGAGATGATCAGCTGCTTCAAGGCTCACAATACATTCAGCTTAATATGCTTTTAGCAGTCTTGGGTGTACTCCCTTAAGCTGTCAAAACAAACTGAGAGTGAAGCATGTTCTTACATAGGAGCAACCACTTTGAGATCCTATTTGAAACTTATTTGCAACAGTAAGTTGCCAGTACTTTATGGGAGAGAGATTGTTAGTAGACTTTATAGACATATGATAGCAAAAAGGAAAATATGTTTTCCCGAAATGTTGGGTTCTGTAATAGATTCTCTTTCCCTTTGAAAGATTGAATTATTTGCCGGAAATATTCAGGTTCCTTTCTTCCATCTTTACTACTTCTGCTTCTCTTTTGCTTTCTCGCTCTTCCCCAGTTATTCCTCATCAAACATGGCCTCTTCTTCATCTCATCATTTTTCTTCATGTCACTGGTTTCCATTTCCTAGCCCAGTTAAGCACCCTTTCCTTTCTCTCCCCCTTTTCTCTTACATCCTTATATTTAATCATTGAGATCCTAGTCTTCCCTTTGTTATTGTTCTGTTTTCTTGTGGGTTTGTTTTTTTTTTATTTGTTTTTTGAGGTTTGTTGGTTGGTTGGTTGGTTGGTTTGGTTTTCTTCTTCCCTTCCTGTTTTGTCTCCATTATCTGTCCTTTTCTGACATCTAGTCCTGGATTACTGATACCATTCTGGACTTCCAGTACCTTTCCTTTCCCTCTTGATGTAACTATTTTCATATTTTGTGTTTGGACTTGATGATCTTAGAGATTCTTTCACAACTTCAACAATTCTGTGGTTGTGTCTCTGCACTGAAATACCCAGCCTCCTGTACCTGACAAGAGAAGAGAGACTTAAGAGCAGAGAAGATCTGTTCTTACAGAATCACTGTTCTCTCGGCGTGTTCCGGGACTCAAGCAATTGCACAGATTTTACTCTATGAATTACACTGGCTACTTTCCCTTATATGGATGCAACAATCCGTGACTAAACATTTATATGACATTTCTGGGAAACCTGTTTCACTGAGTGTCCATTGACTGGAAAACATGTTTACAAATGAACTCTGCTGGCTGCTGTGTGTTGCTGTGTGCTCTAGTGACTTGGACAAACTGAGCCCGTCTCTTTGTGCTGTAAAGTAAATAAAAGTTTGTGATGAGGATCTTAGTCTATAATTGTAGTCTGTCTTCTGAATTTACTTCAGAAATTTTCACACCCCCCAAAAGTTTGTAGAGGAGTTCCTTTGTAGTTGCATGATTAAGTGCATAAAGTATTTTCAAAAGAAGGTGGTGGCTTTGTTGTGATCTGGAGCGGTACTGTGAGATCTATTAAAAGCATGACCAGAATCTGCAAGGTCATGCTGACATGAAGGCCACGGGACATGCAGGAGAGTATCTGGGAGCTGTGGTCAGTCATGTGTCCTAACTGTGAGCTTCATGTGTTTTAAATGTGTAGGTATATTTAAGTTGTAATAGCCCATATCAACTTCATATTCTTCCATTTTCCTCTCGGGTTTTCCTAATGTGATATGGTTCATCTTGGCCATTTCAAACTACTGTTATGAAACTGGGTCTGCCATTTTTTGGCATTTTTCACCACTTTGTGAGTAGTTATTTTTAAGTACCAAGCACATTGCCATAAGTAAGAATGGTTTTCTGATTTAGGTCTGATGGTGTCAGCATAGTTGGTGTTACCAATGATTTCTCAAACATGAGAAGGACAAAGTACATTCCTTTATTGAAATATTTGAGTGTAATCTACATGTAAGCATATGAATTATGTTTCTCTTATGTTCTGTGAACTAAAAGGCTTGTTTGCAAGTAACAGTAAAGCAAGGTATATATACTGACATAGGAATATTTTTATAAACACAGTTGGTTTTATCAGCTTACTTTAAAGACTGTCTACTAGTTTTTGAACCAATTTAGTTTCTTTTTAAAAAATTGTAAAGCAAACCTTGCAGATTGGGATTTAAAGATTTTTGCATGGTTCTTGAATCAGAGAGATCAACTGGATCAGTTTACAGAAAGAGCTAGATTGAAATCTTTTCGTGGTACAGAAGTGTGTTCCCCTTATAAGTTTGTTTACTGGTGGAAATGAATACAACATGGTATGGTTTTATGGCTTCCAGTCAAAATGTCAGAGAGGATTTTTGCCCCCTCTTTTAGGATAGTACAGCCTGTTAGCATGGAACTGTGGAGGCAGAGACCATTTAGCACTAATTGAAAAAGACTACATCCTACTCCAGTTTATCATTCATGTAGGAGTTGAAAAATAATTGGGGAAGTAGAGACCATAAAAAAGGAAGAAGAAGGTCCTTCAGAGCACTCGCTGGAGGGGCTCTGAGGGAAATGTTTGAACGCTGCTGAAATTACCTTGCTCTGTGGTTTTAGATAATTATAAAACTTAAACTATAACAGTTTACTTTCCATCATACTAACCTTGATCTCACTAATTTAAAAAAAAAAAAAAAACAGCCGAAAAATACTGTTTCATAATGCTGTGCCCAGACTTGCCTGCGTTTGGGAGTTTTGCAGTGAGGGCTGGCTTTGGAAGCATTGTCTCATCTAGCTTGTTACCTTAGGACCACTACTTTGCAGATATGAGCATTTTATTTTAGACAGGGGTCACTCAAGAGGTTTTTCTTGACTTTTGTAGCCCTTCTTGAGCCACTGCTGATGTTATGAGAAGGCATAAACACCTAGGGTTTATTTCTGCAAAATGTTTTGATGGTCTAAGTTGAGCTGGCTGGAGTTCCTCACTGCCCCTTGTGCCAGTGCTCATGCAGCCAGGCAAGGTACTGCTTCAGAGAGCCACTGTGGCTGGAAGTTGATGGCTTCCTTTTGCTTGGCTGCTCGATTGCTGCATCAGCTCCTTGAGTAGTTTCCCATTCAGCTGAAGGCTAGAGGCAGGAAAAGTGGAGGAGGCCAGGGAAGTGCAGCTGTAGAGAAGACAAGGCTGCCTTTCCGTAGCTCAACTCTGAAAGCCACAAATTTGGCTTAAGCAGTCTGAAGTAACAGAAGGCCAAGGTGCCCTATTTAGAAATAATTGTCCTTTGCTTCTTCCAAAGTAGCTATTAGCAACTGACTGGATTGCAGTTACATAGAAAAGTAGGAGTTTCCAAAGCAGGTATGCTTAAAAGATTCTTGCATAAAAAGAAACCTGTTATAGTTGAAATACAGTTTTGACAGGGTGATTTTCATTGGGTGAAATGTCAGTTTGGACAGTGCTTTAGAAAGACATTGAGAGAATCAAAGAAGCATTGGAAGGAGCAAGAGGTGTTCCACCTTGCTGTAATAATGTTTTAAACCTGTCCATGTATGAATAACTGATTTTATTGTAAAGGAAATAACTAGGAACACTGTTCCAAACCAAAATTTCTGTTTCTCTGTAAGAGTAGTCAAACTGATTTTGCTATATGGTATCTTTTTAAATATAGAACATAATCTGCAGGTATACTTCCATAGACAGTATATTTGTTGGGGTTGGTTCATAGATACTTCCTCTAGGTAGACACCAAGTTCAGTGATTCTGTTTTTCTAGTCATCATCGTGCCCTAGCAGCCAGGAAGGGTCCTGGGGGGCATCAGGCACAGCATCATCAGCCGGGCAAGGGAGGGGATTGTCCCGCTCTGCTCTGCACTGGGGCGGCCTCACCCCGAGTCCTGGAGGCAGTTTTGGGTGCCACAATATAAAAAAGACATGAATATTAGAGAGCATCCAGAAGAGAGCAAGGATGGTGAAGGGTCTGGGTGGGAAGCCATATGAGGAATGGCTGAGGTCACCTGGTCTGTTCAGCCTGGAGAAGGGGAGGGGTGACCTCATTGCAGTTACAACTTCCTTGTGAGGGGAAGAGGAGGGGCAGGTACAGATATCTTGACACTTGTGACCCATGACAGGACTCGATGGAAGGGCATAAAGCTGAGTCAGGAGAGGTTTAGGTTGGAAATCAAGAAGAAGTTTTCCAGCCAGAGGGTGGTTGAGCACTGGAACAGGTTCCCCAGGGCAGTGGTCACAGCACCAAGCCTGACAGAGTTCAAGAAGTGTTTGAACAATGCTCTCAGTCACATGCTGGGATCCTTGGGGTGTCTAGGGCCAACAGTTGGACTCAGTGATCCAGATGGTCCCTTCCAACTCAGCATGTTCTATGATTCTGGGATTCTTTCTCATTTAATGCTCATAAAGTCACATTGCATTTGAAGACTTAAGTTCCATTCTTTGTGAAAGATGTGTCTCTTGTGTCTTGGATAGTACATTTTTTGCCACTACTGTGTACTAGCCATTGGTTATAACAAACAAAATAATGAACTTTTTATCTGCCATGTTCCTTGTGTTAATGAAACCCTTCCTGTCTCGGTGTTCTTCCTTCTAATCTTTGTGTAGGAGCTTCTGCCAATATCACTCACTGGAGCTGGGTTGAAATACTCTAGTATGTTGGCAAAAGTGTTCATTTTTGAGTGATGAGAAATGGAGACTATTTTTTGTGTGGTTTCTCCTTGAGACATTAACAGCATGACACTACATGTCTTTTAGAAAGCTAAATAATATAGAGTTTATAGAGTTAAGTTAAAATATTTCTCTTATATTGTGTTGCAACATGCATATCCGGTCCTAGAAATGTTTTTTCAAAAATCTTCTGGATGAAGAATAAACAGTGCTAAATATGGTAATAACATTAAGCTACAAAATTCCTTACAATTGTGTCAGTGTGTCTTGGAAACTTCACACATACTGGAGCAAAAGAATATTTATATCCATGAAAAGACATCCCTTTGCCAGATACTCCTGCTTTTGATTTGCACTGTATCCATCTAAATCTGCACGTTGTCAGCAGGGGTTTTCTAGAGTTATGAAATGCAAAATTGTTAAATGAATGCATTAATCATACACTCTTCTGTGTTTTAAAGGAAATGTTGTAGGGATGCTGATAGTGCTTTTCATTCTTTTCCTAAGTGGTCTAGAAAAGCAGTGTATACATACTTCAGCTGTGTGATTTTGCAGAATTGCAGGCTGGTTGACATTGGAAGGGACCTCTGGGGGACATCTTGTCCAGTCCCCTGCTCAAGCAGGACCACGTAGAGCTGATTGTTGAGGACCATCTCCAGGTGGCTTTTGACTATCTCCATTCTTTTTTTTTTTTTTTTTTGGTCTTGGCAGTTTGTCTGTATATTTTCTGTCTAAGAAGTGTAATTTTGTTGAATTGAAGATGGAAAGATCAGTGTCTCTTTGCCTGCTCCCAGGGCACTCTGTTCTGTTGTTCTTAGTTATTCATTAGAATCATCACTGAAGGTAAATAACATTACTGTTAGGAAGAAAATAGCTATGGGAAGGACAGTATTAGTTTTGTGACTGAAAATAGTTGACTTGTCATATATATTTTTACATTAGCACTGGTTTTGTACACAGCAGTAGTAATGGAAAACCTGCATACTTTTTTAAAAACTAACTTATTTGCACCTGCAGTGCTTATCTGTTGATTCCATGACAGTTATTTTTAATAAACAGACACATAATCTTAACTAAAAAAACCCGTAAGGCCACTTAAGGAGTGTCGGCCAATGGAGCCA
The DNA here is from genome assembly GCA_013398115.1 of Falcunculus frontatus. Taxonomy (NCBI): domain Eukaryota; kingdom Metazoa; phylum Chordata; class Aves; order Passeriformes; genus Falcunculus; species Falcunculus frontatus. The sequence goes on from VZRV01002222.1 coordinate 2,816,052, forward strand.
TGAGAAACTCCTCTGTATCAAAGTTCTGAAGTAAAATATCTGGAGATGGCATAAAATCACTTTGTTGGGTCACATCACTTTCTCACTTTGGTTTGCTTTCCAGTCCCTTGTAGGCCAAATCCATAGTCCCTGAAAAGACAGTCAATATTCTTCTTAAGTCTTGGACGTGTGCTTGTTTTTCATCTTTTATGTTTTCATCTAGTTAAAAAGATGCTTGGTTTAAACTCTGTAGTGGCACTTCAGTTCTTGAAATAGTTATTTAGCTTGTTTTTTAATGTGCGTAGTTCATGAAACTTGAAAAATAGGATAAGTATGTGTTTATAGCGTATTACCTATGTGATGAAAGCTGCATTATCCAGGTATTTGAATCCTGAGGCAGTGAATTTAGTTAGTTCTCAGCCACACAAGAGCCATGAAACACATTCTCTGCAGTTTATTAGACTGACCTATTGACTGCTTTGGAAAGCACTTCTGTGACTGCTCTCGTTTCCATGTTGTTAAATGTGTAAATAGTTGTCTGCTTTGCTCTTTGCCTTTCACAGTACAGCTAACGCACCGGAAGACGATGCTCCAAACAGATATTCCCGAACAGAGAGGACAGCTTACACCAGATACAGCAGGGATGCAAATTCTTCTGGCAGTTCTCTACCAAGCAACACTTTAGAAAAGAGGATTGAGGAACTTGAAAGGGTAAGTACTAACTAACCTTTCCATGATGTACATCTGAAGCGAAGTACTTGTGAAACTCCACGGGGAAATTTACAAGTAAAATACATAGAAATTATGCTAAATGCTTGAAGTACAGATAGTTATGTCTACAGAAATATATAAAGAGTCAGACTGACTGAGAAGAATGCGAACTTTCAAATCACAGATGTTTAGTTTTCATTTGGTATATAAGTGAGAAATAGTTAAGGTAAAGATAATACACTTAGAGAGCCAGCAGTGCTCTGCATGCTTCTCTTATGTACCTTGTGACACCCAAAAGCAAATATCTTGGGGGGAGAAGGGGCTCACTGGCTGATCAGAAGGTTACAAGCCAGTTTATGATCTACTTGCTGGTTTGGATTTTTTTAGTATACTGAAATATTATAAAATTTAATTGCTATCCAGTTGTTTGTTAAAGCTGTAAACATTTAAAATACATATTTAAAATAGTTTTCATTGTTTCATACTGACTTCATACAAACCATTTTGGGAAAATGTAATAATTTTAAAGCTGAGCTTTTCACCTAAGCCAGTATTTTGCTAAATAATGTCATCTGTGTAATCTATTACTGGCTTCTCTGTCTTCCTCTAAAGTGGATTTTTTGTGGGTCACTTGCCAAATATTCTTGAATTGCATGGGTGAAAGTTACTAAGTAAACACAATTTGAATGGGTCGTTTTTTGGAAAGGGTGAAAATAACATGTATTTTGTAGCAATTACTATTTTAAATTTTTTTAAAGACTTGAAGAACCTTCATTTGAGTAAAGTACACCATAATCCTCTCTTCTAAATCAGCTTCTTTCTGAACTACTTAATTGCCAATAACAAATTTTTTTCAATATCCTGAATCTTGACTTACTGAATTCCTAATGAACATTTTCATTTTTTCTCACATTCGGGCCCACAGATTTAAAATCGAGTCTTCATTTCTTGTTAATGGTATTATAAAAAAACCAAAACCACAAAGGAAAACCCAACCAACAACAAAGACTAACCCTTCCAATATAAGAAATTTGGAAGCTGATACTTTACATTTACTACTTCTGTTTTGGGCTCCTGTCCAGTTCTGTGTTCATGCTTAAGTTAAATATTAATTAAAACATTATCACTTGAATCAGATATTAAACATATTTCCTGTTGGTAAAATATTATCTTAGCTGTGATTCTTTAGCTCCTTGAAATGTAAAAGGACTTGAAGATGTGGGTTTGACTTACTGTAGAAAAGGAATTATAGCTAAGTGTGTGTGTGTTCTTCTTTCTTTGTTTTAGGTGTTATTAACTTAAAACTGTCTCTTAGAACAAAAATTTACATTTCCAACTTTATTCTGTATTCTTGTTATAGGAACTTACAAAAGAAAGACAGGAAAATGCAAGATTAATGAAGATGATGCAGGACAAAGAGGAACTAATTGGAAAGCTGAAAGAAGAAATTGATTTATTAAACAGAGTAAGCAAATACTTTCTTACATGGCTCTATAAAGAGGGGGTGAAAGTCTCTGCATTCTCTGCTGTATTCTTCAGGCACCCGCATCCACTGGGCAAGATCAGAAGAGAATTAATTGAGGGCTTTTTTGTATTTGTATCGCTTTTCAAGAGATATGTCAGTAAGTTATATTTTCTTTCTAAAGTGACTTGTATTTGTCATGATTAACTTCCCTAAGTCCGGTGTTGTTAGAATACCTCTATTCCTTGTTGTTCTAAGTGTTCATAGAGCAAGGTTATAAAAGCAAAAGCTCTTTATGTTCTGACAGATATTCTCATACTCCTTACTGTTGATCCCAACTAAACGCAGAACAAGACGGAGGGCAGGAGACATGAGGTAACATCACCAGCCAAGGCGTGAAGGCAGGAGAAGAGGGGTAGAAGAGTGAGACATGCTTGGAAATGGGACAGGATGAGAAGTTTTGAAGTTGATAGAAAAAAGGTGCACCTGTTTTAAAGGCAATCAGGAGTTCTGTCATAGAGTGGATTATTGACCTTATCCTTCGCTTCCTGGCTGAAGTGTGGAGTCTGGATGTAGTAGAGATACATGGGTGTCTTCTAGTCCAGTGCAGATACAGCTTTGGTCAATCCATCAGTGAAGGGAGGCAATAGCTGCATGAAGAGTGTCAAACTTACATTTTGCAGCTCTTCATCTGTAGCAAAGGGGGTCAGCATTCACAAATTTGCGAACTGACCTAGAAAATTAAAGGACATGAGATTATTCTGAAGTACATATTTTGTTTTGTATATGAAGAAAGTTGTAAGTTAATCTGTAGGATAAATGAAGTATTGTCTGTTTTGGAGAGATTTCTATTTTAACTGAGGCATTGGTCTTCATGCAGTTCTTTCATTCTGCAAAGAATCTATCACATCTGAGCTGATGACCTTATTACAGTTGAGGCAGGTATTCATTCCTTCGGCATAATGGATGGCAAAGCTATTTAATACTGTTGGTCACATCTGACTTCCTGACTCAAAGGTCAGAAGGAGCAAATCAAAAGAACCTAAATCACTGAAATCTCTCATGACTTTTTGAGAGGTTTGCTGTTCCAGAAGCAGTGTTATTTTTTGGCTATGTTTGAAGTATGATGTCCCAAATGAAATCCATCAAGTGTCTAACTAGAAACTGTCTTTGAAAATCTGTAGTTAAGTTAGGCACTGTCTGTGCCTTGCCTGTGTTAACTACAAGGGCAATTTCTGCTTGTTGGAAGAAGACATTAAACTGTCCTTTCAAAAATAACTTTGTTATACAGTGACTAAAAGTGTACGTTTCCATGAGATCTACAAAGCTATCTTATAGGTAGATACTTTTAAACACAGAAGAGAATGGATTTTTTTTCTCCATCAGGTCAGCATTTTTCATAGTTTTAACATTGTCTGCTTGCTCAATAGAGTGCAAGTTATGTCTGTGTCTCTTGGGCTTTTCTTAATGATGAAATAGCTGCCTTTTGATTTTATAAGCAGCATAATGATTTGTCTCCTTGAACCCATGTCTCAAGTGATGCTTCCATTAAAATACAGTTTTACTTCCCTGTTTATCAACTTTTGTATTTATGAGTGCTTCTATATTGGCTATCCACGTGGATTTAGAAAGAGAAGATGTTTAAAATTTTAAGAAAGGCTGCAGAAATACCACATTGTTCTCATTCTAGAAGGTGGTGGAAGTTCATAGGGTGGTTATATTTGCTTCAGGTTTATTATCATAACCAAGAACATGAGAGCCAGCACTTGGGCATCCACCTGTTCTTCATGGAGTGTCGCTCTGTAGGCCTAGCACCAGGATTGGATGCTTTTCATGGAAGAACAGTTGTGATCTTCAGCCTTCTGGTCAGATAAAAGGGTGTCCTGAGGACTGAACTTTATTTAGTGAGTCTATGCAGAGGTCTTAAAAAATTTTTCTGGTAGGCAGCCTAAAGAGGGGTCTCTAAATTTGACCGTCTACACATTCATTTTTCTCTAGCTTTTCTGTTCATCAAAATATATAGTTATTGGATGTTAAGATGCACAGGTATGGAAAGAATGGCACATGAAACACCCTAGATAACTTCTTAAAAAGCTGTTTTATTGCATATCTTTCTGACTGCCCCATTTAAAGAAATGCTATTTCTAGAAGTTTCGGTCAGTTTGTAACCATGGATGCATCCCTGATTGGCAAAGACCTTGTGTTGCATTTGAAAATCTTAGTTTCTAAGAATTGTGAAAACTTCCTGGTAAAATTTTTCTGATTTTAAGTAAGTATATTTATTTGATGTGACAATATCATTTTACTGAGCTCAGTCAGTACATCACAGAGGTACTTAAAGAATATGAGCTTAATTTATGTTGAGGAGCAGAATAGGCTTTCGGCCAAAAATGGCATTCTCTCATTCCAGTATATTAGACACTGAAAGTATGTCTGCCATGTACTTCGTAAGAAAGGGGCAATTGCTTCATAAAAGTCTTAAATGTCTGAAGGGAAAGGCATCTCAAAATATTTAAATACTTTGTAGGCAAAGTTCAACTGTCGACTAGTTTACACTTAGTCATCTCTGACCTCACTAAGATGTCACTGTAGTTAAGTGTGTTTGGAGAGAGTCTGTCAGTGAGGATTTACAGTCCAATTAGTGTCAATTGTGTAGTTATCAGTTCCTTTGGTATGTGAAGTTCCAGCTTTCCTGCTATTGCATCTTTTTTTGCTAATAAGCATGAATTAGTGTTGTAATTTTGAATAAGAAACTTTAAATTTCAGAGTGGCAAAATCCCCTCCATCTCTCAGCCCATTGTTTCTGTAGATATTTGAAGTGCAGCAGTTATTTTTCCTGGCTTATATTCAAGAAACTCTTACATGTAGTAATTTTTGGAATGTTATTTTTGCAGCATAAACATTACACAAACTTTTAGTATTTTATTTTGAGTCAATTATACTAGCATTTTAAACAGGAGGTTTTTGGGTAAGCTTTAATTGAGGCATCCGTTGGCTAGGTTAGCAAGTTTGAACATTATTATATAAGTTTTATATATACCAAACTAAAAAAAAAACCTACTTTATTGAAAATGTGTTGTCCCTTCCATCTGGTTATTGATCTGAACTGCACGAAAGAGAATATGAAGTGTGTTTGTGTATAGTAAACTGTATTTATAATATCTGTCTATCAAAACTTTCCCTGTTTAGATGTTTAAGTCACTTGTATCTGTTATGTTGGAGTGGTGAAATGCTTTTCCTGGAAGTGATTCATACTGTGATGCGGCATTACTTCTGTGAGGCAAAGAGGAATTTCTGCTAGTGATTTCTTGATGCCACACTAGAAAATGATAAAGTAATTGCAAAGGCATTGCGGTATGGATTTTAGCTTGGCAAACTGAAGAGGCTTTTAAAAATCATTATACCAATTGAACACATGATCTCTGTTGTGCACTTCTGCAATGACCTCACTAAAAAAGAGAAAAGAAACTGGGCTTCGTATGTGAAACACTACTTAACAACTGAAAGGGCCAAGAGAGAGAAAATCTCTTTACTACTTAAGGCAAGGGGACGGTTTTGCCGACTTGATTGAAAAGACACATAGGCTCTCCGGTGAGAAGAGAGAGAGCAAACCTTTGCCCACCTTTCATTTTTCTCCTTAAAATCCTGTCCTTGACATCACCCTTCTGTTTCTTGATTCTTTCTTAGTTCACATTCTGTTTCTTGCATGTGATTTTTGTACAGTAGAATTATTTTTAATGAACTAATGTTTTTTATTAAGCCGCCATTATCACTGGTTTTCACTTTAAAGGCTTGAAAAAACTTGGTAGGAGTGAAGAAGTGAAATGGGAACTGGACAAAAATGGTAATTCGTGGAAAAGACACAAACATTTGGAGTGACAGCAATCTATTTTGAGCACCCATTACTACTGTGTGTGTGCTGTCTGTTCTTTCAGTAGCAGTTTAGACAGAAGGTACAAAATACATTTTTATTGTTTTTTCACAGAAAACAGAAAAAAGTGGACAGGCATATCTTTTCCTGAAAATATTGATACTTAATACACAAAGGAGGTCTTCCTGCAGTAATAACCAGTGATTTGTATGTGTGAGTGCCATAGCTGCAGACAAGCAATTGGGGGGGGAGCGGGAGCAGTCGCTGATTAATACACTGGATATGCCAGAAAAATAATCACCCTCATTCTATTTTGGTTTCTATATGCATTAATTCCTGCTGTAGCTTTGATTTGAACATGTTTCTGTTTAAAGGTGCTTGGGAATATAATATTAATGTTTTGTAATTACAGTAACACTTGGAAACAGGCTGGTTTAACAGTTCTAAGGGTACCTACTGTGACACTAATTCTTCTCTACCCCAACTTCCTCATTTCAGAGCTGAGATGCTAAATTCCTGCTGCTACTAATTCAGAGTTTGTATTTCCGTCCTGAGAAGTATTTATTTTTCTTTTTTCTTGTACAGGATCTAGATGATATAGAAGATGAAAATGAACAATTGAAGCAAGAAAATAAAACCCTCTTAAAAGTTGTTGGACAGCTGACAAGGTAGAAGATCCAGGTGTCAATGAGGAAAGATTTAAAAAACTACTGATTGAATATTAAGGTCAATATAGTAATATTTCCTGTGTTGCAGTATGTTATAATAACTGTCTTTGTATTTATTGTTAGGAAACCAGATGAATGTTTATTTTCATAGTACTTTCTCCTTCGTTCAATGAAACGGTATAAAATTTGGGGTATATTTTTAAGCTTTCTTTTCACATAAGCATAGTTAAAATTTTTGACATGTCTCAGAATATTAAATTCAAAAATACTTAGATTTTGTATGTTCAGATTACAGCTGCATAAATTACAGTAATCTAAAATGATAAGCACCAAGATCACTTTCAGTCCATGTGGGTGTATATTTTTGAAATGAATGGAAGCAATACATATAAGCTTTGTTTACACAGATTCAAAATATGTATTTTGGGAAATGCTTCCTTTTTTGTCCAAACAGCTGTAAAGTGGATGCCTTATTACTGATGTATAACATTTTGCAGATTGATTACTTGCTCTAGAACTCTTGTATGATGAGTTTTTTTACTGTGTCTGAAAGATTGACAATAGTAGAGAGTAGCAATTTTTTTTCTGTGTTTAACAGTATTCTGTCAGAAGGGGAAGGTTTTACTGAAAAACAAAAAAAACAAATGCAAAACAAACAAATGCAAAACACCACAAAGCCAAATAAATCACCTCTGGTATCAGCGTTAATAAGTTCTTAGAATCATATTGAAGTTGTGCACTGCAGTTTATTTTATAGCTTTTGCTTTAGCAATGAAATGCAAGTTTGCAATCAGAAAGTTAGTTTGCTGTGTTGAGAATTCAGACAAAGCCTGGAGCTTTCATTTTAGCAGAGACACTTTTTGTTGTCATCTTAAAATTTGTAGTGATCATAACCCATATGAGTTTTTTGGTTTTTTAAGCTGAGTGAAAATTTTTTGTACATAACAAAGTAGAGGACCATACTAGTGATTCATGCCTTTTTGAAACATCAAATAGATAAAACCCCTCTTTTTATCCTTGATTTTAAACTAACAAGTTGTTTAAAAAGTGCCTGGTTAGATGTTACAATCCACTTACGATTGTGTTATACTGATTCTTCTATAACATGATAACTGACAAAATTTTCCTTAGGTTTTCACCACAGGCCTCAGTTAACATTTAGACTGAAAATCATTTATACTTTATTTCATCTTAATACAGCCCATTTTTCGTTCTTGATCAGATTAAATGTACATGTCCTTTGAGGAAAGACACTTGACATTAAAACATTTCATGGAGTCTGGGCTTTTTCTTGACAATTTTGAAGTTTGTTGTCAAAAACTTACATACATACAGTTCTTGTTACCTTAAAAGCAACTTTAATATAACAATATAACAGTATTGTTATATTAATATATATGTGAAACAATTACCTTTTCACGTTTGCCAATTGTTTTCATAATGTGTATTTAATGACAGTGTTTCCTAAATTTAAAATCCAGCTGTTATTGTTACACTTGGGATTGTGTTGGATATAGGATAGGTTATTTTGCATTTGTGCATTCTGATGAGGAAGAACTTTTCAAAGCTTTAAAGGGTTTTTCAAGACACTTACAGTCCAGGATGCCTCATTGTTTTCCTTCACAGTGGATGAGATCCCATGGAACACCGTTTAAAACCTTTACTCAGGGGGTTAAGTGGTACAGGGGGTTTGTATGAGCCCTTTGAATTACAATATAAACCAATGAGTGTTGCTTGTAATATTACTGAAACAGTAAGAGGTCCCTTAATTTATAAGTTTCATGAAATTAAACGTTTAAAGTAATAATAAAGTCAGTTGAGGTGTATGCCTTTTGAATAAATACGAAACTTTCTCTGGAAGAACATCTGATTTCCTTCTCTGTGTACTAGGTAGGAAATAAACATACCCATGTACTGCGTAGGATGTCAAACACATTGAAGCATTGTTAAGGACATACTGCAGTACACACAGATATCAATATGAAGTTGCAAGTGAGATGTTTCATAAAATGTCTTTCATGTACATTTTAAACCAAAGAAAAATAGCAACAAAGAACATAAACAAGAGTTACTTGTCTTCGTATTACCTCTTCTTGGCAGCAGTAACGCCAGAATTAGAATTATTTTTTTTAACTTGTACATAAAACTGACAGAAGTATTTGGCAGAATTTCTGGATTTCTAATGTAACTGTTCTTGTTCAGGGCTAGTTGTGATTTTTCTGCTCTGGAAAACTTGTGGTAGTTGAGTTTTCCTCTGAAAAAAGTCTCATAATCATAATGCAGAGTAATTTTTAAAAAATACCCATTTTATGTATTTTAAAAATTTAAACATCGTTAACCAATGAGTAACTGAATATCTATTTTAGTTTTGAACATTGACTAGTTGTGGTGATACTTGTTATCAGATTAAAAAATTGATTTTGAGATTCTTCTACTTCAGGTAAAAGATACATGTTTAATAATAAAGATTGTTTGCCTTTGTTCAAATAAAACAAAATGCTTTTTAATCCAGGCTGAGTACCTACTGTCTTTAAAGGAGAATTAATACCGTCTATCTAAAATTCTAACTGGATTTGTCCCCCATACTGTGAAGTTCCCAACCTGAACTGCTAAAATTAGTTTTGCATTCACACTGGAGTTTTCAAATCTATATGCATATGCAGACACACAAGAGAGAAGTCTGCATATTTACACTATTCTTATTTTTTGCTTCAGGTATGAAGCAAAGTATCCTTCCATCAATTACATAGAAATGATCCTTTCTCCTACTTCAAAGTAGAAGTATAACCTTCCCAGGAAAAGGAAGGATGTTACAGTGCTATTTCTACAGAAAGTGAATTGATTTAACTTGATTTAACTTCTGAAAGCTCTATACATGTCCTCTTCTCCCACGCAAGCAGAATCGTTAAAGGCAATCTCCTTTTCACTCATAGCTGCAGACTACACATAAAGAGAACAAATGGATAATCAGTAAATACCAGGGAGATAGTAACTGTATCACAGTTTATCATTAAGTTTGTAATGTTGTTGTTTTAAAAGAATGTAAACATAAATACCACAAGCAACCATGCATTCAACACCATGGTTACTTTATGGATAAGACATTATCCATTAAGAGCATTTGCACTTACTAAATTTAAAATGTTAGGTGAATTTGGTTAAGGATGACTTCCTTTATAAAATCGTATTGGCTTTTAGATTTGTTTTAAAATACGAAATTATGTCTTTCCTCATTTTTTGCCTTTGGCATTTTAGGTTCCTCAGTCTTGGTGGGAAATTTTAGCTCCAAGTACACAAGTGCCTGTTCTGTGCTCCTCCTTTAATCATTGGATTTGCCATACAGTAGCTACCTGATCTTAGCACGTGGTATGCTTTCCTGTGGATATCCTCATTTTTCTCTCATAACTTGACTCTTCTTAACTTCTGGTATATTGTTCTTTCCCTTGTTCTTCTGGAAATTTAAGTGGTATCTGTGAAGTGTAACAATATCCATAAACCTATTTGCTGGATTTTCTCCTTTCTTAAACAGACCTCAAATATTTATATGAAAATTTTTTCTTGTACACTGAGGAAAGTACTGCTGCTGAAAGTTGGTTTGGGACACTAAGAGCTTACCAAGGTTTTGATAGGAATTGAATATTGATCAGGATATTAAGCGAGTCTATTGCTCTAGTTGTACTGTAAAAATTCTGTTAGTCTCCAACTATTAAAAGTGAAACCTTGTGGGAATATCACATGTAAGAGTAATGGTGGTGTATGGAAAGCAGTTGGACAGGAGCCAGCAACAGGATACACATCTGTCTAACGTGTCCCAAAATAGCCTAGTTCTCTCTGGAGGTCTACTGGATTCCCACCTAAATCTACAGGTTTGCAGCTGAGTGCTTCCTGTCTAGCAGCTGACAGCCCTTCAGGTATGGAAATTGATGCATATGTTTCACTTGGAATTCCTTGAGCAGGAAGGCCTAATTCACACCCAATAGCCATAGTCTCTCTTGCTGGTATCTCAGGAAGGATTTCTGTTTAAAGAAAATTTACCTTCAGTTTCTGGATTCACTGAAGACATTTGATGTAATATTAAGCAATTGGCATGTTTTAATAGTTGTTATAGGAAATGGATGATGTCTTTTATATCACATAAAAAGAGAATGTTTCATTTTCTTACTCAATATCAAGTCAGCTAGGCCTTTTCTCAAAGTGAAAGTTGCTGCCTCCGGAAAAGACTTTTTAACACCTTTAAGTTGGGCTCGTTTTATAGTGTGATGAAGGTGCTCACTTCAATAAACCCAAACCCACCAGGCCTTCTTTTAACAGCACTAGAAGTTAAAATGTCTTTGGAAGAATTCTAGGAGCAGATTTGAGGGTAATGTCTTAAGACTGAGAGTCCTTGTTTTCTTTAGGGCTTTGAGCAACCTGGTCTAGTGAAAAGCATTCTTTTACATGGTAAGGGAGGGGGGAACTAGATAATTTTGAGGTCCTTTCTATACCCAAACCATTCTGATTCTTCATTGAAGAAGACCTGGCTAAAAAGACAACATCCAGCAGTGTTTCTGAGTGACTACCTTTGGCCATCTTTGGTATCTTTAATTGACGCCCTTGACTCTTAGGTATTTGTTTTGTAGTAAAGCTCTTTGTTATCGACAGATAAGAAAATATAAAAGCCTTATCTGTACTGCAGAGATAATCCAAGTCTACCTTGATTTTTAATTAATATGTTGTAAATGTTAAAAAATATGAAAAACCATAGGAATCAAACTTGGTTTTCAGATCTTTAATTCCTTTAATAAGGGAGGTAATGAAAATGTATGCATATTCCTTGTTAATACTCTGCCTCATTTTCTGGTAAACAGAATCACTGTTGAAAATGAACAGGTTTTATAACTGATTGTCTCATTGTTGACTTTTTTAGGTGTTACAGCTAATGAAATCCATGCTTTCTGAAATAGCAAAAAGATGTGCTTACAAAATGTCAGCAGCAAAAATGAGAACTTAATCTCCTCTTAGTCTTTTAGGGTGGGAACTCAAACAATTTTTATGGATTTTCTTTGATTAAAAGACCTGAAGATATTTAGGTATTACAGGCTCTTTAATGAGCTGTTTTGTAATCTGCAACAAAGTAGCATTAACTGTTGTCCTTTCTTTGTATCAGCATTTTCTAAGAACACTAAGCATAATTTAAAAGAAAGACAGGGTTTTTCTGTTACACAAGTTTATATTTTAGAAATCTGGAGCTTGATAATTGGCACCTTGACATATTCTCCATTAGTATTTCTCTCTGGAAATCAGATTTTGTGGACGAGTAGGCTGTGGAATGAAATATTTGTTTTTCTCTCTCAGAAATGTTAATCTCTGCTTTTGCCTGAAGGCTCATTATAGCAATGATGCATTTTAGAGAGTTTAAAATTTTGATTGCAACAGTGTATGTGTGTTTACAGCCAGCTACCAAATATATTTAATGGGTGGGGACAATAAAACCACTGAAGCTTTGCAAGTTGAGACTCTCTAGAAATAACTCTCATATTTCTCTGTGAAGCAATTATGGAGAAAATGCTAATTGTTCCCAGCTGAATCACTCTTTCTTCTCATTTAATTGCTTCAGCTCACTATGGTTTGTAATAAAATATCACTAAAACCCTCCTGTAATTCTGTTGCTTGGCTTTGTATGAGAAGTGGCATTTGAAAAAGAGTGGTCACTTTCAATTTTCATTATCCAGAATCTAGGATTTATAAGGATGCTTTAAAGCATCCTTATGAAACAAGGAAAAAATGTGTGACTATGCAGGATTGACTATTAGGAAGAGGAAATCTGTGTGTAAGGATGAAGAAAATCTAAGTTTTCTTCAGCATTTTTTTCACCTAGTTTTCAACAAGGAAAGGATGACAAACTGGATATTTTACAGAGATCTAGAAGTAGTTCAGGTTATCACTGCAGTACAGTTAAGTGTTTTTTGTGAAAAATGTAATCTCCAGCTTTTCATTTGCTCACCTTTGCACAAATAGTTAAAAAGGTGAAGAATATGACTTTCTACCCTTGAAGAAATGCAACTATCTTTACCCAGAGCTTTGATCATATCTTTCCTAGACTATGCTAGGCTGTAGATGAGTGGGCAGAAAGGGCGGGCACTGAGTTTCAAATATTGCATAATTTGTGTTATGCTATGGTAGTATTGATTAGTATGGTTAATGTTTTGGGGAATGGCTAGCTCTAAGCGTTTAGATCTCTAGCAGAAACATAACAGAGCTGGTTCTCAGGATAAGATGGGAGCCACTTGCCAAAGTGCCAGGACTGTACGGAGGACTTCTGATTTCCCTGTATCTGAGAGCCCTCCTGCTGCATTTTGCAGATTTAGATATAGAAAAGTCTTCCTTAACAACTGCTGAGAGATTTATAAAAAAGAAATACTCCCCAAAACAAAATACTCCCTGCTTTTGTAGTGTGCCAGGTGGGAGTATGCAAGTGGAAGAGTCTTTTAAAAAGCACATTGAATATAACGTTACTGAGTGAAGTAATGTAGTACGTTTTAATGTAATTCACTGTGCCTGTATAATGGTGGTCCTTGTATGAATTTTTAAAAAAGGCTTAGAATCAGAGGAAGGATTCTCTTCTGGGTGCACCGGATTGTAAAAGCCCAGAACTGGATATGGATCTCAAGAAAGGTGCTTCTTATTTTGGTCTAAGTGTCTGGTGCAGGTCTGTAAGCATGCTCTTCATTCAGCTCCCTTTTATGTAGCTGTCAGCAGTCTCCACTGAGAAACTCTCTATGTAAGAATCACATCCTTTTTATTTGGCACCCTATCCATTGAGTTTACATGGCTTTTTGAATGCCACTAATATTGTAGCTGAGGCCATTGAGAGCAGAAAGAATTTCACTGATTCCTTCTCTGGGAGTGTATTCCAGTATTTGGAAGCTACTCCTGGCACTAACTGTGTAGCTTACTCCACTGGTAGAAGAAAGGAGATTGCTCTTTGGGGTTTGTAATAAGTGGTAATGTTCACTGATTGAAAGGCAGCAGTGACCAGCAGGTGTTCACGGGGCTGCCTCTGTAACACAAAGCAATACCACCCTTCTGAATTCTTTTAAGAAGTCCACCCATAGGGTAGTAAATCGACCTTAGATGACAAAGCAAAGTATTCAAAGTAGAAACTAAGTTCTGTATCCAAAAGTGTGTTACGGAAATGGATGAATAAAGCTGATGTCTTTGGTCTGTCTGTTCTGTGGGTAAGCAAAGATGCAGACCTTTCAAGGTCTTTTGCTTTGATATTTTTCTCTGATCTATAGGTAGGTAAAGACTCAAAACTTGTCAAGTCTATCACTTCATGACCTTTTTTCTGTTTTGAACACAATGGAAATATATTTTATGATACTTTAAACAAAGACAAGTAGGTCTCATTTGCCTACTTGAGGATTCTACAGTAGATGAGTGCAGTTGTCCTTTTTCTTGGTTTCCTTTTCTTTAGTTATCTTTTGCCTTACTGATACCTCTTGAGATTTTCAGTGCTTAAGCTAAAATGTAGTTCAGTTTACATTCTAAGTCTAAGGAAGGTTATCCCAGCAGATGATTATTTATCTCTGCAATTGGAGTGTTCTGTGTATTTTACTCATTTCTGAATACCATGGAGTCAAAGACACTTAACTGAAAGGTTCAGGAAATGCCTGTATTGATGCTGCCAAATACTTTTTATTTGAATCTATTAACAATCTTTTCTGGCCCTGTGCTGCAGTCAGAGCTGTGTGATTATGGAAAGTAAACAACTGAAGTACCTATGCAGGGAGCAAGAGTTAGAGGTAAGCACTTTCTGTTTGGTTTTTTCCTCTCTCAGGCCATGCACTAGATATACTGTGCTGTCCACTAAGCTGCTGCAGCTAGGCAGCTGAACCAACATATTTCACGATAGTATCATTAACTGAGTGCTGATACGAAAACCCACTGGACAGGATGAATCAGCTTCCATTTATTTGCAAATTGGCAAAACGTCATGTTCTTCCTCTACTCTTCCTCTATGAAACTTTTATCCATCTTTCCCACTGCTCTTTGAAAATAACAGTGTGTCCTGATATTCAGAAACAGGAAAGTTTTAAAGCAAGATACTGACTGATTTGTCAGCTGCCTTGTTCAGCACCGAGGCAGTGAGACACAGGATGCAGTTCACTAGGCGTTGGCACCAAGGAGAATTTTCCTCCTTCTAATCTGGCAAAATGCCATATCTCCTCACCAAAGAGATTGAAACAAAACATATTTTTCCTCAACATTATGCAAGAATTAAAATAATAAACCGTTTTGAGATCTTGGCAAGCATCACTTTGGATTTTAATGGACTTTAATAATCTCTTAAGTAAAGTAATAATTAAATCACTTTTAATTAAATCACTTCTTAGTAACATGGCTCTAAGATCCCAGGCCCAGGGTGGAAAGCTGCAAGGCCAAGGAAGGCAAGCGTCTGCTTTGAATTTGGTGTCGTCTGGGCAAACAGCTGGCTGTGTTAGACATTCTTTTCTACTTCCTCTAAACTGCACTTTTATGAAACTTATTTGTAGGTCTGCTACAGTATTTTTTGTTTGTGTGTCACAGCGAGAATTTTGGGTGTGTCAATGAGACAGAATGTGAGCAAAGGTCAGGCTGGATGGCAGGTAGAGATCATGGCTGGTTGAGTCCACCTGCAGGGAGGATATTTGTATGAGATGATGATATTTGGCTTGGGAGGGGAAGTGACAGTGTTCATTGGTTGAAGTGTTGACATGGCAATACCACAGCAGCTAGGCTCTGTTGAACCTGTGGAAAATGGTATTTAAAAGTAAGTCCTCATTCATACTGATTCTGTTTTTCCTTTTATTTCTTTAGTGCAATGAAGAGCAATAGCTTTGGGGTGCAGAGGAGTTAGAGACAGAAGAGAGGTCAGAGTGTAAAAGAACAGGACATTGCAAACAGGCTATAAAGCAAAATGGTTACAGTAAGTCAAATGCGAGAGGAGGGTGGCTGGAGTCCTCTTGCCAGCAGACAGCCTGTCCCAGCACTCAGCAAAATAATAGCAGTCAACCAGAAAGGCATCCAGTTAACTTGGAAAGGCATCCAGACTGTGGGCTGTGGAAGGTGAGAGCTGGGGGGTTCTTCCTTTTCAGGCAGATAAGTTTTAAAAGCTACTGTTTTAGTCAGTTTTCAGCTGATAAAAAAAATCTGTATGCTGTTACTAAGCCTATATGATCCCTGGGAAACATGACAAAAAAGGATTAAAATTTACTATTTATTTTCAGATATATTTTGAAAGTGTATTTGGCACGTGTAGTTTTTACAACTTGTCTCAGTGATACGCAATAAAAAAATAAGAAAGTATCCACAGGCATTGGTGGTGGCTCAGCAGAAGCAGTAGCAAATTCTGTGGAAGAGCTCTGTGTGCTCTGCTGGGCCTGTCCTTGAGCTGCTGTTTGGATGAGTCTCTGATACTGGGTGACAGGAAGGTTGGTTCAGTGAAGCTGCAAAAATACGGCACTTCGCAAGCTCTGCGAGAACCAGGAAGAATTTAAAAGTTCATGAAGAGATACCAGAGTGGCTGTGATGGACTTCTTTCCCTGAGGAAAGGAGTAATTCAACAATGAGTAGTAAGGACAGAGCACTGTGAACTCTCCAGGCTACTGTTACTAGCAGTAATAACCCATTCCTTTGAATCATAGCAAAGTAAGAATAAGAAACTAAAGAGTAGCACAGAATGAGCTTAGCATGCAGTGATTTCTGTGCTCAGTGTGAAAAAACCCTGAACACCTGGGCAGCATCTATTCCTTTGAAAAGATCCTTTAAAAGGAAGGAGAAATGCCATTGTGTTACTCATAGCGCCGGGTGTGTTGAAGGAAACGGAGCTTACCTTTTCATTTCTGGTCTGATGAAGAAGGATTTTGATTTTATTTAAGAGGGACTTTTTTTTTCTCTAAAGGGGATAGATCTGCTAGTGTAAGTTTTTCCACAAGAACTCAACTCGGGAATTTTCTGTATTTTCTAACTCATGTTCAAGAGAAGTAATGTTTTAGCTATCTAGATATGGTAAACACTTCTCATTCCTTCCTCTTTCAGTTAGGGTGAGATGGTAGGGAAAGGATTTGAAGTAATTATTTCTTAGAAGGGGAGAGGTGGATTTGGTGGTCATTGCTAAGACTGTGGTTTAATGGGTTTTGGTGTTATTGGAGAGCTGGATATTTTGGAAAACGTGCAAGTACTCTGGCTATTCTGGAATCTATTTTTTAATATATTCCTAAATTATTAATTAAAACTGGATGCAGCACAAGATTAATTAGTCTCCCTGTACTTTCCCTTGTCACCATGCAGTCCTCCTATGAGAGCTGTATGCCAGAAAGCCAGGAAGAGGGCGGTCTCACTATACGCGATTCCAAATACGACCATGGTAAATAGAAGATCTGTTCAGGTTTGCATAAGTACTTCTGTAGCAATTAGAGAAAACTGCATGGAAAAACTATAGTAGTAAAACATTTGTGTTTCTAGCTCATCTCTCTATAAGGTTTTCTTTCCTTTTCTCTTAATCTTATCCAGATATAACTGATAATATACAATCCATTTTTCTTTTCAGTACATTTTTTCTCTTCAGTACATTTTTTCTCATTTTCTCATTTGTTGTTTCTCTTCCTGAGTGAAATGAGTGGAGTCAGCTTGACAGAGCTAGCCCGCTTTCTGTAGACCAGGGGCATGTGATTTGTGGCCTGTAGTTGGGAAACCACTGGTATTAAGTTGTTCATGAAATCTGCTTCAGCAGCATGATGACTAGAGAAGGATGTCAGCCCTCAGGAGGGACCAAGCTGGATGTATTTTAGAGTTATGTAAAAAAAGGAAAAAATAGCAAGACAAAAACAACCACCAAATATCCCCAAACCTAAAAGACCCTTCATTTAAAAGTAGCAGACTGCTTTTTAATTGAGGGACTTGCAAAGTTTTCCTCAGAAGGAAGAGGTGGGACTTGCCTTGTTTTGCCCAGATGATGACTCACATGCCAGTTTAATTCAAAGGGGAATAAAAATTAATTGTCTGTCTTTCCTCCTATACAGAACATTTTAATGTACCTTGATTTCTCAGAGTATATTTCATAAAATAAAAGTTGGAACAGTTCTACCTAGTCTTTAGAGGCAGAATCCTGAAGGTGTACAAGGACACAAAGTGCTGCTCTCCCAGCTTCCAAATTCCTCAGGAGCCAGAATTTGGTTGAAGTCATGTCTCTTGACCAGTCTGTTTATTGTCTCCCATTTTCAACATTCTTTTCTTGACCTGCAGTATTAGTTTATGAACTCCATTACAAATTCCAGTACTGCAGGTCAGTAGGTGGTGTAGAGGTTTTAGGTAATTCCAGGCTGGTTTGGTGTGGGGGTAGATAGGGGTGTGTGACTGAATCAGACTCAAGTTGGGTGTGGTTTATCTTGATTTTACTCAATGAGAGTAAACCAAATGATGGGGAATATATCCTAATGTAATTGTAATCAACTTCCGTGAGATATGGAAGTGCTGAAGTTATGGTTCCAGGAAACTAAAACATTAATGAAATTGCAGTTGTGGAGCTGAATTTGTTCTTGACCTTTAAGTGAACACTAATTTCCAGGACAACTGAATTAGTATATATTTGTAAATAATTTTCGTAACTCATTGCTAAACAGTACCTGTGGCTTATTTAGAAGGCTGTGAGCATTTTAAACACAGTCCTTTTTTACTGTAAATTAATGCTGCAGGTAGAAGTCTTCAGATCTATAGTCATAAAGAACAGGTGAACCAAAAATCTACTCACCCACACCCTGCCTTTTGCTGAAGGCTGGGACAGCAAATTTTTTTGTGCTGAGGAACTTAAAAGGACAGTGGCTCTTCATTTGAAATCCAAACTGTTCTGTTCCTTGGTTTTATGTGAACTTGAACCATTTGTGGATTGCCAGCTAGATGGGAAGACAGTCCATCTCATCACATGTTCTCAAATCTATAGGGGCTAAACCTGTTTCTGCAGGGCCAATTATAATGTAAAATTAAAAAAAAAAAACACAGTGACTTGCCATCTGACATTTGAAAGTTGACACCAGAGTGTTGTTACTGCTCAATTTGTTATCCCAGTACTCAGTAAAGATTATGGATGGGTATAAGGAAATAGAAAACAAGTAATAAAAATCTACTGGAGTTACAATCTTTTGTAGCAAGGGCAAATCCAAAGAGTAGATGAGCCCTGTAATCATAAATTGTAGGTCTACCATGTACTAAACTCAGTTGTCTTCTTAGTAATCAATATCTTCTCTTGAGCACCTTGTTGGGAATCTGACATAAACTGCAACACTCAAACACACTTTGCTCCATGTTTCTTGGATTCTAATGTATTCCATTAAAACCTTTTCAGTCATTATGGAGCTTTTAATATCTAGTACACAAACTTTAGCTTCGGGCCATTGTTGTGGCAGATACCATGCTTGATCCCAGAGGTGTGTGTGGGTTTGTGTGTGTGTGCATGGGTATACACAGGTGTGTGTGCAGGTGTGTTGCTTTGAACAAACAGGTCTCAGTGGAATGGCTCTTTTGAAATATTAAAGGAACTAGTATGAGTAGATGAGAAACTTATTTTTACTTTTGAGATGTAACAACGTCAGAAACCTTGCTTTCTGTTTCTCCCAAATTTGCCTTTTCCTTAAGCATGAGGTAATGGCAGGGTATTGGCAATGACACCTCTGCCGGTGCAGTGCTTTTCAGATGGGTGATTATTTCTGTGGATTTTGGGATTTCCTCGGGAGTTTTCCCTGCTGCCCCATCCCGGTCCCCCCTCCGTGCCCTTGCTCACGGTCCATGACTGACATCTTCTGGTGGCATTTCCGTACTGCACAGTAGCCTGGACGGCAACTAATGAGTAACATCATAGGGCCCTAGAGTGGAAAAAAACCTGTAACTGCTTTCGTGAAATATACTAAGGTTTGTTTGATAACTCTCAGAATCACTGTCATCGTGTTGTGCTTCATCACCTTATGTACATATGCATAGTGTCGCTCAAATTCTGTATTTGCAGTTATTCCTCTGTGTTTCCTTTGCAGAATTCTTGAGTTTGATGACAAAAAAGGGGGGAGGAGGGGAGTATTTTAAAAAATAAATATCTAATAGACAAGATGCATTTTAACTGTATTGTGAAGTCAGTGAATTTTTAAAATGCATTTGGCCTCTTACGTGCAGCTTTGGGACTACTCATATAACAGCAAAGCCTCGTAACAACACAGGCTTTAGATTCTCATAAATATAATTTCCTTAAGTAAAGCTTAAAGCAGTGTTTTTTGGATGCTAGACCACTGCCTCTGATACTTCTCTGGAATTTACTGAGCTTCTATGCATATATGCACAAAGCAGTGGGAAGATAGGTATGTGTTTAATTTAAAAGAAGCTGATGGTTTTGTGTACAGGAATTACATTCTAGTCCTTCATCTCCGTTCCTCTCTGCATTCCTTTCATTCAGGAACTCAGACTGTTTACATGGTCTGCCTCTCTGGCATTATGCTAAACCCTGGATAGAAAGATAATTTCTCCAAAGAGGTCTGCATGGGAAACACCCCAGATGAATGGTCTGTGGGGAGAGAGGTGGGAATTTAAAGGTTGAGACTGCCAGCGTTAGCATGGGATGTTTGGCAGCAGCCCTGAAACAAGGGCTGTTGCTCACGCTCCAGATGTCTGCTTGCTTCTTAATGTGGTTGAGGATATGGTGTCCTTGGGCCTGGGACACGCCATAGCCACTTACTAGCTATGTTTATTCCTTGAATTTCTTCAAAGTAAACAAAACCTTCTAGAACACTTTCTCCTCCCAGCTCTGACTTCTTGAGCAGGCAGTCCCAACCAGAGCTTTGTGTGGTTCCCTGTTTCCAGCAGTGCCACTGCTGTCCTGCAGTATGAGGAAGCTTCAGGACTGCTGGCACTGTCCTACAGGAGCATCCCCATAATTTTAAGTAAGTGAGGTATCCAACCTCATTCTTCCTTTGGGCCACCATTAATTTTTGAGTATTCTCCCTGCATGTGTTAGCCTGAGTGGACAGAGCTGCCTGTGGCACTGCTGCACGGTGTCCATCCCTTGATGTTACATGTGGTCTTCAGAGCTCCATATGCAGTACAAGTTGAAGTACCCTTCCAGGCACTTTCCATGTCATATGAAAAAACTTTTTACTTTTTTCCCTTACTATTTGCCTCCCTGAAAGTTTTCAAATGCCTTGTGAAGATTTCTGCTATCTTCTGCTTCTCACAGAAACCTGAGGCTTTCTTTTCGGACAAGGTCTTCCCTGAAATGAAACTGATTATTGAGACAACAGACTTGTGGGTGAGCATTTCAAATAATGTTGTCTGTTTTCACTTTTTTGTGCTGGGTCTGGTTTGAGTACAACCTACAAAGCATTAAAAACTTTGCCTCTAAAATCCAAAGCTGAGATAATGCCCTCACCTCCTAAAAGGATAATCCATCTCTTCTCTCTTTCTGTTACTATGAAGTGATTTTGATCAGATTGATGTGACCAGCACTTAGAGAGGCTTTACAGCTCTTGCCACAGTCTGACATTGCATGAACTTGAAATTAAGAGAGCATGCTGTGCTGAAGTGTAGAATGGAGCCAGCACTGAGAGGGGTTCCTAAACCCCTGCACAGTCACTTCAGAGCTAAATGCCAGAGCAATGCTTTGTCCTGTGCAGGGCCAGCTTGTCAGAGGGCAGCTCTGAATGGTTTGGCAGAGATGTATTTTGAAACTGGCATTAAACTGAGGTGCCCACTTAGAGGTCTCTGGTGGTGCCTGAATTCCAGTGTAGTCACTGGAGCTCATTTAGAGGATGATTCTGCTCCCTAATGCACAAACCCAGTTCCTTGTGCATGGAATTGTTTCATTGATCAAATTTCTGCTCTGTATACTTGGAATTAAGCAGCAGCTACACTTACAGACAACTCTGTTGATACCTATAGTCAGATGTCTTAAGCCAAATCCCCACCCTCATTAGAAAGTGATCCTCTTTTTTTTCAGCATCCAGAAGTGCCAGCATTTTCTAAAGAAAGTCTATTCCAAATCGCCCTCCTGGACAAGTAATTTTAGTTCTGCGCAGTCAGTAGGTAGCCCTGACAGAAATCTAGTCCTCTTCCTTTGTATGGAAAACAGATTTTAAAAACAATTTGTAAATATAATTGAAATATTCTTATTAATTATTTTAAAAAACCTTTAAAAACATTCATAACTGTAGCCCCTGGACACTTAAAACCATGTCAGTTCAGCTCCAGCATGAGCTCTAGAACTGGAGAATTTCCTGAGTCGTAATACATTAATTTCTCTCAAACTGCTCAGCAGCATCTGGAGCAGATTGAAAAATCTTCCACCTTCTTTATGAAAGATGAATCTGTGGTCAGGCAGTTTCCATGACTGCATATGCAGATATACAGTAAATAAATTTCTCTTCAGTTTTTTACATGCTGTATTTTAAGTTTTTTGTATATTTACAACTGGGTAGGAGGAAGAAATACAGCAAGGTGTTGAGTGACTTCTGAGCTGAGTGAAAAATGGTCTTAGTCCTCACTAATTATTACTGGCTGATTCTGAAGACCACGTTTTATACACCTGCCAGGTTCAGGAACTCCGCACAGCCCTGCAGTTAACACACCTGGGTTTCTCTCTGCTTTCCTCATCTTCCACAAAGTGGAGCTACAGCTGCACTAAGAGAAGGGAATGTGCAAAAACAATTTAAGCATAAGGAAATAATACTCTGCAGTGAAAAAAAAAATGGAAGCTTGACAGCTGAAAGTGAAGGAGAGATAATTCATCAATCTAGCTTTGCAATGCTCTAGATCCAGAAATCGTAGAGGCTTCTCAATCCATCTGAGTGAGCAATGAAGTGCGTGTATGGCTTGTACATGGCATAGCCTTTCTTCTCCATGGCACAAACCTTACTGGGGATGTGTTTCTTGTGGGAGACAGCGGTTGGTTTTCAAAATTCTGGTTTAATTTACAGAGTGTGGTGGCTTGTACTGCAACACTGAGTAGTGGTGACTAGTTTCTACTGTAACTACCCACAAGGCAGTGTGCAAGCAGCTTGGTGAAATCTCTAAAAAGTCCTCACTGATGCTTTACAGCTGTGTGAGAGTGTCCAGATATTCTTGAGGTTTGAGCTGTGTCAGGACCAAAACTCTAATCACTGCTGCAGCCCTTGTGTGACCTGAGGTCAGGTAAGTGGCATTCAGTTGCTGCCTACAGAAGTATAACAATGCTTACCACCTCATTACCAAAATATTTCTTTAGATATGATGGGCAAGGTTTATACAACACATTGAAAATAAGTTATATAGGTTCCTAATTAGGGAATTAATGGCCTTGTTAATATGTAACTCTGCTACATATTACCTACAAAACTGTTTTCCTCAAATTCTCAAGGAGCAAAATATTTTAGTTTCCTACTTAAATGGAACAGAGGGAGCAGACACATGAATTATGTAGGATTCCCTGAAAAAAGGCCAGTAAGAAGTAAAACCTGATCATCACAATGTAGTATTGTGCCAGTCAGGCCATTAAGTACTTAATTAGCTTCGAAGCACACAAGAAGTTCAGTTAACTAGGATAGTAAACCTGAGCAAAAACCAGCTGCAGCTGTGGTTGGACTCCAAGAAGATTTCAAAAATGCAGCTGTGAAGAAGAGACACATCCAGCTATGGGATATGGACAAATTGGCATATGACAAAATATGCCAATTTTTATTGACAAAACAGCACACAAGATGGATTTGCCATCTTTGTATGAACTGGTGCTCACTGATAAAGGTGAGAAGCTTGAGGGGTGGGAGACAGTGGCTGATGGAATCATGAGACTGATGAGACTAATCAAAGAATAGTTTGGGTCGGAAGGGACCTTTAAAGGTCATCTGATCTGACTGCCCTGCAGTGAGGGCATGGGGTCCAACCTGACCTTGAATGTTCTCAGGGATGGGGTGTCTACCATCTCCCTGGACAACCTGTTCCAGTGTTTCACCACCCTCATGGTAAAAAATTTTCTTCCTTGTATCTAGTCTGAATCTACCCTCTTTCAGTTTAAAACCACTACCCTGTCCTATTGCAAGAGGCTCTGCTAATAAGTCTGTCCTCATCTTTCTTATAAGTCCCTTAAGTATTAAAAAGTCAGAATTAGGTCACCCCATAGCATTCTCTTTTGCAGGCTGAACAATCCCAAACCTCTTAGCCTTTCTTCCTAGGAGAGGTGCTTCATCCTAATCATCTTGGTGGCCTCCTCTGGACTCACTCCAACACATCCATGTCCTTCCTATGCTGGGGACCCCAGAGATGGATGCAGCACTGCAGGTGGGGTCTCCCCACAGCTGGCAGAATCCCCTCCCGCGCCCTGCTGGCCATGCTGCTTTGGATGCAGCCCAGGACACAATTGGCTTTCTGGGCTGTGAGTACCCATTGCCAGCTCATGTCCAGCTTCTCATCCATCGCTATCCCCAATTCCTTTGTGGCAGGGCTGCTCTCAATTCCTCCATCCCTCAGCTTGTATTGTGACTGGGGATTGCCCAACCCAGGTGCAGCACCTTGCACTTGCCTTGTTGAACTTCATGAGGTGCCCATGGGCTCATTCCTCCAGCTTGTCCAGTCCCTCTGGATGGCATCCCAGCCCTCAGTTGTGGCAACTGCACCACTCAGCTTGGTGTTGTCTGCAAACTTGCTGAGGGTGCACTCGATCCCACTCCCTGTGTCATTGATGAAGATATTAACCAGTACTGGTCCCAGTACAGACCCCTGAGGGACACCCTTGTCACTGATCTCCATTTGGATATTGAGCTGCTGACCACCACCCTCTGGATGTGACCATCCAGCCAATTCCTCATCCACCTAACAGTCCATCCATCAAATCTGTATCTCTTCAATTTAGAGAGAAGGATGCTGGATGTGCTTACAGTACAGATACTCTGGTTGCTTCCTGTTATGTTTACCAGTAAAATTCTGACCTCCCTCTCTTGAATGCCTTTTAGCCCAAATGGGGAGGAAGGGGATGCAGAAAGGGCTGATGAAAAATCCAGTTCTGTACAAGTTGAAGTCAGCTGCTCCTTGTCAGGACCTTCCTTTTTTCTTCCTGCAAAGTCTGGCGAAGGGGAAGACCTTACTTCGTCTTTGCTACACATACTGTGCTTTTTAAACGTGGGGAAACTGCCTGCCTGTATCTGCAAATTAAGGAAATAGCTCACTGCTCCTTACAAAGTCCTTGGTTTCTGCTATTACACCTTGGGCCAAGTCTGGACAGTATTCACCAGGCAATCTCCGGGAGCCAGGTGTTATGAATCAGTTATTTTGTGGTATTATCCAGACCAGTAATTTCCAATGCAGGAATTTTTCCCCCCCTTGATAAGTACCCTGTGGCTGTGTTACCAGACATGTTGAATCATGCTGCATGACAAGGAAGAGACCATGTTGCTGCTAATAAGACCAAATTCACTCCATGGATAACTGTTTTAGATCACTAATAGGATCAAATGTTTTCATTATGTTCCAAGTACTTCAGATGAAAAGGATACAATTCTTGCAGGATTTTGAAAATTACCTCGCTCTGCAAACTATGTCACAGACAGTGGCTGTTCTACTATGTGGGAAACATATTGTTAATGAGATGATCAAGAAACAGCATTAATCTTTTCTCTTTTTTTTTCTTTTTCTTTATTTTTTTTTTTAATTTAAGGAAGAGTATGGCAGTCTTTAAGGAAATGAAGATCCAGATATCCAGATGCTTTTGAGTAAGATGATTTGGCTGATGATATATTTGTTTATCAGATTATGTCAATGATAATTTCAGATTTGCAGTGTTAAAAGCTATGGATCTTTAAACCCTTTGGTATGGCTTCAGAATTTAAATAGCTGGCATTTGCAGTGTAGTAATTCTCAGATGCCCAGACTGTGGACCAGAAGCGTGTGTGCTACAAACCCTAGGAAAAGTGAACATGGCAACAGTGTGGGTATAAATGAAAGAGGTATATGCCTCTATATGAAAGTGGTATATGCCATGTAATGCACTCATCAAGGAATGGTGCGTTACTGCTTACGTGTGGAGGAGACCTAACCTGAGGTGCTGGGGAATACAGAGTGCCAGTGCATACCTGTGTTTAGCAGCTGCTAGTCAAGGAACATGCTGTGTAATTGTGTGGGGATGTGAAATATTTTGTCATGAAGGAGCTCCTCATCTATCCTTGAACATAACAAGAGTGTGAGAGGATTTACGGAGCTGTCATCCAGGAGATAATGAATGCACACACATACAAAAGAGTGAAGACATTATAAAACTGTTACCCAGGCTGGCAGGAGAATGAAGGAGTTGCCTGATAATGCTTTTAAGTTGCTTATTCTTTCAATGCATTTTGATTGTAGTGGACTTCTGTGTCACTTGTATTGACATTCTGCTTAATATTTGCTGTCTATTCTGTATCATGTAAATTTTTAAGATAACGTGAGAGTGGGTATGGAATAGTGGTCTGAACAAAAGTTTGCTCCTCATGAGATGCCTTAAAAAGAGAAGGCGAGTCAAAGCAGCCTAAGTGAGGTCATGAGCGGGGACAGTGCTCTTAGCATTTAATCAGAGAAGTATTAGTGCTGCCAGCTTCAAAGGCTGGGAGGAGACTGGTGAGGCTCATGTGAAGCCCATACAGATTGTTCAGCTGCCTGAGTTATAATGCAGTGGATTTCTGTTATGGTGCTAGGCAGGGAGAGTGTTCTCCCTCTCTTAGGGAGAAGGTTACAGGAGGTTTTGTGAAGGCACTTGAGATGATGAAAGTTGTGGTGGAAACTGATGATGAAAGTCATGGTTGGAAGTGATTTGTAATTTCTGGTACAGGAAAAAAAAGCCCTTGATTTCACCCAGCCCATCTTATTTCTTCTCCATTAGAAGTGCTACTACACTTCTTTGGTGTGCTGGTGTGACTCACCATTGCTAATAAGTTACAGAATATGATCAAGAAAAAGGTATACGCTACACAGCATAGGTACAGAACATAGGTTTTATGCTGTGGGAAGTGAATGAAACACTGTAGCATCTTTGTAGTTTATATTCTGAAACTTTCAACCGGTATTAACTGGTTGAAAAGGCTTTCGCAACTCAGCGTTTTTCCCAGAACCCGTGTTCCTAGGAGATTGTTAGGCACCAAGTGTTGCAGAATAGTTAAATAAACTTTAGAAAGTTGGCTAGGCAGAAGTGCAGCAAAGGAAGCATGAGAACAATCAACAAGGGAACAGCTTGTACTCAGCTGGATTCGGGAACACAGTAAATACAACATAGTAGCAAACATGGAATCAGAAGTTCAGTTCGAAGAGATCTTGTGGCTCTATTGACAGAACAGTGACATGGGGGAAGACAAAAACATGTAAGACCTTGTGGATTGGGGCTCTGTGGCAAGAGAGAGAGAGATTCGGTCCCCTGATTTGCAAGTGATTTTTCTTCTGTATTTTTGCCCGTTTATTCCTCTGTGTTATCTGTACTTCAAAAAATGTCAATTGGAAAAGCGTGCCTGCTTTCTTGCTTGCTGTTGTTGCATTACTAATTACTGCAGATTTAATTATGGTCACGGTGCTCAAACCTTTCAGGCAGCTATTTGTTTGTTTTAAATCCAAGGAGCGAGAGCATGAACCAATTCTCCTCATGACTGGGCTGGAGTGGGAGAGCTAATTCTTTGTGTTAGGAAAAATGCTCTTTTCAGAAGCATGGAGCAAAGCAGCAACGAAAACCTGAATCTTCTCAGGTTTTTATTCTGGAGACTTGGAAGGCTCCAGCACAAGGCAGAATGTGACTTAGGCAGGACTCATCTTCGCTCTGCTACAAATCTGTAGCTATGTACTTTTTCTGTAGTATTGTAGAACTCTGGATAGCTAGGATACATATTTACTCATTAGCCCTTCAGGGTTTTTTTGCTGTTCATTTATATCGTCTCCATAAATGTCTTTGTTTCCCTCATGACTGGGTCTTTTTAGATTCACTTTTCAGAATTTCCTTCTGCCATGGACTCCCTCAAATCCTTCATATATCCTATGTTTCAACTACAAAGACTTCCCTGATTCAGCTGTCCTGGAAAACTCTTTACACTGCACCAGACCATATGACAGCTCTTAATGGGATAGTATTTTCCAGTTTTCCAGTAGGTATTTTCCAAGGTTTAGTCTGATCTTTGAAAAGCACTTGGAGACATTTTCATGGAGGGTGTGATGTCTCAGTGGCAGCAGTCCCACACTCAAGTCAGGAAGCATCCTGGCATCTGTACAAGTGCTGCACTTGTACAGATGCCAGGGATACAGGGATACAGAGCTTGTTCTGTCCATGTGTGAAGTATGTCTACAAATAAACATATTCCAGATAACATATAAGAAGGCTAAATATGTATATGAGGATTGTAATTTGAACATCCTTTATGTACTCCCAGTTAATCATAAGCTTTCATTACGTTCTTAGAGACTACGGAGAAGACAAATCTATTTTTCTGGAAGTAATTCTTGTGCAAGAAAAGAGGTTCCGCCTTCATTTGTCTTAGTGGCTTGACTAGCTCTCTTACCTTCTCATTTGAGATAATCTTTAGAGACATTTTTTGTACTACTGTTCAGAAATTTCTCCAAAATATTTGGGTGATCTGTAACATTTGAGTTGAAGTGCCTCTTTGGGTACTTGACTCTCAATATAAGAAATTAGAGATGGCCTCGTAATTTAGATTTGTTCCAGCTGAAACAATTTTACGCCACAGGTAAATTTTGTCAACTCATTCATCTGTTTTCTAAATCACTGATAAATGTTCATCTGCAACAATGAACCTCTTTTGCACCTCACCCTTAATCATACACTATGTTGAAATTTGACCATTTAATCTTAATTTAATCCATGAAAAGGACTCTGTGAGTCATTCTGATTACTTAATTTCCTTGATAGCCTTCCATCAGAGCTTTTTTCTATTAATCAGTGTCAGATCATGGTAT
Organism: Falcunculus frontatus; assembly: GCA_013398115.1. Taxonomy (NCBI): domain Eukaryota; kingdom Metazoa; phylum Chordata; class Aves; order Passeriformes; genus Falcunculus; species Falcunculus frontatus. Next base: position 2,844,685 of record VZRV01002222.1, read on the forward strand.
ATAGCTGAAGAAGAGTAAGTGAAACTAAGAAGTTTGACAAAGCAGGGAGTTAAAGCTAATTAACAATTAACTTATTATTTATTTTGGAGAATTTGTTTTAGAATTTTTAAAACTGAGTTAAACAATAGAGGCAACCTTGTATTTGAAAGAAGAAAATGTATAAAAGTTGCTTTGAGTCTGATTGTTACAGGAAAAACCAAAAAGCCATGAAGAAAAAAAACCATCTTGGGCAGTTTCATGAAGAAAAAAGCCATTTTGAGCAGGATGCAAGTTACTGAGGCTTAGTCTGTCTTTCACCACAACAAGTGGATGAGAATGTTTCTGACTTAGTGCAAAATAATTGACTTCATTGTTGCATTCTGGGTTTCAACCTGTCAGGCTTTCAATCAGGATTAACAACCAGGAATCCTCCTCCTTGTGATGAGTGGTCGGAGGGAGAAGACAAGTATAGCCTGAGCTCAATCTGGAACTCTTCAATGACAGATCCTTGTGATGGTTTTGGAATAAATTCTTGGTGCCAGTGGGTACTGCTCCTTCTTAGGAAAGCCATGAAACCTTCTAGGCTAAGGTATGTATTTGTGAACACAATGGATAAAAGAACTGTTCCTGGGGTCAGGGGGGATGCAAGCAAACTTGGGTCTGTGCAGGACTTTGGCGTAATCTTCATTAGGGGAGCAGAGACTATTTTACCACTTTTGTGCATTGGTTGGTTGTTGATGAGGAAAACTGATGTCAGCTCCATTTGGTGCTGTAACAGCAGTGCATCAGCACCTCCTGTGTGCACTCTTTGTTGTAAGTAATAAGACAGTGCAAAAAGATCTGAAATTAAATGTGAGCTGTCAAACTGATGAGATTGGTTCTGTCAGAAGATGCAACTCTTCATTTGGTAAGGTAGGTGCATTTTTTTTTGGCTAAATGGGTGTTCAAATTCTCAGCACGTTATCACAGAGTGCATGCGTAGAATAAAAAGACTGTACTAGCTGTACCCTCCACCTTCACCCCAGAAGCATGGAAGAGCTATCTTCACTTCCTCAATTTATTTGGCCTCTTTATAAGCTCCATGAAGGACATCTAGATCATCCCCTAGTTTGTAGAACTTTCTTTTTTATCTTGAATACAGCATAATCTTGACATATATCTCTTTGTATGGCTCTTGTGTCTGAAAGCATTGCTGCAGGTGTTGGTCACAAAGTAGTACACAGAGTTAGTGTCCTCTGTACCAGTTCGTCATGTGGTTTGGAACTACTTTCTGATGCAATATTAAAAGTATTCTCTGTATTGAAGATAAAGATTTAATGCTTATACAGTAAAGGTTATGAAGGCTGCTTAAAAATTTTGGTGGTATGTCAAGAAAACCCCTTTTTCATACTTTTAATACCTGGATTATCAACAGTGCTTGAACAGATACTGAAAATTGGGGCCGGATATGCATTTGGTAGGTTCATGTTCAGAAAAGCAGGTCAGAATGTTTAAAACTGAACTGGCAGCCCAGAGCAGAAATGTTAAAGCATAAATAAATAAAAAAGGGCTGTTAGAGTAATCAAAAATGAAATGTTTTAATTCTTGCTTTGCATAGCCAACAGGCAATTAACTTTCCTTGACTCAGGATGTGAAAAGTGATGGAGACACAGATACTTTGCTTTGGTAACAGTCTGACAGTTGGGAAGAATGTTTTTCTTGACAGTTGATTAGGGGTTAAATGAGCTGAATAAAATTGGTAATTTTTGCTGCTTTCCCCACTTAGTATAACAGCTATTATGTGAAGCATTTTTCCTTACATTAGTTGTAATGACTGACTTTAACTGATTACCCTGCTGAAATAACTGGTTTTGATTGACAAAGATGTCTTCTTGGTATTCTCAAGAGCTGCAAAAATGGCTGGTGCATATAGAACCTGCAATACCTTCTCCCTGCTGCCCCTTTCCCCCTTAGTTTAAGCACTTGTTTAATGGTCTTTAGTCTATGGTCAGCTTAGAAGTAGTGCTTGGATGTAGGTTAAAATATCCCACCTCTCTCCAAATGAAAACTTCAACCACAGCTTTAGCACAATTGTCTGCAAGAATACTGATGCGTAGGCAGCTACTTGGGAGTTTTTGTTGTGGTCATGTTTTGATAGAGGATGATGGTTTTTGAGGCAAATAATCAGGCTCCTGGGTAAACAAGGTAATAGTGCTTCATCTGCAATAGAGGTGCAGAATTCATCTACTGGAGCAGTGCTGGCTGTGACTGTCTTACTGATGAAAGCAGCTTTTCACAGCCCCTTGAAATGTGCTGTGCTGTTTCACTTGTGACACTTCAAAGTATGTGATTGTGTGAAAGTCCTGGAGTGAAATGTCTTTTCAAAATTTTAGATCAAAAGAGAAATGCCAGAACATCAACAGGAAATAAAACATTTTTATTGAATATCTGTGTAATATGTATGTTATTTTAACGACAATTGGAAAACTCTACTGTGGGAAGTCACTACACAAAGTGAAACAAAATATAAACCACCTCATCAAAAATGAAGGTAAAATACGGCTAAAGTTGTCAGCTCGCGGGCCACGAGCGATATGGCAGGATAAAACACCCCAAACATTTCTACAAGATACAGAGAAAACCCACACAGAGAAACACTCAAGCAGGCAGTAAATATACACAAAGGCAACTAGGATCTTTCTACAGCATCAGATTCTAATACTTCACACAGCTTTGTCAGAAAGGTACACGTGGCTTCTTTGAGGATGAGAAATGTCATCTTGGTCACATGGCAGGTTCAGTCTCTGAGAATCATTGTACCTTACAAACCAGTTCTAGGGTGACGTTCAGTCTGGCAGTGTAGGAAGAGAAAGCATTAAGAATACCTTAACACAATGAGTCAGTCCTGGCACTTCGAACCTGCAGCTATCCTGAATGAATAACTGAAAGCTGGAGACCTTGAAGCTCTTAGGCTGGAAAGCTGACTGTCTACTTCTTCTCTTTGGTGGGGTTTGGTCCTTAAGCATAAGATTTTAAAATATTCCAGCTTGATGCTTTGCATGTATGTGCCTGTTTCTATCAGAAAATGTCTCGCTTGTGTTTTTTCTATGTTTCATGTAAAAACGAAAGAAAATGGATCTTGCTGTTCTCACTTTTGGAGGTGGGGAGAGATACTTTTTTTCTCCTCCCAGTACTTTGCTGCTGCTTTTACCCTCAAAATACTGAAAACCAGGGGTGCTTGGCCATCCCTGCACTGACCACTGTTACACCTCTCCCAGAAGCAGAGCCTTGAGGGAGGCTGTGGAATTTAGTTTTCAGTGCATAGTTCCCCAATTACATTCATCTTTGTTGTTTCAGTAGTTTCTCTTAGATACAGAAGACTGATAAGAACATTACTGGTTAATTCTCATGCCTCCCTCCAAAAGCAATAGCATTTCCACATTTCTAGGGTAGTTTGCATTGCTGAAAATAATGAACTCTTCAAAGCATTATAAATATATTCACAGCTTGGAAAGATAAGCGAGGGGCCTCCAGGGATGGTACATGAGCTAGAAGTGATGCCCTGAATGACTTGATGAGATGGTACAGCGGAGGTGCCATGCTGGGGAGCTGTAAGATGACTCTAGGGGAAAGCAGCAGGGGCGAGGGCGCTTGGAAACGTAGAGTATTGCACAGGGCTTGACAAAATGCTGCGTGGTCAACCCATTCACTAGAGCATCCTTGTCCCCTGCATAGCTCTCCAGTTCTACATTGGTCCGTAATAACTGGAACTGCTTGTGCTATGCGTTCCTTCGGCAGTGCAGTAGAAGGGAATGGCAGTATTGTTACAATATCACTACGGAATAAATTGGTTGCTATCCACTGAGAAAACTACATTTCTAAGCACACACGGCAGTCACAGTGATACACAGAGCAGTCTTTCAAGACTCTTATGGAATGACTAATAGCTTCATAATAGTGCCATTTACTACATAATAACATTTAAAACATTTAAAAACTCCTCCTGAAACGAGCATCTAGTATACAGAAGAGGTTGCTTCAGTTTTCTAGAACTTGTTCTTTGTTTTCACTTTTTTTTTTAAAGGACAAATTAAAACTTAAGTATAAATAGTATATAAAAGGTCACTAGCTGTTCTCTTTTGGCTTACTTTGAAGTGCATTTAGAACTATGGCTAAATTTTGTCATCATCTGATGGGATTACAATACTGTCTGTTTACCATGAAACTATTTTGTATAATAAACTCACACGGCTGTGTCTAAAAAATATTCTGCATTCCTTCTAATCTGAGTTAGTATCATAAAATATTTTGTTACAAAGTCTAATGTGCAAACTCATTATAATGTGAAATTGTGGATGGAATTCACAGTATGCAAATTTTGTATAAAGGTGATAATGGAGAGCTACTCTTGTTTTCATGGCAACATTTTACTACTGCTGCATCTCCCTCTTCCCCCTCCCTGCACACGTTCTGCAGTGGTCTGTCTTTGTATGTTAGATGAAATTGTTGCCTCCTATGGAACTGCTTCCTCAACTTTCAGTCTAAAGTCATTTCAGTCTGTTATGTGTTTGCTTTGGAATATATACAAAAAAATTATATCCTGGCTTCTGGCTACATCTCCATGAGGTCAGCCATGGAACTGCTCAAATCATGCTAAGTTGCCTGTGAAAGAAGTCTACCCAATTGGATTTGCCCCTCCAAGATTCACTGTGGACGTGAAGTGTGTTATTAGGATGGTCCAGTTGAAAGCTCAGATTTAAGTTGTCCTTTAAGATGTCAGTGTAACACTACTAGTGCCTTACAAGTTGGATATTTTTTTTCTGGAATGCAGACGATACAATAGTTACCCTATAATATAGTATCAGCTCTCCTATATCTCAGTCAATTTACATAATTTAAAATAGAACATCTTATTAAAAACATCTAGATATACACAGATTAGGAAACGCTTACAACATACAAATACACAAACTAGAAATAAATTCTCAGCATACTGGTGTATATATACAACTGTGTGATACAATAAATAATTTCTGTCATGCTCTATCTACACATCATATTGCTTAAAAGAAGAGTAGATCTGGGGCGGGCAGTAGTGAAATGAAGCGCCTTTAAAAGGCTCTCTACATTTAAATTTGTGCAAATTAAAACGGGAATTTAAAAGTACAACTGATCTGTGTCAGGAACACATGGCTGGAAATGAAAGGACCCATATTACTGAGGTATTTACAGATACTGGCTAAAGAGCACTATGTGGGCAAATGCAGAAAGGCTTCTTCATCTTCTTCTTTTTCTTCTTCATAATTTAATTTAATTTAATTTAATTTAATTTAATTTAATTTACTTCTTGACTGCCAGCATGGCATCTACCTCCTCCTCGGGCTGTAGGGTGTGCCACTGTGCAATGGGCCGCCGGGGGTTGGCCAGCATGTCTGACCAGTGCCGCAGCTCCGCGCCGGTGCTGTTGTAGCCCACAAAGACTTTCCCGATGGCATCGTTCTTGCCAATCTTGTCATAGTCCAAAACAGTCACAACAATTTGCACTTTCTGTAATGAGACAGAGAAACAGCAGTGAGCATGACAGTAAGGGGAAGGTTGCCAGGGATGAATGTGGGGACAGCCAGCCATGGAGAAGTCATGAAGGGGGAAGTGTGTGACAGCTGGAGTAGATTCCCCTAATGAGAAGCAAATTCAAACTTTTGTCTTTGCTTCTTGTGAGCCTTCCAAATAAAATTAGGTTTATAACCTCCCCGTTAGCTTGAAACTTGCCCCCTTGCACTGAATAGCTGCATACAGAAACCGAGGTTGACTGTTTTTCCTTTAACAGATTAACAACTTACAGGTAAGTTAATTCAAAACTTGGGAAATTTTACACACCCTTATTTTTTAAGTAAATAAGTTAGAGTCATTTCTAAACTTTATCTGTTACGTTTGCAATGCTGTACTCTATTCTGTTAGTTGCTTTTCTACTTCTTAACATCTCTTACCCATCCATCCAGCATGCTAGTCAGGTATTTTCAGATACATTCAGAGATAGCCCTTATGGTTACTATAACACACACACACACGTGTGTTCTCATCTCTATGCATGTGTGTGTGCACTTGTGCACACATACAAGCACGTGTGTATTCTGTGTATTTATAGAGAAGTCTAGAAAACAGGCTGGCTGCTCAAGGGAGTTGGAATGCATGTATAAACCCCCACTGTCTCAGGGCTCTGACACACCAGCACTGCCTATGACTGAGCTGATGCTGGAGTGCCACTTCTGTAGGAATGGTGACCTCTGGCAAACAGGGTTAAACAAGTCCCACACAGTCTGTGCGAGCCCATCTGTCACAGCTCATAGACAATTTTCCATCCATTTAGGCTGGGGCACACTGGGAGGTGTTCGAGCCAGGCATTTATGTTTGCAGTTGTGTGCACATACACACAATTCCTCTCCTTCAGGTCTTTAATATTTGTCATAAGAGCATAAACAGGTATTCCTTCAGTGGAGTGGGGTTCTTTCCCAACAGTACCTAAGACTTTCACAGTCTTGGGCTGATTTTACTAAATTGTAAACATTTCTCCTTATAGAGCTTTATTTTTAAAGATGAACATAGAGTTCTTTTCCTGATTCCAGTGTGAGCTTCCTGAATAGAAGGAAGAAATGCCCTGAAACACATTTCCAGAAAAATCCTCTCTTCTCTAGAATCAGGTTTTTAAATTTAAAGCTTTAAATATATCTACAATCTGGACCTCTTACTAGAATGATTAATTTCAGGGCTTGTAATAGGATTATCTTTTAAAAGTAGGAAGACCAAGGTCATGAGGTTTATTTTATAAAGTCCATTTCCTTACAGGATTGTACAATTCACTGAGCCAGAGAAAGAGATGATTCCAACAGGCACTGAAGTATTTATATAGTTGCTGATGACAAAAGTATACATCAAACTCAAGATTTTCCCTCCCCAGAACACTCACAATAAAAGGCAGTATCCCGAAGCAAGTATTTCTAGATGCCAGAATTATGTTTCAGTGTTGCTGTTTGCAATACACTCACTTTTAATGGTACCTCCCCAAATGAACACTTATGTTTTAGATGCATGGTACAATCACAGATATAAAAAGTAAGCATGAGACTATTTTTTTCCGCAACAAAAAAATGCTTGCCTGTTTTACCTAGAAGCTTGGGGATTAGTTATTACTTGATTATTTTTTAATGTTAATCATAAGACAAAAATGAGCACTGTAAATGAAAGACCCTTTTCCTTGCTCTATAAAGATATAAGAACAGCCAGCTCAGATGATTAACTTGGAGATGATTCTCCCCTCGTGATCTCTGGACTAAACCTACAGAGAAATGTGAGCATCTCTTTGCCTTTGTACCACATATTAAAGGAGCAGCTGCATGGCAAAACCCGAGAGGTGCTAGTAGAAAGCACTGCCTCTCCTAATAAACACTTGGATTAGCAGTTTCCACGGTGTGATTAAGCCCTTTGGACTGAAAGGGCCTGGAGACACTGCTGCCTACAAAGGCAGTCTGTTTTGCATGTGGCAGAACTCGTGCCTGATCTGCTGGTACCAACAGGATTTGACTTCCCAGTGGTGTTCTCCCATTATCCTTGAAGACATCACTTTCTTTCCATTAAGAGCCAGAACCCATAGTCACTGTAAAATTGTTGAAAATGTTGATGTTTGGCTCCTTTGAAATTACATAGATGTACTGCTATTGACCTGCTTTCCCTCCATGACCTCTCTTCATTCTCCAACAATCAAGAAACTTGTATAACCATTATTTTTTGACTGTGAAAGTTTGCTTAATGACTTTTATATGAATTGCACAAAAGTCACAGTGATTCCTACCATATTAAGTCTAAATAACATTGAAAATGTGTTTTTCTAATGATGAAATCACTTCAGCATCCATGATAAAGTAACTTCTAAATATAGTCTTTTATAACTCACTCAAAATATATTGGCAAATGACCAAAGTCCATAACTGCAGATTTAAAATTGGGGCTATATAGTCAAGTATGATAGCTAAAAAGTAATTCTAATAAACTTATTAAAAAAAAAAGGCAAAAATTTAAACATCTAAACCACAATACTTTTAAAATAAACTATATCCACTTCAAAAAATGACTTAGGATTAGAAGGCAAGATGGTTAAGTACCAAGAATGCCCTTAACCATGCCAAAGCTTTGATAGGGTAATTTGGGGGCAGCCATTCCAGCTCCTCAATCCTGTCCCTATTTGGAAATCAAGACATTCATTGCCTAAACTACCACTTGATTTGATTCATCTTTTTTTTTCCTCTGGGTCTTTGATCCTTGTTACGAGATCTTTCACAAGCACACAGACCAGCTTTCATTAAAATCAAGGAAAACTAGCCCCCAATGGATTTCCCACCTTTTGATTCCTAGAATCCACAGACACCTGTACATGCAGTAGAAATTCTAAATTGACTAGTCATGCATCCAAGTCACTGTTCCCATGCTTCACCTTGTCTAGTTTTATTATCTTTGTTAGTACTAAGTCAATGAAATGCAAGCACACAGTTTTACTTTAAAGATAGGCCTTGGCTCCTGGGCTTCTCTCCAGCCCAGTTCCTATAAAAATCCAAGATACACAATGTGAAAATCCATACCACGCTTTCATCTAATCGAGAGGGGGCTCCCAGTTTTGTCCAAGCAATTTAAACCCATTAAAACTTTTAAACTACAAGTTTAAAAGCATGGCACCTAACTTATACCATGACTTCTCTTACAATCCACAAAATAATGTATTCCCAGATGTTTTAAATTATGGTCATTTATACTGGGAGGCCCCTGAAAGGACACTTTCCCCACTCAGCTCCACCCAGAAAAGTTGTATTGCTTAACATCTCCACAGTCCTGGGGCTCCATGGCCAGGTGGGAAGCCAGCATGCAGTTCTTTTCCCACATGGCTCCTGAGATGGTTAAAAAAAGCTTCTCTCTTGAGATAAAAGACTAGTTAAGATCAAAAGAAGTTAAATCTCTCTCAGGAGAGATGGTTTGCCTCCCAGTAGCTCAAAGATAGGCAATTGAGTCCCTGAAAAAAATTACACGATGCTTTGTCCTGGTATTTCCCACTGCTAATGTAGGCGATTTCCATCTCACTGTGCTGATTTCTGTCACCCTTAATTTTAGGTACTGAACTCTGGGAGTAGCATCTGGACAACTACTGGAGCTCTCCTGAGGTTCTAAGAGAACAGTACTGACCCCTGAGATTCTCAAATGCCTTTTTCCAAGGGACGTAGGAATCACTGAAAAAGTTTTCATAGCGTAGTGAATAATTGAGAAAAAGCTGAGTATGAATTAGGTGTTTTACTTAAGAGGGGTGCTGCAGTGCTTTCAAAAAACAGGGCAAATAAATGCATAAGGAACACAAATTCAACTGATAATGTCAATTTATTATTTCAAATAATTTAGGGAAAAATGTTATATATGGCTTTTCTTTTATCCCTATACCTTTTTGCTGCCACATTCCTTCACTATCTCCCTGTGGATTTTTTTTCCCCCAAATCCCTTTCTGTTAACAGAAAATGTCAGTTATCCATTTCTCACTGATGAATCAAAGCTGCGTAAGTACTTCACATTTTATCATTTCCCTCTTGAAGCAGTCACACTCATCTAATGTAGCACAGGGCTGGCACCTAGGTGCTAATGAAGGCATGCACATGTGATAATTAACAAGATTCCTGTTAAATATTTATAAGGGCTGAGAAATGGAATGCAGAGGGAAGACAAAACAGTGTTTGACATTACCTGAATTTGCTCGAATGGTACTTCAAAGCTGAAAGACTCATTGTAGTAGGGATTCAGAGTGTTCTTTTTAATGGTAGTCTTTTTCTTCTTCAGCCTCTTACCATTCTGCATCAGATGGATCTTCACATAGGGATCTAAGCATTCAAGAGAAGAGGTAGAGCTAAGAAGGCGAGTTCAGTGTACTTTCTACAAATTTTAATCCCATACATTTAAGAGTAGATTAAAAAAAAAAAAAAAGACAACATTTACAGCTTGTATTTAAACAAATTCTTAATTTCTGCTACAGAAAAACTCCTTTACAGTTGTGAAGCATTCCTGATGGGAAAAGGTACAAAGTATTTATTGCATTATCCCCTTAACATCATGAAGGAGTAAATTCCACCTTTGTTCCACAGCTCATTAACCATCCTGCAAGCATTTCTTAGCAATGGTTTCTGGGGTGGTTTTCCCAACACCAGTGAGTGCTGCCAAATGCACACATCAGGCACAGGGCTGCCGTGGCTGGATGCTCTGCAACCACCTGGCAACTATTCCCATCACTCCTTGGGCAGGTGCTGTACCGTGGTTTTCCTGTCCTCTGACCTCCCTGGTGAGCAGTGACTGACAGCAGAGTCCAGCAGGGTCCAGTGCTGCCTGGCAGGAAAGGACTCTGCCCCTTCAATACCAGCCCTCTGCCTTAGTGCTGCACACAGCCAGAGTCCAGTGGGGGCCACAGTGCTGGTATAAAATACAGATTGGCTTTGCCACTTACTATCGAATTCCCATTGTCATTTCAAACAACTCCTGGTTTGAGGTAACAGAACTTATCTGGAACCTAATCAGGCACTCCTTGTGCAAGCAAAATTTTCCTGGACATCACAGTGCTGGTGACGTATCTCGGTGATGATAATTTCAATGGAAGTTTTGCCTGCTTAAAAGAATAGCCCTATGAGTCCTTAATCCATTACATGAGCCATGTTGCTGTTTGGAGAGTGAACTAGCATTCTCCCACGGAGCTGGTAACTAGCAGCACCCTCACTGAGTTCAGCTGTTTTTCTGTTTAGTGCAATTTGAGGCACGAAGCAACATTTGAGGCATCTCAAGCTCATACTTTTCAACAACTTGTATGGTACTGTCACCAAAATCTAAAGCCAGAGGTACCTCTTTGGCTTTAGACAGCTGAACTGTGATGTAGATCAAGGTGAGCTTCCCTCGAGTGAGCTTGTAGGAGCTATATAAAATGCCTGCCAGATGTAAGTCACCTGCACCATAAATAAGGGAGCCCGAATAATGCAAACTATCAAAGGAGAGGTCTTCTCCTTTCCCTCCTGAGGAAAGGCTGGGGCTACAGAAGGACACATGAACACTGCACTTACTATGAGCAAACCATGCTTTATGATTCTGCAATGAAATTAATTATTAGAAGAGTAATTGCACTCGTCTACAGTCAAAATAAGCCTTTCTGTGGAAGACCTGGGTGTTCAGGACAGTTAAGCTACTGGAGTCACTTGATCACAGTCTACAGTTCCTCTGAAGGGAGCATAATTTTGGTAGTAGATTCTTCAAGACAGCAGACAAGGGTATAAAAAGATCCAATGGCTGTGAGAAGGATTTAGAGAAATTCTAACTCAGAAATAGGCACATACTTTAGTAGTAAGACTGAAACAGCTCGAGTAGCTTCTCCAGTGGTGAACTCTCTGTTACAGAGGGTTAAGACTCCTTCTCCCACAGAAGACTCAAAGTTCAAACAGAAATTAAATCTGGGTAGGTTTACACTTCAGGCAAGATGGGATTGTAAGAGTTCCTTGTGGCTGCACAATGTATGAATTAAGGAGTATCAAGTGAAGAGCAAAATGCTAGCAAAAAGCCAACAGAGGTCTATTTCTTTTTTAATACCGAGTTCAACATCACTGCACACAGGGTTTTGAAGATGGAAAGGAAGCAAATCTGGACTTCTTCCGCATTAGTTGGTACTTGAGAAAAGCTTATCACTTTTCCTGAGGCTCCATGCAGAATGCAAAATTGTGCTGACTTCAAAATGGTGGTTTAGGTATACCTAATATATACCAGGAAAGTTTAGTAGTCAATGAGTCGGTGGTAGAATGTTAAGAAATGAGAATGAGGTAAGATGCTGTAAAAATATAATTTGAATTACTAGACTGGAAGGCTAAACAGTACAATAATACATTATTATTAAGGGTATTAGAATGGAATAATTTATTAAAATAAATGCAGGTGATATAAGCCAATTCTTTGCTGATCTGTGCCTTTGCAAAGACAATATACACAGGTTTGATGATTATTCATATGTCCTTAAGGAACCATACAGTAAGATTTACAAAGTGATGCAGAAATGTCCCTATATTGATAACAAAATCCATATTTTGGAGAATAATATTTTAAAACTAGAAATCAATGCATGTGAATGCTTGTACATCTATGAATATGTTCATTTCAAATTATTTGCTTTTACTGACTTTCTATAGTTTCTATCTCCATGCTTGTATTAGAGAAAAACCTGACCCAGACAACTCACAGCCATGGGACAAGATGTACAAGATACGTTTCTGTGGTTTCTTTTCCATGTCCTGACCAGTTTCTTCTGTTTGCAGTCTGGGGAGTTGAGTTAGGCTCAGTCAAATGCCAGTTGTTTAGCAGGAAAGACCCAGTGGTGCCACTGTAGTGCAGAACTGAGTGGCAGAGGTACCAAATGGAACACAGAATGGGGCATCACATGATAAAATAATCCAATTTTCTTTCATATGAAGGTGAAACTGCCATGCTAATCCAAATGCAAAGCTATCACTTAACTGAAACCACGTTCCTTCTTTTCTTGTTTCACAGGAAAGTATTAAATAAATAATCACAAACATTTAAAATCAGAACAGGGTGTCCCACTCAAGTAAGTGGATGGACCATTAGAGATTTTGGCTGAGTTTATGCTCATTAGATGGTATATCCACTTCCTATTTTTTGAAGTATCCTGATCCTAACTAATTCTCCCCTCTCCTCATTCTTCTGTGTCCCATACATGAGCCCCTCCACCACTGCACTATCTTCAGTAACATTCCCCCACGTTCCACAACATTAACTCCCTCAACTCCCCAGTTATCTATTTGCTTGCACTCTACTCAGAAAACCCGATACCTAAGCACAGACTTTCTTGTGACTTCATGAATAAATCTCTGAAAAAGACAGATTCTCTTCCACTAAATAACAGAAGCTGAACTGCTTGGAATCAATTACTGGAAGAAGGGATGATAATCAAAAGAAAGCAGAACCTCTGGGAAGTGCCAGTCTCCAGTGATTTTTGTGAGATAAGGTTTAGTGCTAATGGAAACATTTCTCCTCTCTACTTGCAACATAACCTCAGTGCTGGCCCCATTACTCATGCTGACTAATACTTTAACATGTAAATAGTCTCACTGAAGAACTGAGACTACTAAGGATGACAGAACTGATATTACAGCTCTGCAATGATAAATTGCCTGTTAAGTGCCTAGCCTGGTCATTAAGGGCAATGACAATGAAAATAAATAAGCATTTCTCTTTATGTACCCTAGATAGTTATCTCATTCCAGAGTAAATATCTATATTTAGTCAAATAGATTGCACCCCAAAATATTTGTTTCTCTCCATGGGTAAACATCACTGTTTTTTTAACTAGTTTGATTCCTTTCAAGTAAACAGGGATCTAGAACCACATTATATCCCCAGGTATCTTTGGATGGACCACACACATCTATCTGGAAGAAAAGATGTTGCACCTACATGTCCCTCTGCTGAAGGAGACAGAATAGCTTTGTGTCCCTTGCTTAATAATTCCTTTTAAGCAGTGTGTGGGATTCAATAAAATTGTGCTATTTATTCTCTCATTAACGGCCTACCCAGGAATGCTAAAAAGATGTACAATTCACAACTAATTGTGCATTGTGGATTCTACAGTAATGTCTCAATGGAGGCTAGATTAACTGCTTTTAAAGCATGGGGGGACCAGCTGACACATTTTGTTTTCCTGAAGTTTGCAGTAAGATGCCAATACGCTATTTAAGAAGTAATCAACATACTATGTAGTATCAAGACTTCTACAGTAATCTGGACCATGAGGCACATGTATATACACACAACTGGAACCCTCTTAAAATAACGAGTAGTTACAGTCATATTGTAGAAAAAAATGTACTTAGTTGTTAAAGAGATTTTAAAAAAGCAAACTTTAAAAGGAAAAAAATACTATAACTTAAAAGAAGAAAATTGTGGCAAAAGACAGTCTCTCATGAACTTGAGAATGACTGCTTTTCAAGGGTTTTTAAGATGAAAAATATTAGAGGGGTAAGTAGCTGATGAAAAATCATTTTCCACATAGGTAGGAGAGAATTCAGCACACAAATTTCCATTTGTATGGATCTTCAGAAAAGTATCAACTACATATTCAGCTTGGGATGGTTTTACAACAATGGTTTATTCTGAATGCAAACAGAAGGACAGTGCCCATCCTTTTAAAAATAAAATTAAGGCTTCTGTAATCTAATCAAAATATGAAAAGGAAAGCACCTAGAAGGCGATAAATTCGAAAAATGCCACAGGGATAACACTGGAATTGACTGGGTGTGCAGTACAGTCCAGAGGCTGTAGGCAGGGGAAGCGTAATGGTTTAAAGAAAAAAATCCCATGCAGGTCTGTGCTGTTAGATCAGAGAAAACCCTCTACAAGCCTTGAGAAAGCATAACATGATTAACAGGGAAAAAACTGAACCAGAACAAACTAGTCATAGATACAGCTGAATAGTTTCATATGACAAAACACTGTAATAAGATGTTCTCAACTAAAATGTAGAAATTGAGAAGAAATATGGTGCCAGAACTGCCTCCAGCTGTATTTTTGTCTTCAAAATGTTCAGGATAACTGGGTGCTCATTAGCACGTGTTTTTTCCCATCCGAAGAAAATTTATGCACAACCATGCCAAAGCTCAACATCATTGACATTTAGAGCAAAAGTGTCAGCAGACAGTGGAGTTTCTATTCCAGGAAGCAGAATGAATTCTTGAAGAGCTTGGAAATTGATTCAAGAAGTAAAGAAAATGAAGTTTGGAAATGCAGCTTTACAAATAGCTGTGCAAATGCAGTTAGGACAGAGGTGACTTGCAGAGTACATTGTTAGTTCCAGGCTAAAGAGCCACGCTCATCCTGCAACACGGCAGTGGGGTGGAAAGCCAAGGAAAGACCAAGCCAGGGGCTTAGACCAGAGCTGGGGCAGGGCTGGATTCAATACTGCACCCTTAGCCTGTCCCCCTTCTGTGCAAACAGGCTTCAGGTGAAGGTCTCTTGGCAGGCACTGGGGAGAACAGCCATTTAATACAGCAAACAACTTTATTTTCTATAGACACTGTAGGCGGGATGGAGGCCAGCAGCACCGGCGATACCTGCGTGCCTTGGGAGAGAAACGGCAGCACAGGCCAGAGTTGGGCTATGGAAAGCAGCAGGGCTCTGAGAGCAAAGCAAAACAGGAAGAACTTTGCTGGGAGTTCCCACAGACTTGCTGATTCTTCCCATGAATCATGGGACATGCTCCCTCTGTGGGCATATAAACCCTTCCTCCCGAGGGAGAGGCACAATTCACACGATGCCTGTAGCATCCAGGCCATGGATAATTTCCCCTGACATTTTTTCTTCTGTATATTTGTGTTTGGATGAGAGCAGATAAAAAAAGTCTCTGAAATAATGAGTTTAGAGTGATACGGTGCCTGGATTTTCTCAGCTACTATTTTTTCAGATGAATGGAAAGCTTTGAATGGGAAGGAAAGCCAGAGGGGGAAAAAACAATATATGGTATAATGAGTAAAAGAAGCTCAAGTACCTTCTAGACTGCATAAAAATTATAGTTTATATTCACTGACACAAGCTGTGGGGCCTTCTACCTTCCTCCACAAATGAGAAAATTAAAGTTAGGACATTATTTTTAAGGAGCAGCTGATGTCCCCAAGAGAAATACTGGAAAACACGCTCACATTGGAAACAATTCTCTTGGCATAAACTATGTGGTTTGTAAGGTTTTTTTAAATCAGATTTCCTTAAAAAAAAACCTTTTTTTTTTTTAAGTTGATTTGCTACATAATGTCCAATCCTCAGTTAATGCTGATATTTTGCTACTCTCATCACACTTTCCATAACCCCATGAGCCTGGCTGCAGATCACTTGATTTTATGGGCGAAGTCTTTAGCTGTAGCCAGTATTTGAGAGAAAGGTGAGTAGCAAAAAGTATTTGCTGTAGGTTCCTGTGCAGTGTCTATGCCAGTCCTGACCCCAGCAAATCACATTTTAAAATTCCTTTTACTAAAGGGGGCTGAGGATTGAGGGGTGGAGACTCTCCCAACACCGCACCCAGTAGGGTACTGGCCACGAATGGAGTTGAGAAGTTGCAAGCAGTCCCGATGGCTTGTCAGAATGGCCATGACACCTGTGAACAGTTTAACCCTAAAAAGCTCTTATCACACTTGCCAGGGTCTGTCTATGCCATGGAGGGATGCTCCAGAGCCAGTGCACACACACAAATCATATTATATGCTGCAGTGTAACAAGTTAGATGACTTTGGATTACGTATTTCCACCAGCATCTTTAAAAGAAGATGCTGTAAGACTGGGTAGTTTATAAATGAAAACATTTGTAATTTCATATTCAATAACATGAGACAGATTCTCATAGGAATAATGGAGTCCAGGAATCCATTTATAGTGGGGAAGAAGGGGTTGGTACTCATAGATGTAACAACAGCCTGCCTAGAATGAAAAGAGTTAAATGGAGAGTTCAGCAAAGCAGCCTCAAAATACCAACTCTTCACTGGTGTGCAGTCATACGAACATCAAGTCGCTACTGAAATGCTGAATTCAGAGAACAGGGAGCTTTGGGAAGAAGGAGGTGCTGTAAAACCAACGGCCAGCCAATGATTCCCTCACCCAAGAATCCCAAACTGAGGTTGCTGAACATGTAGAGCTGACAGTGGAAACAGAAATGTTCACAGTGGCCTAAGGGCTATTCAGCCAGCTCTTGAGTCTGCAATTCTACCCACAGTGCTTCCAACTGGAACAAAACAACAAATGTTACAGTGCCAGATGGGGAAAGTAGCAGAAAACTAAAAAAAAAAAAAAAAAAAAACCCAAAAAAAGGAAAAAAAACCCCCAAAACCATAAAAACTCAACAAAAAAAAAGGCCAAAACTCTTATTTAAAACCAGCACAAATTAGTGCTCATGAGCTTATGATTAAGTTTACTGCCAGAGCAAGGACAGCTGATCTGTCTGTTGTATCCAAGGGATTCATTTCAGCAGAGTTAGACAGGTGAAACAAAGTTTTATAAAGTGCAAGTGTGGGTTGAACCAACAGGAAAATAAATGCACCTCGAGTTTTGGCTGTGGGTAAACACAGAATACTTTTGTGGAAAAGCAAAGCTGCTCAACCAAGCACCTTGTAAATGCGATTACATGGAAACTACATGCACCAAAGCAGTAAACCTTGTTCCCCTGTATTTGCGCCAAAAGGGGAGGAACTGACTGCTCATGAAGCCTGAACGTACTGAGGAGAGGGAGAGACAGCATGGCATTGTAAAATTTTAACATACTGGAGAAGGGCACCTGCAATCTTGGACAGTAATAAATAAAGAAATAAAAACGCATATTGCAATACCATGCTTGTATATAAGTAGAAAGAATACAATACTAACTATGATGAAGGAGGCATTTATATCAAACAGTGAGAAGGTATTAATTTGAGCTGCTGAAATAGGCAGACTCTCCAGGACAGGAATCCAGACTGAAACCAAAGCAAACTGGCAATACCTCAGGCAGCAAATTCCAGCAGACTGCTGAGTTAGAATTTAGGTAATGCCTTTTGATGATGCAGAGAAAAAAAAAAAAGAAATTTTTATTTATTAAATTGATGGCAGTGAAAATACCAGAAGATAATACAGAGGCTTAGAGAGGTTCAAAAGACTGTCCTCAAGTGAACTGGGGAGGAGGAAAGGGGGAATACACATGGACTGAGGAACAGGCAGAAGAGTGAAGAGAGAATCAGAAGCACAGATTACAGAACACCCCAAACAACCCAAGTTAAAAAGCAGTTCTTGTGGGATGTCCTAGCTGAAAACGACAGGAACTTGGGTACATAATGATGTTCTGCAATGGACTGTCAGTGAGTGCCTTGAAGCCCTCCAGAGCTGGGCTGTTTGGGGGCAGAGCTGAGGCACACCCTGCTGAGTGGAGGCCACAATCCAAACACCAGGAGGAAAAAGTGAGCACACTGGGAGCATTGGGTGGCAAAGGCTGGGGTTTGGAAGGGCAGACACCAAGGTGGAGAGCTGCCTCAAAACGTCTGCATAAAGCGTGATGGACAGGAATTACACTTCATGTTTTCAAGTCTCCACTCTTTTCCTACAGCTATGCCAGCTTAGGGTTTTTTTAGTTTATTTATTTTCTTTTAGAAAATTAAGCAATTAAACACAGGCTTTTGCTCTCTACCTGCCTTTTGCTGATAGCCAAGAGGTTAAACTGCTTATTAGTGATTTAGGGTATGTTCTTCAAAGCTCTGTGTGTGCTGATGGAATCCAAATCTACATTTCCCACCTCTTGAGAGAGCAAGACAAGGCTGTAAGATACACGAAACGAGTTCTCAGTCTGCTCTGCTGAGTGCTCCTTTCAATTACTCAGTGAAGTGAAGGCTGGTGCCAGGTCCAGGCTCACTGAGTGCCCTTATTCACCTTGCCTGTGTGATCATCACCTTTGACCCTCTGCTCCTGTGGATATTTACTGCATAAAGCTATTTGCCTGAATCCTGGGATGATGGTGGAAAGGCATCAGCTTTAGGAATCCCAGCAGGTGATGCTGCTGAATGGTGGTGTGAACATCAAGATTTTAGGGGACTTGAATGAAAGAAACCTGGGGGACTAAAAAAAAAGCTTTGGTTAGTCAAGAATTTCTATTTGCATGATGATATTTCTCTGTGCTTCCAGGCTTAAATAGCTAGGAAGGAAAATTAGTGTGCCATATAGAGATGAGGGTGAGGACAGACACCCAACAGTAACTGGAAGAAAGCAAGAAAGTCAAACCAAACCATGTTGTGAAAGGCTGGACCAATAGAAAGAACTGAGTGAAAGGAAGTAATGCCAGCCAGAAAGAACTACAGATGACACCTATTAAAAAAAATATTTTATCACGGCAGAGAAATGAGACACCTTTACTTAGGACAAATGTTATGGAGACTTAGCGTGGTAGGGAGCAACTTTCCTTATCTGTTTTATTTCTCTGAAAATGTTTTAGGTTTTTTTCGTTCTTAAAGTTCTGATTGATAATAAACATACTCCTGGTTTTAGTTATTTCCCTGCTCCCAAAACCCCACCCATCACAAAGACCCCAAACCCAGAAGCTGTGACGTAAAATAAGTCCTAATCTCAAACTGCATTGAGAACAGATAGACATTCCAGTATTACTGGGTAATAAAGAAAACCACATCTGAGTAAGTGTCAGTATTCACTCCAAGGAATTCCTCAACCCTGAAACATAGAGAAAGTCTATTAAAAACAAAAATTGGTCTAACTACCATATTAGCAATTTACTGTAGCAAGAATATACATTTTGTAGTCCCAACTCTCCAAGTCAACATTGCCACAGAAAGGTTTTATAGCTTGACTGCATGTCAGCATGGCACTACTGTGTAGTGATTGTCTTTACAAGGAAAAAAGCGAATATATCCTGCTTAGGGGTAATCTGTGTACTCTTCCACAGAGGGTTAGAAGCAACACACTCAAAACCAGGCAAAGTCAGTTACAGAGGCTGTCTCAGATCAAAACCACTGAACTATCATATTGTTTACACATGAAAATTTTCTTCAAATGCAGAAAACCCAGTTGTGTCCCTGTATTCCATCCATAGCCTCACAGTCCAAAATAGCATTAGGTGAGTTGGGAGGAAAAGCAGAGGACAGAAAAAACAGAAAAGCAAAGAAGCAGGGAGTTTTATCAACATATGATTGAAAGGGTAGGAAACACCCAATTACCTTAGCTCGTACAAATGAGTCACTAGAAAAATGCAAGCCAATATACCGCAAAATAATTCTGATGCTTTTAATAAAAAGCTAGCGCTGCCACTTTATAAACTGCTTCTCTCATCCAGGTAAGCTTTCAGTTCCAGACAATGTGAAGGAGACATGGTTTTTTTTTATTTATTCTGATGATTAAACTAGAAATAGCAGAGGTAATTCAGCAGGAATGCTGCAGTAAAGAAGGCATAGAAAAAAAAATCTTAGAACATCAGCGTCTACCGGTAAAGCAGCCTGATCTGAACTCTTCACAGCTGAGAAACCAACCCTAGTCATGCTTTATATAGGCTGATATTTATTTTGAGAGTATATTAAGACTTTCAAACTACATTTCATTTATCAGTGGCTGCATGTATAAAGGGATTCCATCAGCATCTAGTCCTCAAGTCTCAATTTGAAATAATACTCAGTACTTTTTCTGCCTGTGAAGTTTATATAAATCTTAGTTCTCATTTTGTTTTCATTATTTTTCTGTTAAATTTGAGCTTCAAGGAAAAAAACATAAAGGGAAGGAAGAAGATACATGATTGTACTCTTGCTCTGAGCCTACAAAATATGCATTCAGAATTACTTGGAGAAAATACTCAACAGCTCTCTCTCCCCTCCTATCCCTGCCTCCCAACACAACCAGTGTCTGTTAAGGAGGATTTTGGGAATTCATATAGGCTATTTGTGGCACCTGATTTTAGCGTGACTTAGAGGATCAAACTTTTTATTGCCTCAACACACAGACCCACCATCCCACATATGAAACCCAAGGCAACCCATGATACAGTTAGTTTTTTGAACCTCTTTAAACACAGAGGCCACAAAAAACCTTTCCCTATTCCCTGCTCAGAGCCATAGCTGAGGACAAGCCTAGCTGATGGGCTTCCTAGTGGTGAGAAGACTCCTGGGAACACTGCAAGGCAAGAACTGCATCTGCTCAGGGAGTGGAAAGAGCTATTCTGGATGATGTTTTTTCCCAATATTGTTGCAAAAAACAATTTTGTTTTGGATTAAATTTAACCACAGTAAGGAAAAAGAGATCAAAAGCAGGTTTTATTGGGATGGACAATATCTTCATCTCAATCCCATCATGAGAAGTTACAAGGCAGGTTAAATTTACCAGCAATTACAACTCAGTTCAGCTAAATTATATCTGTTTTTCAAAAATGACAGCTGAGTGAAAACCTATTTTTTAGAATCCCCAACCCCCCCGCAGGTTTTAAAAGCCTGAAGGTCATATTTTTAACTTGAGTACTTGCAGAGGAAGGGCTGGGAGGCTGCACGCCTGCTCACATTCCTGTCGATTACACATAATGAGAAGCAGTGACCTGAAACTTAAGGCAAATTTTTACTGAGACAAGAGTAACATCGAGATTATGTTTACTGAAGAGTCATGGAAGTGCTGAAGCCCTTGGAAGAACAAACTGTTTACTTTGTTTTTTAACTCCAGACAAGTCAAAGATGAGGAGTTATTTAAGAGCTAAGATTCAAAGAAAAGAACAAGCGTTCAAGGCCAACAGCATCTGCATTAAGAACATTCTGCTGCTGAGAACATTAGTCCTGCTATAAGACAAGAGGATAGATAACTTGAAAGATGGTGCCATTAGGTGAAAGATGGAAGTATTTATAACACGACCAATAGCTCACACCCCAAATTCTTCTTCAAATTGCTCCTGTCAGTTAATGGCACAAATGGATATTTGACTGACATGTTCACCACTGCCTGTACACCACTTTAGTTTAAAAGGCAGTCAAACGTGACACAACCTTTCAGAAATCCAAGGGTACATGATAGTTTTCAGCTCAGATACCTGCTAGAAATTTATACAGCAGATAGTCAATTTGGTACACAAGTGGTGGAGTGTGCTTCACTGATAAACCAGATTGAATCTGGGCAGCTCAGCATATTTCTGCCTGCTACTCCATTGAACAAGATCTTGATGCAGTCTAGTCAATGGGTCAGGATCTGTAATAAAATCAAATAACCCAGGAATCCAAAAAGCACATACGAAATTCTGAAACCCTTTGATTCTTCAGAATCGAAAGGAGGAGTATTTGAAAAGACAAGCCTGAGTGTTTGTGGTTACTAGATGAGGAGGAGGAGGAAGAGGATGACGGAGGAGTGAAACTGGTGTTTTTATGTGGAAACAATAGATAGAAACCATAGTAAAGGAAAAGTGGATGATACTGCTTCCAAGCCAAGGTAGTACTCGTGTATAACAGAGAATAGAAATAAATTCAGTGAAACTAAGCTCACAAAACAGTACTGTTTTCAAGCAGCGTTCACCAAATTTAGAATAGATTTTCAAAGGTATCAAGTATTTGTAGATGGGTCCATTTTCAAAGGCACCCAGCTCCTGTTAAAAATCACTGGTATGAACATGAAGCAGTCAATTCCCCTGGAGTCCCAGGTTTCAGCTTTCCTCTGGAAACTCCTATTGAACACTTCTCTGCATTAGTCAGTACCTAGGTGACAACAGGCCTCTTTTTTTTTTTTTTTTTTGCTTGTGAAAAATGACAGTCAAGACAGTCACTCAGCAGCAATAAGAAATAATTTAAATTCTTTCCTTTTACTGCACATCCCACAAATGGCAATCAGCAAGCGGTGATATTAAACTTGTGGGTTTCAGAAAGACAAAACATTCTCCTCTTAAAAATGAAGATCACAAACGTTAAAAAGAACATACTAAGGAGAACTGAGACTTTAAGTCAAAAAAAGAGAAAAAGCCACATTTAGCAAACAATAAACCTGTTTTTCTGATACTTTTAGGAGAGAAGGAGAGAAAGAGAAAGGGAGAGAGGGGGACTGCCTCCAGTTAGCTTGCCATTAGCACAAAGGAAAACAATTGCAGGGCTTAGGGAGGATTTAGCTTTAACAAATGCTTATCACAAAGTCATGTCACTGCACACCGTTGCTCTGTATTTGGAATGAAATTAATTTCCAACTCCACATTAACCTTTTAGAGACCCTGCTCGGTAGAGGAATTTAATCCTTTAGATTTTGGTATGTCACCAGCAAAGACCATTTCTAAATTTGGTGAGTTTGATAAGACTTTTACCTGAAGAACTTTTATTAAAAAGAAAAAAAAAATCAGTTTACTAACAGTGGCTATTTCAGACCACTGAAAAGTTGAGTGTTGTATCAAACAGGCAAGATAAACAAAATAAAATCTAAGAAATCCTAAGGTTTTTTCAATTCTCATAACATATTATTCCTCTCTGCTATAATGAATCCACTAATACTGTGACATCATGCTCTCAAGCCATACACTAATATATAAAAAACTTTATTGTGATGAAGTAGATATTTTCTAAACTTTATGAAAAATGGGCCTTCTGATGTGACCAAGAAAGACCATTCAGCTGGGTAATGGGAAACCATTTGTAGCCTTACCATAAAGTAAGGGAAAAGTGGTGATTTAGATAGTAGTAAAAGCAGGAATTTCAGCACATGTGGGGAAGCCCATTTTCTGGTCCTTATTAGTATTAATGCAACAACTGTCTCTGTTGGCCTCTGCAGGACTCTTTCCCTGCTGCATTCCAGGAGCTGAGAGGAGCCCTCTGGAAGTCAGACAAAATCTGCTGTCGCTACCATATTAGGAATCAAACCGAGTAGCAAAAGCCTCCGGCTGAGCGGAGATAAATCAGCAGGGAACGTGTTTGCCTCCCAGCCAAATGAGTAAAGCAAAGTGATTGAGGAAACAAAGCAAATAATAATTAAAAAACAAATCCCTGGCAGTAGGAGTGACTGCTTCCTTTTTACTTTTATCATGCTTCTTACTGAAGTATACGTCCAAACAGGATTTACGGATATGAGCACACCCTGTTCCTTACATTTCTTTATTGCTGCAGAGTGAAATAATCCCAAGACACATACCAATGATCAGCTTCAAATGTTTTTAACACATTCTTTTTGGCTGGAAAGACAGCATTAGACTGCAGTGGAGTTTAAACTGCTCTTGACATACATTTTGGTTTACAGCCAATCTGGTCCTTCCACCAAGATTTCCCCTAATCACAGATGTAGTCACTCTTCCACTTGTGATCAGCCTTGTAGTCCATAGAAAATCTCACCCGAAATACAATGTTTGCTAATGATTCAGTTCTTTGTAGAGGCAGAAGAGAGGACTTGCTATTACACTTCTGTATATGTGCATGGATCTGTTCTGAGCATTCCTTATTAGAGAAGCTCTATAAGGTAACTAATCTATTATGGCATTGGCAAAAGGATGCAATTCCATGTAGATGTGCTTGAAATCTATAGATTTTGTATCTGCTGTGTGTGAATGAGGGCCAGATCTGCGAGGCATGCCAGTTCATAGCCTGTTAGAGGTGGGAAAGTCTTACTTCCATTGCATAGTATTTGGAGTCCAAACTTAGCATGATGAACGGTCCTGTGAAAAGATCTCCGTCTCTACTCCCTGCATGGCAGATGCTGTGAGATGGCGGATGCTCACAAGATGCAGGCACTGCAGATGCCATCCCAAAAAAGAGGAAGGACTGCTGTGCCTGTACCCACGTGCCAGCCCCACATAAAAGTCGATGTGCCATATCCCCTCCTGCTCCTCAGCAGCCCACAGCACAACCATCCCACCTCCTCTCATGCTGCACAAGTAACGCAACCACTGCAGGTGAGGAGGCTTAACAAAATCATGGTATAGGTAAGTTCGGGTTTCTATTTTGAAATCCAGAGAAGATTTGTTCTTAGTAGGTTATTTCTCAGAAAGAAAACAGTCTTAAGAGTAAGAAAATGTAATGAGATGGATACGTTGTTAAGCCATTGTTAACTGGCGTTAAGCAACACCAGCATTTCAGCCTTAGCAACCTTGCACGTCACATGGGATTGTCGTCTTTGGTTGCAATGGGTAGGAAACTGTCACATAACACATTTTCCTAATCCTCAGCCATTAGGCTCCCATGGCGACCCTTCTCTCACTCAACTAAAATGAATGGGGTGGTCTCCCCACAGAACTTAACACAAAGTGTTGAACAAATAGAGGCAGAAATAATATTTTGCCCATGGAAATATTACCACCTCTTTTGAGAGGAAAGGTGGTTTCTGAAAGGTGGTGGACTAACAATAAAAAAGAAGATTGCATGTATGTCTTCTATTCGTTCAGGGGAAGAAAATCAGTAGGATTCTGTCAACCAGCAGGTTGCCTTGGTAAAAATAAGCAACAGCTGAGGGAATGCAGAAATAGAATGGTACTCATGGCTTTCTAAAGCTTTTGAGACAAGAATAAAGCTGCAGCTTCCTAATTATATAGTGCTCACCCTGTAGCATATTGATTTCATTGTTATATTTTCTCCTTTCTTGATAACATACTGTAGTTGAATGCTGTTGTCAGCTCCCAGTGTGTTGTTTTTCTGAAAGCCTGTCTTAACTATTTAAATATCCATAAACTATATCAACATTAGCAAATAAAAACTGCGTAAAATACAGCTGAAGATGTATCAAGATAACCCTTTTCACCCCCCCAAATCAAAGGAAGGTAAAGCAGAAGCTCACAGGTCATGACATCAGGCAGTGGTGTAAGAAAATAAATATTCATAGGGCATCACACCAGTAAGCATTTATCACCAGTGGGAGCCTGGAAACTGGACTCAGGGACCTGGGAGAGCCCTCTGGCTGAAGCAAAATTCAGAGTCATTCACTCTGAAAGGCAGTGTGGTGGCACCCAGAGGATGGAACTGGATAACTCAGCCTACAATCACCTTGCTGCTAATTTGAGTATTTGAGTTTATTTTTCTTTTTTTTTTAGCTGGAGTCAACAATGAGGTTACATCCCATTTTCTCAGCTATGTTTATGTCTGATAAGAAATACTGGTGTACTGGACAAATTTAAGGGAAATAGGGAATGGTAGGGTTTGAAGCCCGTTTGCTTCCATTTCAGGTTATAGGATTTGTATCTGTGCTACTGATTGAAAGGAGACAAGCAGGGCAGAGTATTTAACTGAGATCCAACTTTGAATTAAGTTCACTAGGTTTTCCTTCGCAAGACAGTTACTACATGTTTTGTCATAGATATTGCTCATCTATAGAGTAGTATCGTTCAATTAAGAAATGGTGCCTAAGGAGTTTACAGCAAAAGTTGCAGATTGCATAGAAAAACAGTGAAAAGGTGTGAAAAATAGAGCTTTCATACTGCAAAAAATTTCTGTCAATCAACTTTTCCTCAAATCAGATAGAAGATAAACTCTGAGTCTTACTGTCACATTGGTATCTCAATTAGGTTTTCACACAAAAATGGCTTAAAGTGCCTTTAAAGCTTTAAAGTGAGCTCTCTTATATAAATTTGCCTACAACATGTTGTGCAGGGCACTGCAGCATTTCAGATTTATTTTTCTTAGCATCCCTGTCATTCGAACCATGGCAAATTCCAGGCAGGGCTCTAAGCAAAACCCACAGAAGCTTTTCAAAGCCTCTTTATTTTCCTGCTTCTCCTTGAATTATCAGCACCTTTGTTTCATAAACTTTTGAACTTGCCATAAACATGTCTCAGTATGTTAAAGTACTGTCCTTCACCCAACCCCTGACTGTGAAAATACAGTAGATTACAAAAAGAATTGACATGTACTTAAAAAAAAAGCCCCAAAACCCTACAGTCCAACTTTATATGTTTTACTTTTTGTAAGTAAAGAGGTGACTTTGCCAGCCATTTCTAAGGGATTAAAAAGCCTGCTGTGTCATCTCATATATCTTCGTTCAGTTTCTAATGCAGCCAGAGAACACAAAGGCTGAGAGAAAACCTTTTATCATTTGCAGTTATCGACTAGGCCAGAATACAGTATTAGGAACCTTAGAAACTTTCAGCTAAAACTTCTTTGCTTTGAAGGATGGCTGATCTCCTGAGTGAAGGAAAGCAGTCTACCTCAAAAACATTGTTATTATGATCCAGAAATCTAACATATTTTAGGGAAAAATTGTTGAGGCCACTTTGAATGACAACCTATTTTCTACTGCATTGCTACAACAGTCCAAAAGTTTTTGGATGTTCTTAATCACCTTACACACCAGCTCTCAGAGATTTTTAGCTGCCTTTGATGGTCTTTCATTTTTAAAATAGTGTATCTATGAGAAGGCAAAGGCAATTTAAAAGAATTGTTGCTTCAATGACAGTTAAAATTAGTGTTTTGTCCTGAGGGTCTTCGTCCAAGATGCAGCTGATCTTAATGTTATGGGTTTCCAGCAAAATGTAGGCAGAATCCTTTTGTTCTTACAGCCTCTTGCTCATGCACCATGGCATGAGCAAACTGTAAAGTCAGAGGTAAAGGCTGATACTAAACACCAGAGTACTGCCCCAAACTAAGTGCCAAGATCACTGAAAAGCAATCATATAAAATTCTGTGCTTTTAAATTTGGAACTTTTATATATATATTTATACATATATACATATATAAATAAATATAAGAATTTATTTTTAAAACCTTTCTACTTGCTTATGATTCCTGGGGTTATGTTTGCTTTTGCATCCATCTTCTCTTTCAGTATGGAACAGAATCTTGACCTTGTTCAAAGGCATCAGTGTATTTACTGACCAGAGGTAACCCACTGAAGAATTCTGGCATTGATTGATAGTCAAGCCAGCAATCAGCTCCTGGAGGTACTGTATCAGTTGAGAAGTGAGAGCGCAAAATCACTGTATGCAAATTTTAAGAATATTTGCCACTGCCAACTCCTGTGATTTTATCACAATCCCTGAGATACTGAGTATATTTCTTGAAGCCTTAGTTTCTCAGCATTATGTTACCATCAGCGATTTGCAGCTTGCATTTCAAATAAAAAAATAACTTCTCTAACCCTCATGGCAAGAAATAGAAGTCTGAAAGCACTGAATCCAAAGCTTCAAGTCAAAAGTAATTTATTTAATTAATATACTTAAAGTATATTTATTTTTAAGTCAAGAACAAAAATCTGGAAACATAGGCTTGGCAGTATCACTACTATCTCCTCTTTACCAACAGCATGCTCTAAAACTGAGCTGCTTGTGACCTTTTCTTATGTATTATTTCCCATCGCAACCATTGTCAACTTGCAGTGATAAAAGCTTTAAAAGCAGAATTGAGAAGGGCTTTTACTTGTAGTTTTGCTTGACATTTTTCCCAGGAAATTTTCAGAACTGAGTGAAATCAGAATCAATCAAAATAAAGTCTTCAGAAAATTCATGGTGTCCTCCTCGGATAGTGGCACCACTAACATACTGAACTGAGGAAAACATCAAAACAGACATGGAAACCCAACCAGAACTGTACTGGTTGACTCTCTGTCAGGCCAGCATGAACTCACTCAGGTTGCCACCATTTTGGTAAATATTTTTCTAGCTACTGCAATCTGCGTTACACTGTTTTCACTGTTGGAAGATTTATCACTAAATTTTCTATAGTCCTCTTCCAGCTTTAAGTGCAATAGAAAGCTCTTTTCTCCATTATTATTTAGGTTTCCTCCTGGGGAGAAAATAAAGCAATTTAGAAGACTAATCAGACAAAGGTAGAATTTTGAAGTGCTGGACACAAAAAACTCTCCCTGCAGTTTCCACAGCAAAATAGCTGTGCCACATAATTCTCAGATGCTGCTTGTCTATTTTGCATTAGTTTTGTTGAAAATCAACCTCTGAGCTCAGGCAAGTGTGAAGGAAGGGTGGCAAGCAAAAGGAAAGAACACAAGACAGCACTGACTCAGTGCATGACTGGTGGCTCCTCAAGCAGGTGGTCTCACGGAGTCATGAGGCGAGCAGCACCTGGGTCATGCTCTTCCCCTGCATCACTCAGAAAGAACCTGTCCTTCTCTGCTGTTTAGAAAGGGACATGGGGAAGAAGTGGGGGAAAAGCTCTGTCTGCAGTTTAACCATTATCCCAAAGATTCCTGACTAATCTAGGACCCCTCATGCAGATGGTGCAGCACCTGTGAGACCTCTGCATTTTTTCATGCTCAACTACAAACACCAGGTTTCTTGCCCTGTTTTGTTAATATGGAGTAAAAACTTGGATCATGGTTTCTCCTGCTTTCTCTTTATGTTCTAACTGTAGATGGTAACAACCTCATACCTGTTTATATTGTGCTCTATAAAACTGAATCAATCTCTTTAAGAGACACTTTCAGGGAGCAGTAAAAATCCAGATCATAATTTTATTGAATTGATTCATAGTACAGGACATTCAAATTCCATGGATTGTTGCCATGGGTGCAACCTGAAAGAAGACATTTCTTTCCAGAATTCCGTAGACAAGCTCGCTTGTTTATTTTTCATTGAATTTTATTTGTACATGTAAAAGAAAAGGGGCAACACTGACCCATCAGTCTGTTCTTTAGCATTCATGTACTCTATTTCACCACATTATCACTTCATCAAGATAGTGTCTTCTGGCGAAGCTAAGAAGGATCTTTTAGAAAGACACCAAACCAGATTTATGGACTTTAGCCTGCTTCATTAGCTCATATGCTCTAAGTTGGTTTCACACTAGATCTTGTGAAATGACTCTCTTTATTACTTATATTATCAACTGTCCTCATTGCTCTGAGGGGCTTTGACAGAATTTAAAAAAATCCAGCAAACTCAAAAACCTATCAATAGCTATATCTGAAAGTGATACAGCCTTCATGTAAGAATTCTGGAAGTCTCTGCTTATGTGGTAGCATTCCCACATGACTTAATTTTCACTATTTCATGCTAAAAACTGAAAATAACACAGGAACACAGCTATTGCAGAACACAAAATCTGATTCACTAATTGAGAAAAATTTTATAGTTGAGCAACGTTACATGAAGTAAAATTTTACAGAAGTATACACAGCTATTACAAGCTACTCATGTCACCACAGATTCAGCTTGGTACAATGATGATACAGAATATACTGAGCTTCCTTTAAATGATGTAGCTTTTCTGACCTGTTGATTACAGTAACTTTTTCAAAATCGTATTTAGGAGAAGCACTGCAGAGGTTCTCTCTATCTTTGTGGTACTTTATATGTTTTTGAAAGTACTAGATGAAAACATGATTTAAGTCCTAGCAGAATTAATCAAATACAACTCAAAGAACAGCAACCCATATCCAGGCCCAGGGTCAATAAAACCAGTTGACTGGTTTCAAATGTGATGTTTCTTAAAAAATTCAGGAGGTCAGACAGCTAGTCTTTGCATAATATTTTTTTCATCATTTAAAGGGATCAAGGCGTTAACCTGTTTGGCCTTTTCTTACAAAGCAAACAAACACCCCCAACAAACAAACAAAAAACCAGAGTGAGACAACAGTGAGGAAGGAGCACAAGGAAACTAATAGCTAAGAAGTTCACCTGAAAGGAGAGTGAAAGTGGTTGAAGTGCCTTCTCCAATCAATATTTGGTTACTTACAAGAGTGAAATAATTTGGGCATGGTTATGCTCTAGTAGCTGCTAACCTAGTGTAAGGAAAGGACTCCTCTGGGAATGAGGAGATCCTCCACCCTGCTCCAAATGGAGTTTACCCTCTCCAAACACAAAATTTGAAAATCCTCCCATCTGTGTTCATTCCCAGGAGTAGAAACCTTGGTGGTATCAAGTTTAGAGGAAGTCAGAGTTTTGAGGAATTCAGAGGACCCTAAAGTTGCCCTTTCTCTATACTGTTGTCTTGATTTCTTAAATGCTTCTGTAAACATTGTTATTTTCACAGAATCACAGAATGTGCTGAGTTGGAAGGTACCCACAAGGATCATCGAGTCCAACTCCTGCCCCTGCACAGCACCATCCCCAAGAGTCACACCATGTGCCCGAGAGAATTTCATGCTGTTCTCTCCTGTAATGGAAATAAAAATTTCTTTTCCACAATCAGTGTTTGACAGTCCTCCTCCGGCATGATAAAGTAACTCTGTGTTTCGCACAAACAAGGAATCCCAGACTGGATTTACTGCCAATTAAAAATGCCGCATACAAAGAAACTTAGATAACCTGAGAAATAGGAATTGGCTACGTCTGTTGCAGATGGAGTTATGGCAGAACAGGCACATGGGCAGTGCACACGAGGTGAGTCAGTGGGACTCTTGTTTGAGTAACAGCTCTGCATGACACACAAAGTAAAGGCAGGCACAATTACAGCGTTTATGGTCGCGGAAACACAATTCCTCAGCTAGTGCTCAAGAGACAAAGACCGCTGATCGGTGAAAATTACGTGGCGCTCTGCTACAAAGGAAGAATAAGGCCCACGCTGTGTTACATATTTAGATGCTTGCCAGCACCCCGCTACGTCCCGATCCCAGGCTCAGTCCCTAGGCCACAAAAACCAATTGTGCTGCCCAAAGCTGCCTTTGAAGCAACCCTGGTGAGAAACTGATTCTAACAAGGCAAAGACAAGGAGGCACTTCAGACAACATCAGATAATTTAAAACTGTGCACAGCTCCCTGCTAGAATAAATGGGCACATCATCGTCATCGTTGGTGAAATTTTATCTGTTCAGATAAGCAGAGAATTAGGCCAATAATGCCCTACCAGACTAAATTATGTAACTACTTATCTGTAAAGGTTACTTTTGTTATCGCTATAATGGAATTATCTCCACAAAACAGTTATTTAGCCACTTAGTTACAAAACCATGTAGGAACACTAGAATTTCTATCATCACTTTATGATTGTCTTTCGTTATTAATTCCAATTGTGCTATATGGTGATAATGAATCACAACAGGGGCACTGCTTCAGATATTGCAGCACAGTATATCCACCAGACCAGAACAACTACCTGCTGCATTAGGATAATTCTGACACACTTTTGTCTTTTTTCCTGATTTTTTTTTTGTTTTGTTCTCTGTTTATCTGCTCTCAGCTTCCTAATCTAAGCAAAACCAATGATAATATTTCCTCTTTGAGAAAAGTCCTAGTGACATCTCAATTTATTTTTGAATCAGTCTACCTGTCAATAGTCAGGTCCACTAGACACACCAAGACCAGCAAGTGAAAAGGCACACTTGATGAAATTTGAAAAGTCAACCCTAAACACCACCACCCAACATCTAAAACATCGGGATCACTCCTTGAACAAATGACATGACACACTCAGTTGTTCAAAATAATGGTATTACCTTTGTTTTAGACCTGGTCACAGTGCTTTGCATTTGGCTGAATCGTTTACATCTGTGCTGAATTTGTATAGAGCCATGCCTTTACAGTCCAGTAGCACTCTATATCATCTTTCACACACACTGACATGATTGAACAAGTCTTTTGCTGAACTAGAAAATCAGGTTCATGTTCATCCCTAGACCAATTCCCTAATAATGATTTTTCCATCTTGCAATCTCAAGTTCAATTTAAGGACCAAGGAGAAATGAAAAGTGTTTTTTCCCTCATGAGGATTTGTCTTGTTCAGATCTAAACATCAATACAAATACATGTTAGGAATGTACTGTTTCCATTTATACGTGAGTAACTTTTTACTTGCTCCTTCTTTCTCACTTGAGCAGGGTAGTCCATACCCCCTTCCAGCATCTAACCCCCCCACCTTACCTTGTACCAGGGAAGTAATTTACTGTTGAGACTTTAAGCTCTTTTTTTGCAATCTATTGCTCATGCATATTAAGCATGACAGACACTGCACACACTTTTCAGGCCCTTACAGCAACAAGTCCATAAGAGGGCTGCTTAGGTCTAAAGTCTGCAGTGCTTACCAATACGAGAGAACCCATGGATATGTATCTCCTGCAATCTACAAGATATACTGCAAATGCACACTATGGATAGAGAAAGGCACTCTGCCTGTTTACTGTCAGAAAAAAAAAATTTAAAATGTTTAAAAAAAATTTTATGGCACTGTTTTTATAAAGGAATCTGCTAGTATATTGACTGGATTTTATACTGATGTAATTTTCTTGGCGTGTCATTTTTCAGAACTAATGATCTTACAACTGTGATCATAAAATGCTAAATTAATATGTTCTACAAAATAGTTTAATTTATCTTTGAGACTTAAGTAAGTACTTAAGGATGCTGAAATTGAACTTCATCAAAATATTCAAAAGAGCCCTTGTCCTTAGCAGAAACAAACAAACAACAATATTAGTCATTGTTTTCTATACTTCCACAATAGAAAAATGAGCATTTCCATAACCATTTAAAATGCTTAAGTGGAGCAGAATATGACAGTTATTTTCAGAATGGTTAAAATACTCCTTAGTTCATGAACATTCTCAGTGGCAGAGCACATTAGTCCAAGGACTGCTGTTATCTCAGTTGTTCTGGCGCTCTGTGACCCTGCTCCTACCTTCAGCTATCTGCCATACAAAGGCTCATTGTATGGCAATGTCTTGCCATACAATGCCTTGCATTTACTAACATATTTTGCCCTCCCAGGTGGGCAGTGAAGGATCGCCTTGGCACAACAAGCAGAGCAGCCTGAACAAGAAGAATTTTCAGCTATTTCCTAATCTCCTTTCTCTTGGTCACATAGTAATATGAAATCCTTACTCTCTATACATGGAGGTTAAGTAAAGATTGTAATAATTCTCAAGGAGAACATTTTTCTCTTCTGTTGGAAATCTTACCCATGTATCAAAAATAATGGGAAGAGACCACTGTAGCTGTTGGCCATATTCTTGATCCACATTAGACCTAATGACCTGTGGATTTTACATTTTTCTGTTATGCTGTTGTCTGTTTGTTTCTTGTTTTTTTTCAAATTACTGGCACCAAGCTCTCAAGTTTTTCTTATATAGGACTGGAAAAGATGTTTTTCCCTAACTTTGAAGATTCTTCTTTTGCAGCATATGATTAGCTGGAACAATGCTCTGTTTAAACTGATGTTCAAAAGTTTCCTTGCAGGCTCATTTTGAGACTAATAGAATTCCAGAGAGGGACTGTATATATTTTAACATTGAACAAAAGCAAACACTAAAATCCATACTGCCTTTTTTCACCTGATTGATACTCATACTAGCACAGCAATATTTACATGACACAGAAGTCAGCATTTACTCACAGCTGGAGGCTAGTATTCACAACACTGCTGGTTTCCCACCATGAACTGTCTCTTTACACAGTATGGGTTGGGACCTGATCCATGACCAAGACTATTGTGCACAAATAAACAATAACATGATCACTGCAGTGAAGAATCACAAGCTAAACTGTCAGAATAATGTCAACTACTATCACAGTGCAGGTTTTGAGTTTTATATAAAGAATACAAAATGTTTTTATTTTGCACTTGAACAAAAGCATTTATTAGCAGCTCTCAGAGTTATGCTTAGCTTAATCCAAGTTAGGCATGCAATAGCTGTATTTCCGACTGACCATAAATCACTTTTTGAGGATAAGAATCAGTTGGAGAAGGAGAACTGCCAAACTATTTCAGAATTTTGGTATTAAACACCCTTTATACAAACAAAAATCATAAAAATATTGTCTGCATAAGCCAAGAGAATGTCACGTAGGTGTATCAGATAAAGTGATGCACTTCTTTCACACATGCCATGAAAGCAGAATAAATATGATAGAGGTGTTTGTTACTGTTCCAATTTGGTGGTGGTACTGTACACCGGGGTATGTGAAACTAGCATGATAAAAGGTGGACATAAAAGTTCTTCTAAATAAAAGTATTTTTATGCAAAAATTTTGTTTTCTTTCATCCACAAGGCAATTAATAAAGTGATAAAAAAGTATTCAGCCAAAATAACTGGAATGTGTATATACTGGCATCATTATTGGGGAAGCCATAAAAAGGAGAAAAAGAGGAAAATGCGCAAAAAGCATTACAAAAATGGTTGCACAAGTTTCCATAAAACATGCGACTGGACAAAATAGATGGGAAAACATTTGCTGTTCCTGGCAGTAGGTAACACTTTTCTTCGTATGCCAATAAACACCTGGAATCAGCCAGAGTGCCAGCTTCTACCAGATACTGTTGCTCAGTGGAGTCCAGGTTTCCACTACAGCCTTAATAATATACAGAGTCATGAAGCAGTTTGATGTTCCCTACATCTGCCCTAACCCTGCTGCTGACCCACAAGAGACAACCATGTGGAACTACTTTTTAAATGCTGGATAACAGTACTGTATGATACCAAGTGCACGGACACAGATGTGATTTTTGGTACTGTTTGCTTCCAACTCATAAGCCCCAAGTATCCATGAAC
This sequence comes from Falcunculus frontatus, assembly GCA_013398115.1. Taxonomy (NCBI): domain Eukaryota; kingdom Metazoa; phylum Chordata; class Aves; order Passeriformes; genus Falcunculus; species Falcunculus frontatus. The sequence goes on from VZRV01002222.1 coordinate 2,879,564, forward strand.
ATGTAACATAATTTGGATATCTGAACATTACTATAAAGCAGGATATATAAATCTCACAGAAATCTTATTTTGCTCTGGAAATATAGTCACAGGCTTGATTTTTTAAATACTACTAGATCAGAAATTTCCAGTTGTTCAGTTTAAATACCATCAATACTTGACAAACTAAAAGATTGTCACTTAACAAAAAACTCTGCATCCATGCTTAAAAATTTGATGTATATGTATACCAATCCCATACAGATGCAAATATCTTCTGGGATTGGCCACAGATGATGCAGAATGCTAATTTAATATTGTACAGGGGGAATGTTTGTTAATTTCTTTCAGGATGTCTTGGTAAGAACTACAAATTAGGAGCAGTGTGGGAATGAGAGAGGATGACACCTGTTCAGTAGCACTCCTGCAGGAGATTACTCCCACACAAGGGATTTGCATGATAATAGAAAAACAGTATTTTCAGGGTTTTATTTACTACAGAAATATCTGTACACTATAGATTACTGACCAAAGCACTGAGCATAACAAACTGGAACCCACATCTCTGCTCACATTTTCATCTGTCATAGCTATCACTCTTATGTTCCCTTCCATTATTAGCAGCTATGCTGCTATATATATATTTTCCAAAAAGTCATACATATTGCATGATTAATCATTTAAATAATGAAACATCAGCTTCACAATATTTTTCCTATTACTTGTGTGATGTATGTATTCTCAGGTACCTGTGACAGACCAAAACACCATCCTGGCAGTGAAAGTTTCCTTAGATATCTAATCATATCTAATATGACTCAGAGACATTTTAGGCAATTGAAAAGTTTGAAATGTATTTTCCAGTCATTTCAAAAAGTGCATGTGTAGCTGATGCCCCTCATCACTTCTGGATGATTCATACCTGCCTATGTCTGAGAAGCAGTTCAGCAGAAATTACTGTTGTGTTTCTGTACCAAACACAAAGGACTGAAAGCTGATTTCTCCTGGAAAATGCAAACCAAATGTACACCATTTCAAAAAGTAGTGATGCTACCTACTCTTAAAATGATGTAGTTATTTTAAACCTACACTAATGCCAAGGCAAAAGACTCCCTCCCCAAAATAAATGGCCATCTTGCATACCCAGCTCAACAGCAACTCCAACACTTCCAACTCAAACCAGCCAAGGTCTTTAGTCAGGACTGTGGCTTGCAGCATAAAAATGAACCAGAAAGCTAGAAAGCCATTCTGCAGTTTGGGGAGTGTGTGGATTGAACCCTTCAGGAAATCCAAAGCTCAGCAGCCTGGACTGCAAGGTCTTCTCTGCATGTCCTCTGGGAGGGAAGGGAGGCAAGGGCCACAGGAATGTCATGCCATTCTTCTTGTTATTCGTTTTCCTGTGGGCTTACAGAGTTCCTCTTATTGCCAGACTACAAACACATTCACTCTATGACTGCAACATTTGCTGTCCACAGCATGTGAACAGGCAGGCAGGGGACACCTGCTCTTTAGTTGTGTGGTTAGCATATTTTCTGTTCCATGATGGGAGAAAGATTGGAGAATTTAAGCCCTAGTGTGCTTGCATATCAGGTGAATAGTTCCTCATTGCTGCTTCAAATTACGAACTTCAAGCTCTTTGGAAGAGCTGTGAACACGTGAAAGCTGCAATGCAGTTATTTTTCAGTTTTCCAGCTATTTTTGTATTTTACTTTTTAAATTATCTTGTTATATAAAATGAGCTTATCCCCACCCACTACTCAGCATCCTTAATTTCATATCGGTTCCCCCCCACTTATTACTAAATCTTCTCCCAACACAATTTTGCATTTTTTGTACCTTTGGGCTATTTTATTTAAGGGACCCTCAAATATATCATTAATCTTGTGACTGATTCCAGTTTTCTCTAAAGATTACCTGTATCATTCATTTTACTCAGCTTAAATATTTTGGCTGATTTCAAGGAGTTAACAGCTAACAACGCAGACTGATGTACAAAGATTCTCTTCCACACATGCACATCAGTTGACTCCATGTTCTGCATAACTAATAATACATGTCTAAAAATATACGGATTTGAGATTAATCTGATCAATCTATTTATGTAATCCAGTCAATCTGTTTGTCTTTAAATATGTTTGCATGTTGTTACTGGCATTTAGGTACCTCCTAAGACTAAAATCTAGTGCTAAATTAATGATACCCACAGAGATTTTTCAGGCCCCAATTACTTGTGTGCTGCAGCTGCCACTAAACCGAGTAAACAGTCTTTGTTGCAGTACAGAGAATGGAGACAGTATTGCGACGTGGATCCCAGTCCTGTGCATTAGCATAGCAGCTGAGAGTATGAAGTGTTTGTACTGTGCTAACTTAAAAGAACCAACTTCATTCCCATGTAATGCACAACTAATAATTACATTGAAAAGGCTGCAATTAAAGCCCTATCTGAAAGCTTCTCAGACCTGCAGAATCCCAAAGAAGGAATGCCCAATGTCAAATAAAAATTAAAGTAAAAAGAATTTGATAAAAACCTTAATTAAAAGTGTGTCAGAACAAATACATCTCACTTTATGTCCTGAAGCCCATTAAATTTTAATATGACAAAGTGCCACTGGGCATGAATGTCAGAGCTTCAGTGCTGCTAGAGACTCAGAGCTGGTTTCCTCAAAGCCCTCCTTGGACCTGTAAACTTCCCCTTTTGCATCCTGTCTCTGCAGCTGGCAGGGAAAGAGACATCTTAGAAAGGATACTTCCAAAGCATCCAAACCCACAGGTAGCCAGTGGGAGATGGCAGCAAAGAGACTGGTGTTACTGGTGTTACATACAGAATGTGCTACCAGAACCATTTGCATCAGCTGAGAGCTGCTGTGCAGCTGGCAAAGATTGCCAGGAATACTAATCCTGGCCTTTGGTGTTCTGTGCACTGAAACTCTGTGTGCACGTGAGTGGCCAACAGGGCTGGCTAACCACTGCAACAGACCCTTGTTCTGCTCCTGTTTGGCAGGAGAGCAACATTAAAGTGAACCAGCGACCAGGGCAAGTCCAAGTTGTCTTAGGAAGAATGGACACTATGCTCTCTCTCCTCCCAAAATGGAAACAAAGTCCCTGCAAAATTCTCTACAAATTTCCCCTACCAAAAGCTTCTTATCTCACCCTGAGCTCATACAGGAAACACTTTTTCAGACTTTTACTTTGGCCAATGAGGAGGAAAATAAGAGGACTATAGAACCTAATTGCAAAACATCTGCTGCAAAACACTCCCACCATGTTAGACAGAAAATACAAAAAAAACCCAAACCAACCAAGCTGTCAAAGAAAAATAAAGCAGACAGGTTTTATTCAGTTGTTGTTCAAAATTAACAGACTAACACAATGGAAAACCATTGTCATTTCCATACCTTGGTATTTTTTGCAAACATAAGGGATATCTTGAAAATTTTTTGATAACAAAATGTTGAATGATTAAGCTCCCTATCAGAAAAATCTACCAGAAAGGGCTACAAATCAGTGGCAAAACCCACAGAGAAGAAATCCAAAAAGTCATTACAGCACTATATAATTACTTGATGATTTTATCACTGTGTGTGTCAGCAGGAGCAAGAAAGAGACTGCTCTTCAGAGACAATTCTATCACAACAAGGCTTACAAAGATATTAATGTAAAAGCTCCTCATTGTCTGAAAATCCTTTGCCATGGCAACTTAAAATCAGCTGCTTCCAAGTAATTTTAAAGCTTAACCATCCATCCTAACCTTGTGTTTCAGACCTGGTATGTCAACACAACTATTACATCTTCCAAACAGGTGTATGCATTACCTCTACAAAGACCTGCATGATGAGCAGGTCCATTTACTCTACGGGGACAAGTAATCAGTTTGGGTCTCATACGTGGCAGAAACCACTGTACCGGGAATCCAGTATTCAAATCACTCAAACTCTTGCACATGGCACTACAGGAATGGCTGGGGTGCTGGCTTTTGCATTACAATGAAGCCACTTTTCATCAAAGTGTATTTTCACGCTGCTTTGAACTTGCTGACAGCATTGATCCTCTTATCATCTTCAAGGATATCTGATAAGAATTATCTGATTCAATGGAAACTTGAGACAGTTTCAGCTACAGATGAACCAAAATTTTCTTTGAAATTTACAGATGCTCCTCCATTCAGTCAGTGAGACTGAGTATGAAGGATAAGCTGAAAAAAAATTCTGTTTCAAATTTGAACTGGGGAATTGTGTACCTCAATTTCTGTGAAAATAAAAACCTGAAGAGCAGATTTTCAGCTGTGAGATTTTAAACTGTGTTGGCTACCGGTTCTCAGGCTTGCATGCTGCTAGCAGTGAATGTAAACAACTTAATCTGCCTGAGAAAACACTTCCCTCTATGCATTTGATGAGGAGTACTTACCATTTCCTCTTTCCTCACTATATTCCTGATTCATGCTCAGGTGGTAGCATGAAGAAAGAATATTTAGATTTCTGCTATGTGGCTTTTATTATTAAGTTTTTCAGGGCATGAGCATGATCAAACTGACTGGAGATCTTAAGTAGAGCCAGGATACAAATAATGCACAACAGTCTCAGAAAAGAAAGGGATCTGAGCACAGATGAAAGGAGGAGGTAAAAATAAGGAAATTCAAGACTTACTGCTACAGGAGCACACAAGAAGTCCCTCTTAGTCGGACATTGGCTCTATACAACAGAGGGCAGTCCTGTCCCACATCGGAAATAAGAGTGCAAATAGAGACAGAAAGAAATGCTCTCCAAGGTCAAACTTAGCCCAAGACCTTTATATATGTCCAAACATATATAAAGTACAACAAGGTACTAGTAAATATGTGAAGAGACAACTTTAGGGCTCAAAGTAGCATTCAGGTGCCTACAGAACAATGTTGGCAAACTCTGGGTACCAAAGAGAGTAAATTTAAAAAGACCTTACATATGCATGTGAGAGGACGTAGCTGTTAGTGTTTTCTGGAAAGTATTTTTCTTACCTGTTCAACAACACACCACTGCATCTCTCACAGAATATGTTCACTCAGCCACCCAACGTGTGGTGGTGCCCTCACTCTCCTAAACATTTACAGATATGGAAACGTGCACACTTTACATCCCTCTGGGATGCACATTGGTTGGCTCAGCTCATCCACAGAGAGAGAAACTGAGAGGTGGTGACTGAGCTCTGCACAGAGAACAGCCTTGGCATGCTTGGCAAAAAAATGTAGCTGTCCCTGCAAACAGAGGTCATTCTGAACACTAGGTTTTCAGGAGTAGAACATGCACCAGGAAAGCAGTAACCTCAGTCCTATTTCTACTCAATATGAGGTAATTTAATCCTCCACCTTCTCTGAGCATTTCCTGTCTTACCAGGGTATAGCCTTGGCTGGTGACAAGGAAATTAAACCCTCTTCTCAAAACTACACACATGGAAATAAGAAGGTGTCTGGGACAAGGGCATCTGGCAGGATATATCTTGACTTCGCAAAGCACTGGTTAAGACACTTAGGTGGGTGAGGACAGATAAAGGTCTTGAATCTACGAGATTTCACTTCTCTGGGATCATACAAGCGTTTTATGTTAGGAAGCTACGAGTTAAAGCCCACCCACAAAGCATACTCCAAAGTGGGAACCAGAAAGTAAGATTTCTTCAAAGGTTCAGAGCAGAAACTACTACTAAATTAGTCACATTTCCACGCCACCCATATCTCCATTACTTCATGCAACTACATTTGCAGAGCCATTTGGAATACTAATGTTTAGAGACTCCCTGAAAAATACTAGAGGTACTTCTCAGACAAAAAGAGTTTTTCCTTTTGTTATCATTTGTGATACCTTAGAAACTGAAGTGTACTTACTAGTCTAAACTCTCCTTAAAATATTTTTATCATATGATTCATTGACATCCCACTATCAGCTTTTGGAGGAAACAGCTCAAGGGAATGAGCAATATGCACATTTTTCTTCAGAGTTCTCCTTTTCAAATTTGGTTATTCAAGTCACCTGATAGAGGGTTAAATTCCCTTAAATGCCCTCTCTCATCTTCCTATTAACTGCATATCCAAGAGACTCAGGTAAGCATTAACTTAAGCCCTAAAATACCTATTAAGCCTTGAGTATTAGAAACTATTTTTTGAATTGAAGCCCTCTAATTCACTGACAAAAAACATTAACAGCTTTTCTGTGCTGTCAGAGCTGTTTAAAAGACTTTAGATATAACTGAGACACCAACCTCCTGCTTTTCAGTTTATCAAAAATTGGCCCTGAACCGCTGATTCAGTGAAAATTTGGTCTTTCTGACTGGACAAGGAGAAGTTGATAAAAGTATAGTTTAAAATGTATTTAAAAGCCTAAGTATGGATGGGATTTTCAAAAGTACACAGCTAAGCACTGAAGTCCTGTCACCCACCAGAGTTTAACTTCATGAACTGTCCTTATTTGAAATAAAAATACTATCAGAAGTTTCTGCTTGTTTTAGCAAGTCCTGTCTTGCCCTTCATTGCCTTTAACTGATTAGTGTGTTATCTATTGAACTTCATGGCTACAACATTAGAACTGGAGGTCTGATATCAGAATATGCTGTCTAATCTGTTAATGTAAAGTTTGAAAATATGCAGCTGAACCAACTTTAATGCTTCAGTTTACTGAAGGAGGACTTTGGAAGTGAAAAGGCAAGGTGTATGTGGATTTAGTGTGGCTATCGAAAATTGTGCTTTTCTACAGTGGTTTGTGTTTCATGTGACATTGTCAAAACCATGATGTGACTGTGTTGGTGTGCCCAGTCTTCAGTGGTGCACAGATGGCAACTCTCTGCACCTTTCATGAACCCCGAAGTTTTGCCTTCCTGGCAGCTCGCACCCAATTTCTCTCAAATATGTTGCACTGTTATTATTTAGGGATTTCTCCCATGTTGCCCAGTATCTTTATCATGCAAACATGATTAAGTCATTAAGTGATATAATGTTTCTTCTATGCCTTATTTCTTCTGATTCATTTGTGAGACACTAATTGCTGCATTTTTTCTCTTTACTGTGGCTTGCAGATCACTTAGGAATATGTGCTATTCAAACTAGTCTATTACAACCCATATAAAATTCACATAGAAACTGTTGACATGAAATAAAACCCACAGACAGTGATAGGTAATGTGTCTTGTTTCCTAGGAGCAAAAAGGTGGCATTCATTTATGCACAAGCGGACCAAACATTCAGCCAACACAGAGCACTCCAGAAATAGCCAAAGCCTTTACTAATATGTGGCCATGAAATGTGTTAAAAAAGAAAAGCATCAGAACATCCAAAACCTCAGTTCTATCACCCTTTGCATAATAAAACAGAAACTTCACCTAATGGAAATCCATTGGACAATCTGAAAATCTGCCTTATTGGAATGTTGTGAAATGGCAAAATCTAACTTCATGTGTTACAGCCAGCTTTCAGTTCTTCAGATATGTGTGCAATTTGAGAGACAAGGACGAAAATAAACAGTGTATGTGGAAAGATAAAACTGGCATATGGAGAAGCTGGCCTTTGTGCTTCTGAGAATAAATAAAAATCAATAGAGAAAAACAAGAGTAAAAATACAAACTGGGCATGAACATTTTGCATCTGACCAGAATGTTATCTTTCAATGAAACAACACAAGAATTAATACAGAACACTATTGTACCATATGGATGCCTGGATTTCTGCCAGAAAAACTGCACCACCTTCCCTTTACGAAAAAAAATGGACTGAAATGAGTTACCAGTCTTTTCAATATGCCAGACACAATCTTGATTACCAAATATACTTCTCAGTCCAGTAAGACCAGCAGTGGTGCTGAAAGGTTGTAACCAAGTCTGACCCAAAGATACTGAAGGATTATTTAATTACCATGTCACACTTCAGAAACCCTGGTCAGTAACATAAAATTTGGTCACTATTAATGAGGAATTGTCACTAATCATATTCAGAAGCAGCTCAGACTTCTTCTCTCTGGTTATAGTATGAATTTGTTAACAGTATTTTAGACAAGAAGTCCAAGCTCCTCCACTTCCTTATCAAGCTTAACAAAATAACTTTTTTATCTATAGATGGCAGTGCTACCAATTTACTTACTTCACTCTGTTATCAAATGCAACATAAACAGCCATATACAACACATAGAACATGCACTTAAACAGTGCATCTCATTTAGTATGCCTGATTGCTATAATATAAGTCAAACAAACAAAAACCTCACATCATTCCCATAGGGTCCTTCAATTTTGAAGCCTCTTTCATGGAATTTCAACTCAGTTTCAGGAATATAATTGAACTAACAATCTGTTGTCTCAGACAGGATGTTCTCTGCTTGATATTATGCAGAGCTGGACAGATGCCAAGGCAGATTTGAATGCACCTCAAAGTACCAGTGAAAAATGACTGGGCTGCTCTGAAAGCAAGAGGCGTGTGCTGGATGGGTCAGGCACCAACTGTCTGATGCCTGTCTTCCCTTCCCTTTAACCCATCAGGATTCACGTGTGCTGGAATGGTAAACAAGGAGAAAATGCAGCAAGCAGAATGTAAACAAGAAAAGCCAAAGTGCTTTTCCTGCAAATGCTCTGCATAAAGCAAACCTTGCACAACAACAGAATGCTTGGGGACCCCGCTCTTTGCTGAAGAAAGGTGCTGGCAGCCAACACAGACAACAATTGGTTTCTAAAATCAGGGTATAGCTTAAGATTCAGAAGAGGGAGTAATGGAGCGATTTGGATAATTGGAATGATTGGAGCAGCTTTCTAGATTAAAAAAGAAGAGAAATTAATTTCCTTTATACAGAGATCAAAAAGAAAAAAAAACCCCACCACATGGCAAGAAAATGAGAATAGATTTAAATATGAACCAAAGCATGTTTGTCACTGGGTTTGCAATAAAACAAAATACATTTTTTTCCCTTAGTTCCCAAGGAAACACAGTGTAGGTAATAATTTTGTCTTCTTTGTGTGCAATTACCAGCCTGGTGACTGACTGCCCCCTTTCCATACCTTTTTAGCATATTGACCAGGATCACAAGCCTCTTAGGGACATTAAATTCCTACAAATTTTCTGAAAGCAGGCAGTAAGATGGAATGCAGAAAGCCTACTCAGTATCCCTGTATGAGGTGAAAGCTCCAAGATGGTCTCACCTCTTATTACACACCAGAAAATACACCTGTAAAAGAGATACTATGGATGTTCAAACTGTGGAAAAAAAATTCAATTGAAGCACATATTTTATTAGACATCAGAATACCCAGTCACACTCTGAAATTTAAGGAAATCATGCCTTATAATTCCATTGCTCACAAAAGTGTATTTGAAATTACCAGAGGACTACTGCTGGCCTTGGGCCTTTGCCAACTCTTAATGGAATAGAACATTCCAGCAGTGCAAAACTTCCCTCAAGGCTGAAAAGCAATCAAGTCATACCCTCTGCTACCTCATGGAACCTGAAGATGAGGACCATAATACCTAGGCTCTACAGCAATAGGCATAATATCACAGATGTATTAGTTACACAAAGGAAAGTGTGCATTGGTGTATGTGAAAGATGTGCTTGTCTGAATAATTTCATTTATAAATAAATGACTGTCAATGCTTTGATGTGGCTTCTCTTATACTACTTCATTTTGTTGTGTGAAGAACTCAAACCTTGATCAAAAAAATGCAATCAATCCCCAGATTAGACAAAAGCAACATCTATCTCATACTTCAGTCTATTTCTTGACTAATTCATGTCAAAGAACTCAATCAATGTAGGAAATCACTCACTTGCAGTGCCACAGGGACTACCAGACACAAAAACTGAGCGGAGCAGCAGATGAAAAGATTATTCTTATCAAGTGCTGGTTTCCTGACCAGGATCCAGGCAGTAACTTCCCGAAGTAGATGCTCCTCAGCAGTGGGGCAATACAAATAGTCTCCAGGAACGACTGAGCCAGTCCCTGATTTCCACCACCATCCAGGAAGCAGCTTGGCTCAACACCCTTTGAGCTTGCTTAGCCCCAGTGAAAGCAACTTTGAATAACAACAGCAGAAACCTTTCTCAGAAACACCTTTGCTCCCACAGCTTTCCAGATCCAGATCCCAAACACCTTATTTCTAAAGTAACGTGCACTTGTTTTAAATTAAATATTTCACCCCTCTATTTTTTTCTCCACAAGGGAGCAGCCTGAATTAACTTAGCTTCCAACCAGCTGAAACAATTTGCAGCACAAGACTTGCTGATGCTGTCACATCCTTACATAAGCATTTCTTCACATCCCACATAGTCAGGGCTTCTGAACTTAAAAAACCCATTTTGTTGCAAGCTCTCATAATCGCTACTTTTAGCATCCCTCAGATGTTGATAAGCATGTGATGGTTTGCTGATGGGAAGCAACCGATACAGCTGAGTACTTCAACTCAGCTTCCTGGAACTTACTGCAGGAATGCATCCCCTCACAACAGCACTGGAATGAGACTGGCCCTGGAGCCAGCTGTACTGCAAAGATTTCTGAAGAGGCTCAAAAAGAATTTAAGGTGCTTTTTTCTCACTAGGGCTCAATCAGAACATTATCATATTCACTTCACTGAAAAGGTAGATTTAACCTGCAGACCTGTATATATAAAGCATTCTGTGATACCACTGGGAACCTGGAGAAAGAGATTTCATGAATTGGGCTTGATAGCTGAGATTAAATAGAACCCCTTACTTCTCTGACCTGAAGCAGTTCCTACAAAGATGCTGCTGAGCTTCAGAGATTACATTTGGATCCCCAAATGCTCATACTTGCAGGACAGGCAATAATATTTGGATCTGCCTACTGTAAGATCATGCATAGCTTTTATTAGATCATGCATAGCTTTATAATGTATATCTCTATCTTTATTTGATTTTTGACAAACTTATACATGAGAGATTATATTGTGACAAACTTCACAAAATCAGATCTTATAAATCCTGCGTTATGCTTTTACAAAAGAGGTAGAAAACAGAGGAGTTTTGCAGTGGATGGGATTCTTTATTACAGACTTCTTCTTAGGCATATTTGGTAAGAAAATGTCTATATGTTATCCATTACACATTGGTCAATTGTGTTACATAATGGGTGAAGTTTGCAGTCATATAAGTTTTTGTCTGTCAGTATTTTGTCATATGCTGGACAGATGTTATGTTATCTCAGCTTTATTTTTGTCTTTCCTTAGCTAGAGCTATGTATTTTATTATTCAGTAATTATTTCATTAATATCTAATGTGATGGGATCCAGCAAGAAGCCCATGCACAGAAATTACTTTGATTTAAATAGAATAAAAATATCGCTATTTGAAAATTTGAAGACAGCTCAGCAGAACTGAAAGGCATTCATGTGGGGAATAAGAAATAGCATATTCATCAAGACGACAGAAAAAAAGAAATAAACATGAGAGGACTAGAATCACTGCACTAATAACCACAAAATGTCAGGAGTTGTTCCCTACATATTGCCAGTTTTACTATTTTATTATATTGGTGATAGATGTATCAGTTGAGAGAAACACAGGCAGCTCCATCTTATCAACAAGGCTGGTATAACAGAGGAAAAAACCCCCCAGTTCTGGCTTCAAAATTAATCACATTAGAAAGACCAGATTCTTCTCTTCAGCTTTGTAAAATAATTGTTTAGCACCTTAGCTGTCTTAAATCAGTATCTAAATAAAGGGGTTACTTGTGTAGGTCCTTCACTCATACCCAGCCTTATCTTCCCCTTCAACACATCTTCAGATTTCACAGAAGTGACACATACGTGTTAATGATGCTAAAGATGACCCTCATGAAGAAGGGACTGTGTTGACTTTCACAGCCTATGAACAAAAGGACAGAAACAGTAGCCAGGAACAAAACCCAGATAATTCTCACCTTCACTCACATAATTCCTTCTTTACTGGGGAAAAGTGGCATTTCCGGGCTTTGCTTTTTCACCTTGTGGGCGGATAATCTCCAGTTAATCAAACTGCNAGAACAAGGTGGCTCTAAAGCAGCGTGACCTGTGCTGAAAGGGAAAAGACTGGACTCAAATGCCGGCTTTTCTAACTCATCGACAGCATCATAGAAGCGAGAGTGGGGAATAAAATACTTGGAAAGAGAACCCTATTGAGATTCATATCACTCTACTGAGACAGACAAAAGGCACAGTGAGAAAAACAATGTTGGCATCCCAGTCTCAGCAACAAGACTGTATTTCTCTTCTGTTACCTCAAGAAGGGTAATGGGACCTTCTTGGGCAACTGCATCAATCGAAGACAGGGCAGGACTTGACTTTCACCTTTAGTTAGAAAGGTTTTGGTAAATAAACTTTGAAACTGGAAAGGGGAAAGCTTCCTTTTTATTTTTGCCAAATAGCATCTCGCAGCTGCCTTTGGAGAGCTTCACTTGCCAAATGTGTGAAGAGATTTGAACAGCTATGACCCATAAGGGATTTATGTAAAGTAACGATACCGACCAAGAACTACGAACACCTGTTTTCTTATCTCTCTTCTTACACTGAAGTCCATGCTTTCTCTGTTGTCAAACACATTTTCAGCACAGTGTACTAGAGGAAATGTGCAGTTCCCTTCTTAGCATACAATCCCTGCTCCTTCCAGGAGTAAGCTGGGATTGAGGTTCTAATTCGTGAAATGTTTCTTTCCATTGACATGTGCACATAAAGGAGTTACACACTGGAAACAGAGTCAGGAGGTGTATAACAAGCAACAACAAAACTAATCATTTTTCTACCCACATGAGATTAAACAAACAAAAGACGCATGTGGGATTTAAACTAATGCAAAAACTCTAAACCAGTTTCTATTTCTTCAGACAGTGCCACAAACTTCATCAAATCTCAATTGTATCAACACCGCTCACAAAATGCTCATCATGCTGTCTTAAAAACCTGTATGACTTTACACTGTTGTGAAACGGAAATAGCCTTATTTATACTTTCCTTGCTTTCTCTGCAGGTTTAAGCACTTATCTGAGCTGTATTTATAAAGATGAAAAAAGATATTTTCTTTTTTAGTTTGTATTTTTTTTCTTAAAACCCATTAAAAAAAACCAGATGTAGGCTGCAATTTTCAGAGAGTAAAAAGAAATTAAACTTACTCGCAAGAGAACTGACTAATTTCCCTGAGGATTCCAGAATCTATCTACAGTATTTCTACATCCATTTTACAGCCACTCGCATTGCTATGAAATTCTTGAGGAACTTGAAAACCTAAAGCATTAATTACTTATATGAAAATGAGACAATTAACATATACATCTTTACACTTGCTTTGAGACTGCACAACCTAACACAAACTTACTATAATTTAATCAGGAAGAAACGGGCATACAAACACAAAACGCATTGTTTAGATGTGGCTATTCAAATAAAAGAATAAAAAGTCTTCATATTCTTTGTTTTGGGGAAGGAAAGGAGGAGGAAATCAATAGAAATAGCAGAAAGTGATGACTATTGGCTGGCAGAGTCCAGACAGCTGGGTGCTGACCACTTGTACCTTTGGTCAGTGTCTACATGAAGTAACATTTCCTTTTTCAAATCAAGAAGCTATTCATACAGCTATTGACCCAAAGCACTTTTTCAGCACAGTGATTGCCCTAAGGTTTCTCACAGCAATGCCCACCGGTTCTGTACAACTTCTCTGACAATCAGCAAGCATGGTCTTGTTTTCCTCACTTTAAGAAAAAAAACCAGCAGAACAATTTGACTCTGCTTCTTTGTATGAATCAACAAATTAGACTGTTCATCTAACACAATATATTGTTGTGTGCAATAGCTGTAGCATATGATGCAGTGGAAATTGCGTACTCACTACAAAACGGACAAGTACCTGACAATTTCCTCTTAAATAAGAGTCTGTGTATCCTTTATCATAGCTTCTATGATGAATACATTGTACTTTGGAACATATGATGATTTTGGAATTTCCTTCTCCAGCTTTTAAATTGAGGAAGAAGATGGCTTGATGTCAAAGGCTTGAGTTGGATTAGAAGAAACAACTCCCTAATACCTTAATTAGCTGTTGAGAAAGGACCGCTTCAGGCAACCCCCCACCTACTGCCCAGTATTACAGAAGATGTCACCAACAAGAATGTTCTTTCAGGCAGGAGAGAAAAGTTTTAATGTGATGGAGATTTGCTGACTGATGCCATCACCACGGCAGGAGCCCACCGAGCACTTAGTGCAATACTGTGCGACTGCTTTGCGAGCGTGAGAGAGGCATTGCTGCAGCCACCTGCTGCTGGAAGTTCTGCTGGTGTAGTAGAGAGACTGAGATGTTAGATGATGCGGAAGTCCTCTACGCTAAGGAGAGATCTTAAAATATTTTTTGGTACTGATATCTGTTGGATTCCTTAGGATTACGCTAGTTGAAAATACAGCTGTGGTGGTGGTGGCATTTGTTGTTGATTGTTACTTTCATCTTTTAGCAAGGCTGTTTTCTTTTCCCTTAATACTTCCTGAGTTATGCTTACAATAGGGCTTATAGCAAGACCACGGCATTAATGGCATATTTCCCTTCCCATAATATTGCACTTGTGTTAGCCAGCTTTTAAGGTTTCTTATGTTTTAATGAAGTTATTAAAGTGAATGCTCTGACTGCATAATTTATGAGCATTCACTTGGTCCTCAGAGAGCTGGTCTCTAAATAATTTTTAATTTCTCAATTCTTTTCTAAGACATTGACCCAAGCCTTTTGAATTTGAATGCAATCTTTCAAATTGCAGAAAACTAGCTCCTATTTCTGCTATAGAACCATTTGGTCCCCAGAGATGGTTCAGACAGGGTATTTACTTGGCAAATACAAAGGGGTGCTGTGTATTTTCTATTTATAACTCATAAATATTGAGATTAGTTTCCACACATAATGGGCCCGATTATGGGCTGCTTTCTTTTCACAACTATAGCTGCAGCTTTCTGCAGAAGGAAGAGCACATGGATCCAATGACAATCCTCTTCTCCTTGCAGTTCTTTCTAAGCAATTATTTGCACTAAATAGTACAATTTAGGGTCTGCTCTAGTATCTGTTACTTGGCAACAGTTCCTAAGGCAATACCTGAGCCCATGCCAGCTAGGGCATCTACTCCCCACTGAAACTGGGGAGTGGTGAGAGGCAGCAGTGCTGAGGACATAAGGGGAGGGTGTATTGCTTGCTTCTAGGATACATTCCTGGTAAATATATTCACTAAAAGCTAAGCATACTAAAATAATACAAAGAGAACAAAAACACATTAGCTTTCAAAGATTTTTAGGAGGAATAAACCATACTGAAATTAATCCTTAAAAGATGACAAGAATGTGTTATAGCTTACACTTATTTTCAGCTACTAAAAGGTGACTTCTTGATACAAACCAGTATTTCACCGTAATACACAGAGCCACTGAAGTTCTTAAACCCAAATCAAAAACAAAATAAGGCACTTAAGCCGAAGGGCCTGAGCGGCCAAACACCTTATAACAACAGTCTGTTTAGGAGCCAGCCCAGACACTCCTAAAGGTTTAGAGGGAAAATGCTTTTCAATGTATTCAGGTGATTCATTTCAATGATTGGCTTAGTCAAAGCAGGGAAAGCTGATGGAAGTTGAAATGAAAGTTTTTATTTTATGTTAGGAACAAAACTGAATACGAATGGAGGGTATGACTACATACATGAAAATCTATAGAACTGCCTGCACAAACGTGTATATGTATGTGATATTTTCCCATGTAGTAAAAAGAAGCACCGTATTTATCACACAGACTGCATTTACCTGCTAGTCAAGTGCACTGAGGGTTACACAACCAATTTTGCTTTAAAAAATAAGTTAAAATCACAACTACAAATAAGATTAAAATGAGTTTAGAATAAAGTTTAATAATTATTTAAATCTGTATCTGAAATCAGTATTACTTTGATTTAAATGAATATCTCATAGGGGAGCTGCAGATAATTCCTGTCATTTTCTGGAGCAGAAGGGATTGTAAACCTAAGGAAGTACCGTAACTAAGAGACAACTATTGTGAACTGAATGGTATTGGTGAGCTGCATTGTGCCCTTATCAAGGAATTAGCTTGATTATGTCTCTAAGGACTGTTTGGACGGATTAAACCATAAACTGGTTTTTAAATTTTCCAATTCTGCAAATCACCTAAATGAAATTAAAACAAAACAAAACTAACAGAGTAACTTGGGAGTCTAAGTTCCCTGTAAAACCTAAGCTTCTAAGTCTCACAGATATTTTGGGTGAAGAATGCTTATAAAGCTACACAAGACCACCAAGTTCAGATAAACAGAAATAATTGCTTTATATCCTAAATTCCTACACATCACCATCCAGATGTCAGATTCATTTACAATGCATTTGAATATAATTTAAATAATTACAATGCCATTTTAGAATATGCATAATTGCTTGCCAGAGGCCCTTGCTCACCAGAAGTAATAATTTCCACTTGTTGCAGTGACTTGATGAGCTCAGGCTAAATGGTTTCAGTGTTTGAGCCAAGGTTTGCTCTAGTCACAGCCTGACGTTGAAATTAAGTTTAAGACCTGGGAATTTATTGCTCAGATGAGTGATATAGTTTTGTTACAAGAAGTCTAATGAATTTGATGATTAGTTTGTTGTCTTTTATTGTCTGCTTCCAAATTAATTTATGTTCGGCTTTTGACTGCTAATGAAATTTATGAAAAATGC
Source organism: Falcunculus frontatus (assembly GCA_013398115.1). NCBI lineage: Eukaryota > Metazoa > Chordata > Aves > Passeriformes > Falcunculus > Falcunculus frontatus. Next base: position 2,896,214 of record VZRV01002222.1, read on the forward strand.
TGGTGATAAATGCTTTTATAAAGGTTTTTCTTTTTTTTTAAACAGCTGTAGTAACCATTAAGTATGATATAGATGCTGAGTAGGAGGATTAAGGCTTACCAGCTGAGGCCCTGTAAAAATGCTAGAAAAGGTAGTGCTCTCAATCTACTTCAATGTCTCTTGCTTTGGGTACTTTAGTAACAGGGCTCTCTCTATTTACATAACATAAATACACATGTTAAAAGAAAATCAAGCATATATTTAAGCCTGATTGACCACAATTATGGATTTAATAACTTTATATAAAACAGTAGAAGTTTAGATGACTACTGAGCCACTGTGACTGGTTCTTTGTATTGGGACTAAAGATAACATAAATGCTGAAACCTCCTACATCATTGAGGTGCAAAGCTACAGCAGATTTTTACTAGCAGCAGTAATACTCAAGATGTGGAGAGAAGCAGCGTGAGGCAGGTAAACTTCACAGAGGCATAAAGGATGGGTGCAAGAGAAAAGCAAAACCCTTCCCAAACATCTGCATTCTGCTTTTCCAGCATCTTCTCAAAAATAGGAAAGAATAACTAAAAGATATACCCCAAACTCCAAACAACAATTAAAAAAAGGTATTTTTTGTGTATTTTTGATAAAGTACTAAGATTTTTTTCCTCCGTGTCAACTACAGCATTGTCACCTCTTGTTAATGGTGCTGTTGAACATATAGGTAACATTCAATTTGAGTTCACATTTGATTGTACACCTTTTCCCACCTCCACTGTCGTGCAAAATTTTCAGTTTTACAATAGGAAAAGACACTTTAGTATCTAGAGAAAGTAAGATAACTAGGGGAAAATATTTTCTAATCGAGATAAAATCCCATCACCTTTGTTAGCACTTAGAGAGAAGGTACTATTTAGTGTGAATAATGACAACAGAATCTCAGCTTGATTTCCAAAGTAGTTTCAGCGTAATTTATTCAAAAGATAAATTCCCTAATGAAAGATACTGGATCTACTTTAAACCAACATTATTTCATCTATAATTACTGCCTCAGGAATACCGTACTAACTGCCACTTATCACTGTCAGTGACTTCTGAATTCCTGCTACAACTATGGTATCCCATTGGGTTTGTTTGTCTCCAAGAGAACATGATGTTTCAGGTTTGGCATGGCCCTAAAAAAGGAGAACAAAACCTCTCTTTCCCTAGAAATTTCAATGTCCTCTATGTGCCTAAGAACACAGAGAAAAGTAAGACCATTCATTTCCTCATAGTCATTTCCAACACAGTGTACTATATTTTCCATCTGAAGTTTGTAGAAGCTTATAAGTTCATTAGTGCTTCCCCTGCCCCTCTCTTTCATTTCTTATAAGCTGAGTACCCATTATCCATCACATTTCTCACAAAGTTTGGAAAAGAATACAGATGCTCTGGCTGTCAGAGCTAACCCTCAGTCAAAAATCCCCATGCTTCGTCATTAGGAGAATCTAATCTTTCATTAGGAAACCATTAGGAGTAAATGTGCTTAAGAACATTAATTTGCAATTTGTTCATTATGAGCGTTAGGGAAACTATTAGTGGTGTGTCCTAATCAAGTGTCCATTGTGGACAAGAAAAGGCTAGACTTTATTAAGTAATGACTACAACAACACTTCTACGTCCTTTACTTTTATGTCTGTTGCTGTGCAGAGGATGACTTTAGATGCAAGTAAAACAAAAACCAAAAAAAAACCTGGTTATTGATAGCAGACTTTGTTTCCCTCACTATGTGAAGGTTTTCCAGTGGAAAGAGTGGTAAATAAAACCTGCATGGCTGCTTTTAGTACGTTCCAATTTCCGTTTACTTTGCATGGAACTATTACCTTGTGCTAAGATTATAAAAAAATAAAAGCAAAACACTTTTTCTTGCAACTTGGTAAATCAAAACGAGCAATTACATCAACTGCGTGTTAATGGCAGCTGTAAAAGTTTTCAGTCCTCGAACTGTGCTGCAAATAGCCTCATTCTCAATGGTGGGCAGCAACTGTTTCTTCTAAACAGAAGGCATAAAAACCAAAATTCTCCTGGAAAGACCTTACCATATAAAGCATCTTGTTATTCAATTTGGTCTCAACTAATTGGCAATTTAGACAGTAATTTGTGTCCAAATTCCAGACACAGCAGAGAACAGAAACCTACAGGGAGCTGCACCAGGTCGCTGGGACACAGCCCAGATGCCACACGTGCTGCCTGCAGTGTCTCTCAGAGGTGGCACACACCCTGGCACACACGGTGGGCACGGCCTCCCCCCACGGAAAGGCTGCCAGGACTGTTTGCAGGTACTGAGCATGTTGGATGTGTCAGCCTCACTGCCTACCACAAGTGCAACACTGTCATTTTGATTTCTGGTGTGCATGCAAATGCAGAGCACCTCTAACTCTGCACGTGTAAGCAACCACACCTGAGCTCTTCAAATGAAGAAACAATCTTCTTAGCACCTCAAACAGCAGTCAGCATGGCAACCTGTGAGGAGTTCCTCTATTACCTATTATCTGCAACATTGCAGTGAAATGCTCACATTTTGTGAGATTAAACAGACAATAGGAATTATAGTCAGATTTTTTTCTCTTGCCTGAATAGTCCGTATTTATCTCTAGGCAACAGGAGAGAAGGAAAGTACAGAGAGCTTGCACTGTCATCTGATTGTGTAACACTTCAGACCTTGTATTGGAGTGGAATGTAATGTATTGAGATTTTTCTTTTTTTAAGCTAGAATTAGTTCTGATATACTCAGTCACGCCCGAACTTTCAAGAAAACACAAAGCACATCTTTCAGACAGGGAGCAAGAGCCCCTACCTTCTCAGCCAAGAGATCTCCAACAGAAAACTAGCTGATTTTCTGCCTTTACAAGCCCGCAAAATCTTCAAGCAGATGTTCCCACACATACCTGACAGTCCGCCGACATCCATCTTCTTCAGGTTCTTTGCCTCCAGAATGACGACAGTCAGTTTGCCAGCAGTAGGCACATAACGGAGGGAGAAGCAGATATCACCCAGCTTTTCTTGCTGTGAAAGCAAACAAGACATGATGTTTTACTTCAATCTTTTTTTTTTTACCTTTTTAAAGATGCAATTTTGAAATCCCCGTAGAAAATTAGCAGGATTACATCTCCAACTCGTACTGCTGAAGAAAACATTCAAACGAACAATATTGAGAAAACTACCACAAACTGTCCAGATTAAATCCTTGACAACCTCAAGTCTCTTGCAGAAACTATCCTGTATGGAACCAAATGAAAAGATATGTGCTGGCCACAAAGTAAGTAATATCTCTCACAATTTCACCCCTGACAATTGGGGTCCCACAAATACTGTTTGCTCTTTAAACCAAGACAAGATTTTTTTGTTTTGTCCAGGCTGTGTTTCAGTGTAAATCAATTAACAAACATGCATACACAGCTAATAGGCTGTTTCCTGTGAAACAGTAACATGGATCTTTCTCATCACACTTTGTCACAAATGCAAAAACTATAAAAAAACCCACAAAGTACAAAACATTCAGTATAAAAAAAGACTTGTCTCCTATCTGTCAGAAGAGAAAAAAAAAGGCAGATACAGACCATGAAAGGACACAGTACATCCCTCCTCACATAAGGAATAGCTGGAAGGATTTGATTTTGCTTTCCAGCCCATCATCTGAGATCCTGCCAAATGCAGCCTTTTGCTATTCATCGCTTAATATTTTCCTAACAGTCCTGGCAAAGAGGGAAAGGCTGAATGATGTTCAGAATTACAGGAACTTTGTTTTAAAAGGATGAATAAGAGATAGGAACTTGCAGATAAGAGAGAGAGGATATTGCTTAGAAATGATAAGTAGGATGATCCAAGCTGCTTTCCTCCTTTCCTTCAAGGCCCACAGTGTCTCTAGGATGGCTAACAAGGATGCTTTTGAGACAAGAAGGATGAGCTTAAACTGAACAGACCAATAAAGAATTTCAGACAGACATGTTTCTCTTTCAAAGGCATTAGTTCTTATAGCATATATCTACTTCCACAATTTATTCTGACAGTAGAGTATAAAGTACATTTCTATGATCTTTTCTCTTTGGTTCCAGTGTTTTCTTAGACAATACTGAGAGCAACTCACTCACATGCTCATGGATGCAGTGGATATTTCATACAGAATAGACAGTCCATGTGCAAAGGGCTTTACCGATAAAGCAACAGATTCTAAACTGATTATTTCAAGTTGGGACTGAAATCCAGAGATTGTAACAGATAGGTCCTTGCCAGACATCATCTCAGTGACCACCAGTGGTCAGGAAACATACAGAACAAACATAGTTACATGTAGTTAAGAAATGGTCAGACGGAACAAACAAAATAGCTCATAATATTGAATGCGTATATTGTATAAAAACACTGTCAAAATGCATTTGTGCCAGTCTCTTGACAACTCACAGTGTCCTCTTCACCTCAAAAAGGATATGGTAGAATTGGGACAGATTCCAAGAAAAGCAGCAGGAATAAGCAAGGATATGACAGTTTCTGCAGAAGGAACATGTAAGCAGATTAGGACTCCTCAGGTTGTAAAGCAAGCGGTTAGGGAGGAGACCTCTATCTGACCCACAAGAGCTAGAATGATGTTATTAACTTGTTCAAAAGGACTGACACAAATATAAAAAAATTGGCATTTTTAACTCGTATCTAGAACAACCCAAGATGTCTTTCACAACATGGACTGCATTGCCATGAAAGAATTTACTATTCCTCCCTGACTGCATATACTGTCATAAATCCTAGCAGAGATTCAGATTGTGAAAATACAGATTTCAGCCATGCAATCTGCATAGCTCATGCCTGGCTTTAGCTGAGCTTCAAATGGCACAGTGACAGCGAAACATGCTCCTGTTCATCTGACATTTGGTTTTGCAAGTCCACACTGGATAGCGTAACAGTGAAGTTGATCTATCACCTGCAGGTTATTCAGAACGAAAGAAATCGATTGCTTATTGATTTGCGTTATCATGATCACAGCTCACCCAACCACCTGGTGTTCTCCACAGTCACTGCTCTATTACATTGTAGAGTTGGCTTAAATTTGCCAGTGGATTCATGGGGCTCCGAGAAGAATGAAATAAGCTATACGTGAAAGCTTATTTTTGTCCCTCCATCTTAGAGATCTTTGTACCCACTTACTACCCAATATTCAAGGGCTCTGCCTCACCTCCAGATTCATTACGGAGAGATTTAGTTGTACTAGCACAGGAACTTTTATGCCCTTTTAAATCAATACCATGCTTCTAATCGTTCCTTTCAGTGGATATTTTTAAGGTTTTTTTTAGCTTTTGTTTGTTTCAATTTTTGATTTTTTAAAAAATTTGTTCAGGGGCTTTTTTTTTCTTTTTTTTTTTTTTTGTAATCTTGTGTTGAGACGAGAGTGTGTTTAGTAAGCATAAAATAGTGTTAGGATTGTTGTTTCTGATCTGAGTGCTTTAGCAGTAGCTGAAGGAAGTACTTTACACTCAGTTATTGTCACAGAGACCATCATCTCTCACCAGCACTTCTCCATTTGTAATCATGTTATGCTTCTGTGCAAATACTGCAATTGTCTATAGAGAAGAGTCATTTTAAGAGGGCATTTAATGCCTTTTTAGCCTCTTTTAATGTAATTTTAGCTGCAGGAAACACAAAGAAGGCAGAATCACGCCAACAGTCAGTTTTCCATAGATCACCAGGAAGCCATGGGAAACGGCAGCAGATGATGGGCTCATTCCAGTGAATAACCTGAAGAAAAAGCATAGGCACCTCATTAAATGCCTCCAGAATCAAGTGTAGTATGTTTTTTGTTGGTATGAAAATCTCTATCAACTGCATTTCTACAATACTTCTTCTACTTGTAACATTTTCTCTTTGCATGATTGCCATGCTTTTTTTTTTTTTAATTTGAAAAGTATTTGTCAGGCAAAACACTGGAAGTGGCAACACCGAAATGAAGCAAAAAAAAGCAATCACTAGAGGTGTGGTTTGCAGGAGATAATTACAAACCCCTGCAGGGCCACACAGTACAGATGAGTGCTGCTGGTATGGTGATTATCCCATGGAGATGCCTTATTGTTATTATTAATTTCTTTCAGCCCTGTGTATAAATAATTTATGTTAGTAAATTACTTTGATCTCTGATGGAAACTGTAAGTTAGTGTTAGGAACTTCCAGCTGGGAGGTTCATAGTCATTAACCTATTCATGTATAATGCCTAAACACCAATCAAAAGATTCTCTCCATCTAAGCAACTTCATAACTTCATTACATCTAAAAAGGATGCAATGGAGCAGAACATAAATGACAGAGACAGTGCTGCTAACACTTCTTCAGCTTAGGAAAGGCTATTTGAAGTCCTGTTGAGAACCTGGACTTTTTAGAGATGACTCTTAAATGGCTCCTGCCTGTTTTGAGCTTCTTCTCCTATTTGTCAGTAATCATGTTTGCCTTGACAGTACACTCTCCTAACGAGCTACAGAGAAAAATGCTATTTATGCAGATTACTCCCATTTGTACTGTAGAATCTCTAACAGACACATCTATCTCATTAATATAAACATTCTCTACATTTTTTTGTGGAAGATATTATCAGAAAGTTGATGCTTGCTGTTCTCTTAGTAAAACAATACCAAAATAACAAGCCACAGCACCATATGCTTTTGCCTAATTAGATGTAAGACTCAAAAACAATCAGTATAGGAAGAATATAAACACAGTGAGGTGGGCTTCCAGCTTTGGTACCTGGTTTTGATTGTGAATACTTGCACAAGCCTGAGAGAAACACAATATGGTGCACTTTATGGGCAAAGACCCAAAATAGTACCATCTTACCCTAATCAATATTTACAATGAAAGCTTGTAACATTCACTACAGTTTTCACAGCAACCGAAATGCTTTAAAACTCTGTAGAGAAAACGGGGACAGCATAAAGGTGGGTTATAAACTACATCAGTGTCTTTCAAATTCAGGAAGCCCAGGCAAACTGTAATGACAGAATCTCTAATCCCAATTCCCACACTGACGGGCTTCAGACAGTTTTTAAGGCCATCCATCACATGCTGTCTGCAGATGGAGATCTCAAATCCAACAAATTCCTTTTCTTGGCATGTAAGGTATGAATACACTAAGCCTCAAAAAGTGCCACAATAATACTAGTGACAGAATCGCATGGATGCAGAAATTGATGACATAGACTGGTCCCAGCTTCAATTAAGCCACGGTAGCAAGTGGGTAGAATTAGCAACCCATATACATAGCTGGGATCTAGAGTTATGAAAGCATTGATGCTCCACACCCCATAGAGCAAACAGGGATCAGAGTTGGGAAGTACTGGTTTCATTGAGCACCTTTTTTTTTTCTTTAAACATGAAATTTTATTGCTACCACAGCTGTCTAACATTACTAGCTACAAAGGCATTGCATTTTTGATAAACACTTGGTTAAAGAACAAAGCAGAAAATTTCAAACCTGCAATAGGTATAATCAGAAAAGAAAGAATTTTTTCTCTTATACTTGCAAATCAGGGCCCAGGTGACCCCACAATATGAAGATGATTCTGCCACAATTAGACAAAGGAGTGGGAAGTGAGCAAGAAGCTCCTAAAACTCAGTTTGCAGGAGTAGGCTAGAAATAGACGGTGCAGCAGGGAAAGATAAGGAAGGGGAAGAAAAGCTGGAGCTAACATGTCAGCCCTCATGGCACTTTTGGAGACTCTCACATGAATACATATACACACCAAGTACCACTGTACCCCAAAGTCTTTGCACTACTTTTGAGATAAAATACCAAGAGTGGATAGAAGAGACAGAGCTCTCCCAACCCTTTCAGTCAAAAGGCTCATTGCAGAAGTACCTGTTTCAGACTTGCAAAATGTTATCTACACACCCAGTCAGTATATACCTAAGAGCTTTAACAACTATACCATTAATCTGACAAGCAGAATGATTCCTTTCCTGTCTAAAAGAATTTAATGCCCATGAACACATCAGCCAAGCAGGAAGTAAATAGGTGCTAAAAGCCCCTGGAGAGAAGGCAGAACCATCTGCATGATTGTACCTACTGCAACTTAAAAGAAAATATTTTAAACCAATAAAACATTAACAGACAAGTGCCCTACTGCATGGTTTCTTATTCAAGGATCAGTCTGTATTTTGTCTTACAAAATGGAAGTACAGAATGTCTGACCAAAAGTCTCTCCTGTTTGCTTTTACTAACTTGTTCTTTTAGAAGAGTCTTCATAGTTACACCCGGGTTACACCCTCTTCAAATGTGCACACTTGGCCATAAAAGGAAGCCCTTGATAATATAAGTACAGTTACAAGCCATGTAACAAGTAAATTAAGCAGCAAAGTGAAACAGGTTATAGCATGAGACCTTGGAAGAAACAGATTTCTCAAGGCAAAGATCCAGAGGGCTCACTTTAGACCCTGCAGAAAAGGGACTAGCAGTGACAGCAGGCTAAAGAAGAGATGGAAAAGAGACTGATATTAGGCAAAGAGAAAACAGAAACAAAGGTCCATGAGGCACATTTTTAAAAGGGCAGACAGGGAATAATCTTTCAAATAAAGTGAATTTATTAAAGGTATTGGGAAGTGGTATCTGTAGGCATACAGCCATGCTATAAAGTGTAAGTGAGGAAGAGCCAAAATAAAAGGTTTAATTGCATATTCCTTTTGACTGATTTCCCTACCACAGTCCTACTCTGACTCTTTGTGATACAGCTTTTTTATGCCAGCACTACTTTTTACCTTTGCTTAAAAGGAACAGACCTATCAGGCTCTTTCTTAGGAAAGAAAAAAAATCTACTTCTTTTTCCTTCTTTCCCCCCAGCCCCCTCTGAACAGCACTACTTGAAACAGAAATTTGTGATACATCTCTGTCCTCTTACTACTATATATATATATATATATATATGTATAAAAGAAGTGGATTGCATTTCTTTTAACTGCCATAACTATGAAATATTCCCCAACACAATGGTAAATTGGAATTGAAAGCAACTTGGGCAATCAATTTGAACCAGCCAGTGTTACTAAAAAATTAACAAACTAGGTTTTGTCAGCTTCGTCCTTTTAGTCCTTATTATATTTTTAACTATTTCAAGAGAGTACTTCAATTACTGCTTTCTAAAAAGCAGAGAAAATGGAAAGAGAAACCACGGTTATTATTAGTAGAAAATGACACTTCACAGTCATCAGTTTAAAAGCATCACAATCAGATGCCTCTTGCAAAATGAGAAATGCTGTGGCCAAAAGCAGCTGCAATCAAAGATTAGCAAAACTGCACTCTTCAATTTCCAGACAAGAGACCATCCTACCAAACATACCAAGTTCTTAATTAAACAAGAAAAAAAAATGAATTTCTTAAATAAACGAGAAAGGGAGGAATGAATGAAAAGAATCATATATGGCTGAATATCATGGCCTGGTTTTCTATAACTCTTTGCCTACTCAAAAATGCTTGCAGCTGGCTGCTCTGCTCTAATGATTGCATGTCCCTCTGTTTTGCCACTTGGCTTCTCCTCAGCTCCTGCCTGATCATATTTCTAAATGTCACTCATGTCTATGCAGGCCAGTGCACAAAACAAAATTAATTTAACTGAATAGCACACGAATATTATTACTTTTGACAGCATGGAAAACTTATTAACTACAGTATGTCACAAGGCTAGTCTTCTAGTGAGTAGTTTAAGTACAACATTGAAAGGAAATGTAATACATTTGAAAGACTTTTTTATTGGTTTATCAGACACTGTGAGAAGTCAAATCACAAAGCTCTTCTCTAATTATTAGAATATTATATATGCAGTGCAGTCACTCTACAGAAAGGCATTGTCCTCCTGTGATAGGGTAATAGGAAACCACACTACAGTACCTTTGCTTGATTTTGTAGTAAGTATGAGCATCTTAATGCCCAGTTAATGTAGCGTCTACTACCAAGAGTGTCTTTAGTTTCCAAAGGAGATTGAATTAAAAGCTTTAGACTATAAATTGGAATTACAGCATGCATCCAAAAATAAACAGGATCAGTAGACAGTAGAGAACTGCAATTAAGAATCAAAATAATTAGCAGTTTCTTACTCTTAAGATGTACAACTACATGTAGTACTATACTAAAAACCTGTCATGAACAGAGTCCTTGCTACAACAATCATACATTATTCATTACCCCAAGACAGAACAAACAGATTTGAACAAACCAGTAAACTTGAGAATGATTGGTATGAGGGAATGAGCAATCGTCTATGGCTGCTGGTAACTACTGCTGAAATTCATCAGCACCAGGGAGAGACTATAGGGCAAAATCAGTGCCTCCATTGCCGAAGCTACACAGTATTTTTCTATTTGTTTAGCAAAAAACCAAAAAGAGAAAATCAGTGGAATTCATGGATTACCTTCACAGGCAGCCATCTTCTCCCCTTTCCTGAAAATGTTAACAAACTACTAAGACATAAAGACCTTGCCACTCATACCAGTTTCAGCTATATCATAAATGTTGACTGATGTCCGCCCTTCCTTTCTCATTTGCTGCAGAGCAAGGAACAGCACACCAAGACGAAAAGGAGCTGGATTTGGTAATGGGAAAACCACAGACAGCTGATCTAAGTTGACAGCTGATAGGTGAAGACTTAAAACAAGACAGTTCTCCACCTGTAATTTATCAAGGTGAAGATTTTTTTTCACGTGAAATTTCACCCAAGCCAATGTCATCTTTTTTTTTCCATTCACTGCGTCTGTTCATTCACAAGAACAGGTAGGATTAGAAGTCCCTTTCTGTATCATTACTTTTCTTTTGGAAGGTTTTCTCACACTGTCCTCTTTTATTGATTTTTATACTGGAGATTTTTCCCAAAGCACCAGAACTGCCTAAAAATGAGGTGGGGTAAAGGATATGCAGCTGGAAAAGAGGCAAGCTGAAAACCCTCAGAAAAGCTCTTGTTCTAGTGCTCCCTAGTTTGAGGGAAATCAGAAATATGTAAAATACTCTCTCAGACACTTTTAGTATTTTTGTCTTTGGCTCCACTTGAAATGAAGAAACTAATGCATGTTTCCTACTACAATGCCTTGCATTATATGTCTTAAGTTCAGCACATTAAATATTTGTGTTCAGTTCAAGAATGAGGTCCTTCAAACTAGTGCTACATATTCAAATCTATTGACTTACCCTTAACAGGCTTATAGCCACTTCTTAAACTAAGCATTCAAACATTTACTTAACTACTGAAAGACATTCACATTGTTGGATAAATACATAGTGGCAAACTCCTCTTTTGTTACTCTACTTCTCCTGACTATTTCACTTTGAAAAAGTCTCTTAACACATCCTTTAGGAAGACAAGGCAGCTCATCAAAGGTCATTGTCGCACTCAGTACCAAACACTCGATTTTATTAATCTCTTCAGTAAAAAGAAAGAGTTCATTGCAGTTATGTAAAAATCTAGGAAAGAAGACTGCACTTATCATAAGATCTCTGTCTCAATGATGTTCATTTTTAATAAATCTTAGGCCACAAGGGAAATAAGACTGAAACAGTGCTAATGTTATGCTCATCTTGCTCAAAAAGGGCCAAATAGGATGAAGGTGTTATCTGTCAGTCATTTGTCTTCTATCAAACCCAAATGAAACAAAAGAAGAATTCATAAAAGTTTGTATTAATGTTGATTTAAAGGATATAAAATATAATGAATGTGAAGTCACATTGTTTTATGGAAAAAAAAAAAGTCTTTTCAACTAAAACCAGATTCCCTCTTTGGTAAGATTGGAAATTTGCTTGATGAAGGAAGCATGTAATTTTTTTTCTTTTTTCTGTTCGAGGTCTACTGCTGTTTTTATAGATGGGGAAGACATTTTACTGACAAGGAGGCAGGGGATATAAAAACTATTGTAACAGTAAATAGTAATGCAACAGGTTGGTCAGAAAGAAAGTGCTTAATCAATTACCTGTAACCAGACACAAAGAGGACATTTTCATACAGCCAAAAGAAAATTTTCTACATTCTAAGACAAAGAACTCAAGACTTTTTGTAAGTATCTTCTGAATAAGGAAATGTATCTTACAAGGCAATACCTCCTGCTGAGGATTCAGGGTCATAAGCTACAGACCATGAACTGCTAGTGTAATGCTGTGCAAAACAATCAACAGTAGACGTGATCAGAAGAGGTTGGTGACTTTGTCTGTCTGGAAAAGAAATAAAGTATACTGCACACAGTTCTTGTGTACACATTAATTTTCTTTTTAGATGCTGAAAACTACAAAGAAGGTAAAAAGTCATGACTCTTACCGGAAAAATGAAAAACTGACTTTGAAAAACATAAAAGATTCATTTCTGCAGCTTTCTGAAAAGAGGATTGGACGTGACTTGATTACAGCGCATAAGTACTGTAGAGAAGAGGAAACATCATTTATTAAATGGCTTGAATCTACTGAAGAAGGGCATAGGAAGAATCAGCAACAGAGCAGAATCTAGTAACATCCAAGTAAGAAATAAAGTACACATTTTTAACAGAGATAAGAGTATTGCTGAAGCTATAAGGGATGTGTTATTTTCTTCATCTACTTAAAATCAGAAACTTTCAAACTCTTTGGGTTTGAAGACCCTCTAAGAGTTTTCCAGTGGAGGTGCAAAGCTGTCTATAGCAAACACTGGTCTAGTCTCAGCGACCTCCTCTTTGCATCCTTTGCCAGTAAGGTCTCACACATATTTCCTTCTTTTTTTTTTTTTTTAAAGTCAGGATGCCACGAGGAAATCTGAGCTTTCGGAGTTTGCATTATCCCATGCAGCCAGGACAAAACACCAAGGGCTGAGACTCAGACAGTTTCTAGCTCCTTGCTCCAAAACCAAGCAAGGTCTAACTTTCAAGCTTGTAAGGGGGTTCCCTTGTGCCACCTTCCTCCCAACTTGGTACTGGGAGAACACTACTAGCTCCAGGATGCTGCCTGCTTCCTAGACTGAATTTGATTACAGGAGGTTCTTTGAAATGTTCCTTGAAGATCTAGGAGTCCTCCAGATATAGGTCAAACAACATCACATAATTTAGAGAAAAGCCCAAATTAACTGATAGGAAATAGCACTGTTTCTGAACAAAACAAAGTTTTTTTGAAATGGGAGACTATTTTCAGAAAGAAAATTTTAATATTAGCTAATACAAATGACCCATGTCATAGAAAACTTGTCTGCTCTAAAACATCACAGAAAATTAATGTTTGTCCTGATAATTAATGTAAAAATCTGAGTGTGTAAAACCACTTTGAGCATAATCCACTTCTAAATCTGGGCTGGGCATTAGCAGACAGGGAATGTCAACTGCAGACCTCAGGGCACTCCCACAAAATTGAGCTGCTGCCAGTTTTGAAGACCAGGCTCCACTCATCAACAAGAGATCCTCCTGTTAATTTTCACAGTTACTGAAGGAGACATGGAAAAACAGAAGTAAAATAACTGGATTCCAGACAACCAGAAATAATTTAAGTAGCACCTAATATTAAGGATTAAATGGGAAGCTCAGGTGCTGTCTGCCTGTTGCCAGCCATAGCACTGAGAAGCTGCAGTGCCGTGTTCTATACCAGTGGCATCAAAAGCAAGTTATAAATCCCACATAATGGTAATTGTACAGGGAATGACTTGAGTCAGAATTTTATGACAAGGTCTTTGGCTAAGAAAAAGAGATTTGAACTCAAGGTCAGCCACAAGTGGAGAAAGGCACAGAGAAGGGTTCCCAAATTTAGTTGCCCTTTACCAGTGTTAGTGGAAGTTGCAGTACCTCCTAATTCCCTTCTCTTGTAGGTGAACACATGTGGCCGATCAAGCAGCAATAACACCACTTTCAGCTCTCTCACTGCTAGTTAGGAAACTTCTCTCTTGACATTATTTCTATAATTGTGATTGCAGATGTAATTGTCAAGGAAAACATCTTGACCTCCATGTCACTGGATTCAGTTTCAGGTACATCTTTTACTCTACCTTTAGGCCAGCAAGAAGCACACACAGAACATATCTGGATTCAGAAAGAGACCGGAAATGGATTTCGTCTGCTCACTGATGATTGTAGCCCAAAGTGAGTTGTGTTCTGTTCTAATGAGACAGCAGTAGTAGTTCTGTTGCAGTGATCATACTCCAGCCCTCTACAGAAAAAAACCATTCTCTGAAAAGTCTGCTAATGGAAGGGACTAAACAGCTGCAGTATCCCTCCATCCCTCTAATGAGTGAGTCAGCCAGGCAGCCCGAGTGTTTCCCTAGTTATGACGGTAACAATCACAAAGTAAGCTGCAGAAGGCCGCAGAAAAGGAAGAAGAAAGAAATACAGGTGCACTAAACTCACCCTACTGCATTACCTGTAACACACTAACAACACATCAGCCACTGTGAGGGATTTCTTTGGCCTTTGGTAGAAGGTTGACTTATATGATACAACTGAACAGGAAACTAGGACTGAGTTATAGCTGTCTGTCATACATTTAGCCTAGAAATAAGATCTGGTAATACTTCCTAAATTCATGTACTCTACCTCTTGAAACATTAGCATAAACTAAATAAAAGTCTAATACCACTGAACTGAAAATATAGTCTTATGTTCCGGATTCTAACTCTGATTAGGGCATTTGGTACTAATTCCTGTCACAGGTACAATGCAAAGTGCTTCAGATACCAGTTAAGCTCATTGTTGAACTAAAAGGAAACACAACAGGCTCTGAAAAGAGGTTAAATGGTTACTATGGTAATCTCTGACATGGTCTAAATCAGTGTTTAAAAGGTGATAGAGGAAAAAAATAAAGAAAATGGCTAATCCCTTTCTTTCTTGGACCACTATTCCTAAACCTTTGTCTCCCCTTTTCAAAAATACATCTTTCTCTGATGCTTCTGGAAGCCAAAACCTTATAGTTTTACATGGAGTGGGCACAAAAAACCAAAGAGATTGGAGTGGCATACAACTCCTCCTCAATCTCCTAGTGAAAATGCTGTTATCATCTTTGTGAGACCGGTTCTTCCCCTGTGACTGTAAAAATGCTGCTCTCTGTTCTGAAGGTCCTTCTAATGACACCGCATTTTGATACAGCTGTTTTATAGCTTCCCTTAGCTCCTGATCCTGGTTTGTAACAGCAACCAAATAATGATTTTTGTCAGTGTTGGTTTGGAAAAGTAGGGAAGAAAGGGAAATAAGGTACTAGCCTGGACTACTACAAAGCTTCTGCCTAGAATCCCAGTGAGGCCATTCCTGCCTCTGGATTATGCATTCACTGATGCTGGTAGTCAGAAAAGTAAGTACATAAAAGTCCAGTTGGAGAACAATGCTGAACAATTCCAGATATAGCACGTTCTGTGACCCTTTCACACTTGTCAGCTGATCCTACAGATCCATTTGCAATCTCTCCCAGAGTACAGAGCTTTATACTTGGGATTACTCCCAAGTAAAGGAGTACTTTTCTCAAAACTCTACAAAAACACTACTCAGAACACTGCTTTCCAATTGCCACTGTATGTGGCTGTGTCATTGAACCTGAAAATATCCTATGCTTGAGCAATAAAACCCCACACAATAACATTAAGATGTGGAGGCTGGGAATTGCCCACTGTTCCTTCCTTCGGCCTTATAATTTTCTACAAGGTTCTTAGCAATATACGTTGTCTGAAACAAATATTAATATTTTGTGTATTATGCATCATTAGATGCTTAGCACCAAGTGTAGCATCTACTATTTCAGCACAGTTTAACCTCAAGATGCCCTTACGCACTTGGAAGGAAAATGGTAATAAGAATGTTTTTGACAAATAAGCAAGACATGTTTTTCTGATCTCAGAATGAATACTGTCCAGGAACAGAAAGGTCCTAGAAGAGCCTGAATTTAACATTATCACTGAGCTTCTCCTTCTTTTATACTGTCCTCTGTATTTGAATTTAATATCTGTAAAGCCAGACAGTCTGAGATGAATCAAGACAAGTTCCCTTTTGATTTCAAGTAAGCCAATTACATTCTTTTTATTATAACACAAGAATGTCTCTGACCTCCTAAGGTGTCTCTTCCAGAGAGGGAGTTAAGAAAGAGAATACTCAGCAAAGGTATATAGTGGGATTGTCAGCACTTTGAGTATGAAAGGCGAGAAAAGAAATGCATCATTCTAATGAACTGAAACAGTACCTTAACAGCTCCACCTGAATCATATTGTTTTACCTTTAAAATCATTTTAGCATCTTCAATTTCAAGATGAAAAACAACTAATTAACTGCTAAAGAATTTTAAAGCAGCTTGCTTATTCTCCAACTTGAGAACCTCTGTTTTGCTCCCTGTCTCAGTAAGAAATTCAGTTCCTTGGCAGGACAGATGCTGCACTTACAATGTTGAACAGACATTCAACACTCTCTGCTTACTGTATAAACTCTTCACAAAACCTGAAAATTAAAACACCCTTAGATTTAACATTTTAAAGTTTTAATTGGGTGTAAGAAGAAGTGAGCTTAAGAAAATGTAAACACCATGAAGAAAACAGTGTTCCAATATAAGATGCAGCCAAATAATGGAGACCTCACATTCTAAAATCTGTCTGACACTCTGACAGCATCTCTACAGGGATAATGATACTTTCTTTTGCAAAGCACTGTGCTATCCGCAAAGCTGTAAAAGAACTAAGTGTTATTACCAGAGATGGGAAAGGCCTATTAGATCATCTGTCCATCTCTCATATAACTACAACAGAAAATAACAGTGATTTGCTGCTGTAATTTGACAGTGACTTTTGTAAAAACGTCCTTTCCTCTTAGAACTCTGCAAGTTTCAGTTCTAAAGAGACAGTAAGTCGGATGGCTCACTAACTTTGTCAGTCTCCAACTTCTATGAAGTACACCAAGGTATTAAATATACCCATTTCAGGCCCACTTTTCCACCTCCTTCCTTCCCCCTTTATTTTTTGATAAGGAAGGAAAGAACAATCCTCATGAACAGCAGTCAAGCTTCACAGAACTGCTCTTTCACTCTCCAGCTGCAGAATGCTTGCCTCTCGCTCCTTTCCAAGGCAGTACCAAAGCATCTCTCCTTCTGGGGGTTTGTGCATCATGTAGGAGTGATGCTGGTGTTTTCCAGCAGACTTCCCACTCAGAAGCCTTGTATAAAACATACTCATCATCACCCACTGTGGTAGGAGCATGCATCCATCATGTAACCTAACCACGGTGGATGCCTGATCAGATAATGCAGAGTCTCATGCGATGGCAGTTGTGAAAGATCTGCAGAACTCTTGGTGGTGGATACTATCAGGTCAACAAAGATCCTTCTCCTTATCATATAACACTTTGCTTCTCCATCGCTTTCAAGGGAAAGAATTGTTTCTGCTCTTCCTTATATTCCCTAAAATTTCTTGGCATGTTTGCTACCACAGGTTTTCAATTTAAGTGCCAATATAACAAAATGTCTAGAGGGAAATCAGCTGAAGTATTCAGAAGATGACTCTCAGTATGATTCACACCGCTGTGAGCAAAGAAGAGGTCTGTCTGGCCTTCTGTACTGGAGTGATAACAGATATTGGATGCAGTGTGTACTCAGATAAAGCTAATGGCAATGACATCTGGTAGATGACAGAGAGGAGCAAACTCCTGTGATCTGCTTTTTAACACTCTGTGCCCAAACCATTATATGTCAGACTTGGTAAAAGTGAATAACCTTTCAATATCTACCACTCCTCCCTCCCACACTCTTAGTCAAATGAGACTGAAGGACTACTAGACACAAGGACAGCAGAGCTAAAAGAAGCCAAAGAAAAAGGATTCAAGGTATGCAGCTCATTAGTAGTGGTCTCCTCAATATTTAGCAGTCATTGCACATTCCCAAAGCCCTCTCGCAGTCATAACAAACGCTCACATAAAGGCTTGTACCTTCAAAGTACTTCACCAACATAAATATATTAATAAGACCTTTCCCAGAAGAGAATGCAGTGTCAGAGAGATGCCACTCAAATGGCTAGGCTGTGAGAGGTAGAGCTTAACATTATTTCATTAAACCTTCATCCTCTGTCTTCAATTTCAAGCCCCTTTAGAAAAAAGGACAGAACGTACAGTGGAGCTTTATGAGCAAAAAGAAGAGTAACTGCTTGTAAAATTATTCTGCCCCCTATGATTGAAGTGTTAATTAAATTGTAATTCTGTGATGTGCATCAACAGAATTTGACATAAACTAAAAATGAGATTTTTTCATTCACTTTGACTGATGCCACCTAGATAGTTCTTTTAAAGTGACTGGTAGCAACTGCCACTGATTCACTTTGGTATACATCTTGTCTAGGGGTCATAATTAAAACATTAGGGATACTTTGGCAACTTACACTTAATTTCAAGCATATTTAGAATTATAATTAGTGCTAGGTTGCTGAGAACTGACAAACTCGCCTAAGCGTTGTGAGGGCAAGAAAGGAAATAAAGCCTGTCATTCTTCAAATATTGCAAATCTCGTGCAGATGTGCTTTTTAAGGACAAATTCATTACACAATTATAATGTGTAATGTCTACATAAGATTTTTTTGTTAGCAATAGAATTACATCTGTCATAAATTTTTGGATGAAATCCAGTTGCTTAGGTTTTAATTTGTTATTTTAGTGAGGCAGACCACCATATCATCTTCATGATCACTACCAAGAGACAAATGTGCATCTGCTGCTACACATCTGGCACAGGTAAATCATGTTAGCCTTCATATTTGCTAATCCTGAAACCAGGGTACTTCCTGATTGCAGCTATATGTGCCGTGAATTCTGCAACACCTGCTGCGTCAGAGGACAATCCCTTAATGCAGACAGGCTCTCTCCCATCCCTACCTATTATCACTTAAAATATACCAGAATTTGCTTGGAATCTTTGTTGTGGAGCAGGACTGGAACATCAAAGACGGTAAGGTACTTGAATCAAATATGGAATATGAATGACATTTCACGTGAAACACAGCTCCCAAACTGCTGACAGGTGCACCTCTTTTGGTTCTTGGTAGAGATTTCTCTTCCAAATTGGGCCAAGCAATTATTTGAATCTAGCTCAACATATGTATGACAGAAGTAGAGGTTCCATAATGGAGCAGAAGTAAGTGAAGACTGTTTGGATTAAATACACTTGGCTAGGGAGTAAGTGGTTTTTGCAGGATCACTTTTTAATTGTACGGTGAGGTAATGAGCTGTTACAGACCAGCTACACATAGTATATGGAAAACTAAGATTAAAAAGTCTCCATGTAACACAAGTTATGATATTTTTCCATATTGACTGGATACCTTGCATGCTTTAGCATCAAAATGCAAAAATAAAGCAGGAGATCTCCTGTGGTATGAAAAAATGTTTAAGGAGTTGGTGTAAGCAGAGTTTGTCACAATGTTTTCATAGGGTCATATTGCCTAGCTCCTTATAAATAAAATAGCCATGCTTTGGTATCAACTTCAAAAAGGTTCCATCAAAAAAGTACAAAAATAACAGTGGTTTTCCTGCATATACAGTACTTGAAATTTGAAGAAAGGTCAGAGCAACCTAGATTTTGTCTCTACAGCAAACTATTCAAAGCTCTTGCAATTAATATCCAAATACTTCCAGAATTATTTATTTTAATTACCTCCTTCTGTTTTAATAAACGGTATTTTCCAAGTCAGAATGCATTTTTGAAAGTAGCTCACACGCTCGGTATCTGTTTCAAGAAATGTTCTTATCATGTTGCATTAACAGGGTATGATCTTTATGAAAGCAACCAAGCAAATGAGTCAGGTCTTACTGTGGATGTTAGATAGAACACTTAAGAAGCAACTTTCTATGCAATAAGGCAGATGAAACCCCACACTGATCTATAACATGTTATCTGTAAGCTGCATATAGGGATATCATTGTTTATGTTCTAAAAGCTTAAAGTTATGCTACAAAGGCAAAGTGTCAATTCCTTTTTGCATAGTGTTGATCGTGTTTTATGTATTTTGAAACAGAAAAGCAGGAAACACTTTGAAATCACACATAGTAGTGTAATAAAAGACAAATTTGTTAATTAATAAAATGTAGAAGGATTAATACACTCCAATTTCACATTTCCAGCTTTCTGATATGCTGAGCACTTAAAAGAACAGGGTCCTTGAACTACAAACTTCCTTTTTCTCTTTTTTTCATTTTCATATTTAGCTCTATGAGTGGAAGAAAAATGCCCCATATAGCAAGAGTACTGATGTCACCTGCAGAAAGAGAGCCCTGCAAATACTGCCACTATGAAACAAAGCCATGCAGAACAGTCTCAATGTAGCAGTGGCTTTCAAATCAATAAGCAGTTGAAAAAAGCCATCTGAAAATACAGTCTTTAAAAACACTCAAAAATGCAAGACTGAAATCCACCATTTTTGAAAATCTGAGAAACTGCATGGCTCTGCATCTGCTGCTGTTTTCGCCACTTTTAGTCTAAATCAATACTCAGGTTTTCATCACTTGTGAGAAGGAAAGATTTCTTTCAGAGATTGCCCCTTGAATTACAGAAACTAAGGTTTGAATCCAAAGCAGTTTATTAGTTGAATTAGACAACGAGAAACTCAGACTCATGATTCCTTCTCCTCCCACCGGAGAATTAAAGCATACTATGCACTCTGAATGGGAAAGTACTGTCTATCAATCAAAAGAAAAAATAATGTAAAAATGAGTACAAAATGGTCTTATAATAGGCAAAAAGTTGGATGCATCAGTATGAACAATCTCACAGGATGCACAATCTGGCGATGAAGTATTTCCAGGGAGTGTCTTGTGTACGTGTAGCACTATACCTAATAAATAATGAATCCAAGGGATGTTGACAATGAGAAGAAAATAAAAAAGGTGATAAATATTTGAGGAAGATTCCACTCCAAGGTTTTTATAAAATTCATAATTCTAATCAAAGGATATTATTGCGTAGCAGTTCAATAAAACTGTAAAGTATTTCAGTGAAATCCTACCATTATCATCATGTACAATAAAATGCCTTGAGATGCAAACCCTGAGAATCATCAAGAAACCTAAATGCACACCACTTACAGTGAAAATGCAAATTCTATGTACTGAAAATGCATCAATTTAAGAAAAAGACAAACTCATGAAAACATTTTTAATATGTTGCATAAAGTATCAAAAAGATTGATTGAATTAGCAGAGGAGAATGTCGCATTCATTGCGTATTGGAAAAGATGCTTATCAGAAATTTATCAGGTGAAGTAAGTCTGAGAAATGCTGATAACAGATGGGAGCTGTCTCAGCAAAAAAAAATGTTGCTAGTTTGTCTGTTTCTCTAGGTGAGGAGAAAAGTGTTCTGGGAGGAAAAAAAAGTCCAATTTTTCTTACCTCTTCTTTCTCTGCACTTTGCAAGTCCCTCCACTCCTCAGTGACATGACCGAAGTCCACTGTGTTCATTGCAACTTTATATTCCCCAATAATATCATGCTTGGAGAAACGATCAAAGTCATAAACTGCCATCACTAAAGTTTTTCCACCCAGCTCCGAGTATGGCACCTGCAAAGACAAGAAAATGACAAACTCCGCATCTGAGACAATAAAGATTGGTCCACTACAATGCAAATCTATTTCTTTGTTTTATCAGCTGTCATCTCAGGTAAATTGAACTGCAGAGAAAATTATGAGGTGTATTTGTTTCAGAGTCACCAGACGCAGTATTTCTTGAGACAAGGCTCTGGCACTCGATAGAACAATGTGGCAGCTCACTCATCACTCCTGGGTTTTTCTCATTCTACTTCAAATCATTTTGTGGGTGATGAAACTGAAACAAGAAGCCCAATTACTTGCACTGAAGACACATGAACTTTTCACACAATGGTGTCTTTTCCTCAATAAATCACCTGTCATCACTCAGAGATGGCGAGCTCTCAGACTGATGAAAAAACCAGAACTAGCTTACTATATATGACATGAAGTAATTAGACACTGGATAGCTCTCTTACAGTACCAATACCTATTACTTACCAAGGCATATTTTTCAGCGCTACACCTTTCACACGTTAGACACTAAGGTGCTTTCCAAGTCACAGTGCATAACTAGAAATTGTGGTGGCAGAAGGCCAAGTTCTGACTAATTCTCCAGCTGTTCTCATGTGGTTCAGACAGATGCTGTGGGTTAGGATGTTTATGAGTCACATTTTTAATATTCAGATGGAGACATGCAGTTCAGGTAAGCCACACCTGAGTGGCTGTCTGAAAAGGTCTGATATAGGAATTGTTCGGATTTATGTGAAAACTTGGTCAATCTGAATATATTCTGCAAGTATAAATGGTTTCCATGGAATTTAGTAAATATTTCTTTATTAATTATCTATATAGAAAGAGAAGTGAAAACATGGCATTACCACTGGCCTTGTTAACCTCTATGTTCTGGTCTGTTTAAACCCTAGGACTGTTGTCTTTTGTTACTGTTTGGCTTCCACTTGTTTATTAAAATACTTACTAATAAGTAGTAATTTTCCCTTTACGTAACATCTTACATAACATTTAAAATAGGCTTATCACACTGAGAGCCAGATCTAGGTTCCATTATTGAATAGGACAGTTTCAGTGGTACATGATTGTGTATTTTAGTAAATACTACAGCAAAATCTATTTGCATTCTGTAAATTACCTGTAGCTTCTAAAATGCTAGAAAGGGCAAATGTATGTGGAAGGAAAAATTCTAAATAATGTTAGTTTTATTTTTACCCAGCCTCAAAAACAGAAGAAGAAAAATGTTCTGAAGTTTATTTCTCTGTTAGTTTACAATACCACTTAATGGATCCTGGTCATTTGGAATGCATACAAAGACTACATTCATCATTATGTAGTAGAAGGAATGTTTCCTTCATTTATTACTTTTAAAGTAGCCTCAGCCTCCAGCTTTGTTCTGGACTATCAAGGATGGCTTCAGCTCTTATGATGGGTTGCTCCCTCTCCCTGCTTTCTGCTCAGACATAATCAGTCTCTTGACCTAAAGCAAGTGAGACCATGGTAGAAGGACATGTATACAGGAGAGTTTTTCTTGCATAGACATGTCATTCCTCTAGACATGAACCCTGTTCCCACTTTGGATCTGAGGAGGAACACCTCCCTCTGCCAGGCTGGTGCAGTCTAGCTAGGATTTCTTGGTTTCCTTTTGGCACTGCAGTGTGGGTATATAATTCAGACAGCTGCAGTCTGACAAACACTTGCACCCTGGGATAGCACCACGGATGTCTGGGGAAAAGAAATGAAAAAGGGAAAGAATAAGGTTCAGGGCTCAAGACGCAATCCAGCAGAAACACAAGTCAACTCATTCCCATGAGTCGTACTTTGGGAGGAAGGCAGGCAGCTCACAGCTGTGCCCTGTGAGAAGGCAAGAGAATGGCCTGGGCTGCCTGTTGGGCAGCACTGCCAGAGAGATAGGAAGGATGCCAACAGAAGCTGCGTACCACCTGAAGTGGGTCACAGGAGTAAAGCTCTGCACAAGTAAATGAGATGCTGTCAATAGCTCCCACGGAAGTTGTTACTGCAGTTGCAGTTCCAGTTAAATGGTCACCAAAGTCCTCAGAACAATGACAGTACTTGGCACGCTCTCCTGGTTTTCTCTCAATTACAGACCACAGGCCACAGGGGATGATCAGTACCATACTGAGATGCACCTAAACACTCTGTCAGGTCTGGCATGGAAAACAAACTATTTTCTGGAGCATAAAATTTAAATATTAAAGATGTGACTTATAACAAATGGACACTATAGTCCAGAAGTGGCTGATTCGATTTATAACTTGTGTCTTCATCTTAGATGACAGCATTATTGGTTCTTTCTTTTTTTTTGTGAGCTGCACGGGAATATGTAATTTAGAACTCAGTTTTCTTTTAAATACTCTCTTAGGAAAGCTCGAGAAAGAAATAACTCCCCACAAAAGATTACTTTTATGAACATCTTCAAGGAAAAAATAAACTTATATATGCAGTAGTAGTTCTGGCCTACAGGGATATCTTTCTCATTGAATGATTTCATAGCCTGAGTCTTTCACTGTTCCTGTTTTCAGTCTGTAGCTGTCATTATAAGATTGGGCACAGAGAGAAAGGCCTAAAGTAACAGCAGAGGAATGTATATTAGGAGAAGCCCTGTGAAACATGCTGTACAGTGTTCCTTTATTCTATTTAACTGGAGTTTGAATACGGCTTCAGTTTTAGAAAAACAGTATTAATAGATACTATTGGAACAATGTAAATGCTGCAATGTAAGGCTTACCTACATTTATTGAATTCATATTTTATTAAACCCAAGACAGGATTTCTTTTAATACATAAAGTAGCATGGCAAAGAACCACTATGACAAAGTCTACCAAGATTAATCTGCCCTATTGTCCTTCACCCATTTACTTCCCTTGAGTTTTAATTTATATTTGAGGAAATGTTATCCTGAATTTCATAGATCAGACTACAAAGATATTTAAAGAAAACGCTGGTCTAGTGAAATTTACATGACATTTGTCAAAGTGTTGCTGTTTTCTGAATTTCTTGTACATTTTATCCAGCCATAAGATATGGATCAGATTGTCACCTAACAAGATAACCAAAGTGCTTAAAATCAAACTGTGCCTTTTAAAACTATCTAACCCTATATTATAGCAAGATTGAGTATCACAGCTTTCTACAACATGAAAAATCATTTTACTGCCGTTATCAATTAACTAAGACATCTAAGTTCATAGCCAAGGATGAGATACATAGTGGTTAAATTAAAAAGTATCAATAATTATCAAAAAAATACCTTGAATGTAAATTGCTCATTGAAAACAGGGTTAAGGGTCTTTCTGTGGACTTTTGTCTCATATTTCTTCTTCTTATCAGGCAGCAGGAAGACTTTCACATAGGGATCAGATGTACCACCCATATCTAATGCAGGCAGCTCAGCTGCTTGAATAATCCCAACCAGAAGCTGGAAAATGAGAAAAACAGCAGAATGAAATTTCAAATAGATATTTATAAAAATACTGTAACAGAGCAATGCATATGCAGACTCTATTTCTGGTCTAGGAGAAACTGTAACTCCCCCGCTTCCCCCCTCCCGCCTTAAAGAAGGCAAATGAAGCAACACTATTGACTTTAGAAAACCAATTATGGCAGATGCAGACTGTACAAAGGCTGTTTTAAAGCAGAAAAGAGGTTTTTAAAGGGCAGCTGATTACAGCTAAATACAGACTTCATCCTTTTAAAGACTGCAATCAAATAACTTTCAATTGCTCTCTCCTCTTGTGCATTATTTTTCTATGCTGAGCACCATGAATAGAAATCACATTATTAAACAATCAAGAATGACTAATTTTGACTACAAAATTTGTATTCTAAGCCCCTGACACGTAACCTTCCCCAAACTGAACACAAAAGGTGATAAAATCAAATGCAAATAATCAGGCAGAGCTTTACTGAAAACAAATGAATCTTGCAGTCTTCCTCACATTTACGTTCTCTTGCTATGCATATGAATGGGCCCAGGCAGTAAACTAAGGACAGCATTTTCCAAAAATACCCCATCAAAATGAACCTTTGGTAACTAAATCCTAACAATTTGTAATCTCATTAAAACACAAGAAAAATTAGATTTTTAAATCTCTTATGCACTTTAAAAATAAGACTGAAACACAGATGAAACTTGTAAATGTCCTGGCTGGTTTTTATGTGTTATAAATGAAGGCTTATGCTGTGTTATGTTATGTCATGTAATGTCATGTAATCTAGACACTCCAGACTGTATTAGGCCTCATCAGCATAATGAAGCTGAGAAAAAGAAAATACTTTCAATCTTGTTTCCTAGATACAAAACTAAAGTAAACATTGAAGTGATTCTCCAAGGTCATTCTGAAGATATTAAGAACTGGGAATGAAATCTGAGAATATTTTCTTCTAAATCAGTGCTTCAATCACAATAGATTTGATTCTCTCATGGATGAATTGTTTAAAATTGGAAACAGGAACGCTAACAATTGGAATACAGAATACAATACAGTCAATCTGTGAAAGAAACTTCTGGCTTCTGAGAGATTCCTCTAAGGTGGACTTACTTTTACCAGTTTTAAATTCACAGTATGACCTGCATGCTTTTCCACTGATAGGACTCTTAAGTTCCATGAAACATTTTACTTTTGCAGTATGAAACACTTCTCCTTTTGTGTCTCATTTTTATTCTAGATGCATAACAGTTCATAAATACATGAATAGGCTCAGGATCTACATCAAGTTTTTCACTTAAAAGAGTGAAAAACAAGTCTATGATTTTTATTTAACAGTGTGGAAAAGCAATTCAGTTCCCCTTTACAATTTCTCTCTCTAAAACTGAGGCGCAGTGCTCTGGAGAGTTCATTGGTCATCTTGTATTCTTAACCTTACACAATATATTAGCCAAATTTTGGGACTGTAGCTTCATGCCAATGCACTATACTAACCTAACCGAATCCCCTCTCCTACTCTTTTACATCATTTATCCTCTGACAAATTTTAAGCTGCAACACAGTCTAGAGCAGCAAAATAAAGGAGAAATCCACAAGTCAAATAATTTATTATCTTAATTAAATACAATACAGATTTACAGATTTGTGGATCTTCCATGCTATTTTCCTTTGTAAAACACGGTTCATAAAATCAACATTCCCTTTAATAAAATTCACATAGAAAGTTTGTTTTCATAGTCTAAGAAAACTGAAATCCATTTGTCAGAACACATTTGCAGCTCTTCCTTTCCCTCTCTTTAAATCTTCTGCTTCTGAAGGGTCTACACTTCATATTGATTTCATACTGATTTCAAGGGGGATCAGTGTGACTCATCACAAGCCCAGGCAATTTGCTCTGGGAGTTGAGGAAAAGCTCCTTTAACCACAGTTTCTTGAAAGGCTTCAGAACTCTTTTTAGCTCTTGCATTGGAAAACAAGCACCGGTAGTCGGAGATGGTTGAAAATACAGGCAAATACTATTAATTATACCAGGTCATACCATAAATACACCAGCTGTGTATAAATACCTTCCTGCTAACAGAGAAATTTTTCTCAATTTCTCTTATTTTCTTTGTCTTGCAACAAGTAAGAGTACCACATTCCATGAACAGCATCAAATAAAGAAGATGAATGTGGAATTAATCATAAGTTCACGTGGAAGGCAGTTCAAGCGATGAATACGAATTAACTGGGATTTACATTCAGTAGTCATTTCTTTCCCTAAACAGGAAAGAATGATGTGATTTTGACTGAAATTGTCAAAAAATTAAATGCAGGATATGTGTTCTCAAGTTTACTGAAAGATACACAGTAGAAGTGAAGAACTCAGATGTGCTGGTATACTTTGGGCCAAAATTAAGTACAGGGAATTTTATTGTGAGGCTGTGAATTGATTTAATTGACAAAACTGATCCCTGGCAAAGAGGCCAGGGAGGGGAATAAAATATGAGCTAGTTCAGCACGTGACCAGACCTGTTAAGTTGGTTGATTCTAGGTCTACACCACATTATAGTGTCTACTAATACTGAAAACTTGATAAGTATTCCAAAGTTTAGTCTTACCAGCTTCAGAGTAGAGTACTGAAGGAGTATCAGTCCTTAAATTCTTGTCCAACTTTCCTGTTTTTTTGGAGTACAGACCTTTTTATTTGAACTTTTATTCCAGACTAGAATTTTACGAAGTGTACTTTCATGGAGAGCAACAGAACCCAATGCAGCTAGTTACTACAGCAAAGTGCACACTTGATGAAGTGAGAGAAAGTCACTCCTGGCAATCTTACCAACCTTCTAAAAGACCTAGTGAATCCACTTAACCTTTATGCCCCTCTATTTTTCCTCCCATTTGTGTTTGCTTACATTTTAAATACTTGAAGGCTGAAGCTACGTTTTAGTGTCTGCATGCAAACTCCATAATATTATGTGTGTTGACATTGGTTGGTGATGCTTTAAGTTATTAATAACCATTAGATAAAACTGCATCTTCAGTTTTTGATTAAAGATATAAGGTCCAAGTGCATTCAATACCAATTTAGTAGTACCTCTGTAATGAATTTTGTGTCTTGTTTTCTCCCTTTACTCCATGCAAGTAGAAAGGATTTCAGAAATATCTACTTTAACTAAATGTATTACTTCATTCTCCACTTGCACACACAGAAACAAAATGTTACAGAGGTTGATTGTTTCAAACCTGATTATTCTGGAAGTCATAATCCAAAGAATATTGAATTTTCCCTAGCTTCTCAACTTCTTTGGCTTCTTCCTTCTCTTCCCCATCAGTCAGCCCAGTCTCAGCATCATCATCCTTAAGAGCCTAGAAAGAAGAAATGCAATATTCATAAATGAGGCAAACTGTTAAGTAGCAGTTTAAAATAGACATGATCCTCAAATCTATTTTAGAGCCATTAAAAGCAAGCATAACAGCAGAAATTCAAATATGCAGTTTTCATATATATCTCTACTTTCTGAGTTGCTCAGTAAGATGTTACAAATCAGCAAGCAAGCAATGGAAGTAGGAAGAAAGCTCCTCGAACTATAACAAGCAAGGATTGTTATAAAACCTGAAAGTAGAAACAAAATATCACCTTGATGTAAAAAATAGTTCTTCAGGGCTCAGACTGGCTCTTAAAGAGGCACAAGGAGGCAAACATGCTATTAAATAAGCAAAGTCACGCATTCATTCAACTTAAGAATCTTGGCAATGTCAAACCTGGTTGTACATGCTGTGCATTGTTTGCATTTGGCAACACGTTTCTGTAGGACTACCGTGATAAAGAGCATGTGCTGTGGATGAGCTCTTTCTACAGTCATATGCCAAACATTTTTCATGTTTTTTAGAATGAATATGGAAGCAAAGTTTCCACCATGCCATTAGCAAATGCATGTTCCTCCTTTTCCCTCCCTCCCGAGACCAATTTCCTTTTTATTCATTCCCGCAATAAAGCTTGGCTGAACCAAATTGATTGCAAGTCGATTTTAGTTTGCTTAGAAGGAAACACAAAAATAAAGAAATACAGAACTGCTTGCAGCTTTGTCTACTGCATAAAACCTGTTTTTTAAAGGACACAGCAGTTATCTCAGATTTTATACATAATTAAAATACTAAATGGTGTATTTTTTTTTTTTTCTGTACCAGAAAGCAGAAGTATTTTCACTGTGGAAAAGGTAATTCATAAAATTATTAAACCATATGAACCATAATTAACTATGTAGATCTTATTCCAGCAGATTCTTACCTGGGTAAGGAGTGAAAAATAGACAAAAGTGATGAGACAAATAGTGAAAAATTGTGGAAAATGTGAAAGTAAAGTTGAGAGTGTGAAAATAAAGAATCAATACTGAGCATTCATCCAAAATTGTTATTTGCATGTTATAGTAAACAGTATACTTGTCTGTAAGACCCCTATCTGGATGAAGGGTCTTTCTATATGGAGCTTCTGCTTGCACAGACAAAGTGCCAAAAAAAGATTTATTCTTTTTTGCAATGTGATTTTTTGTGCTGCAGGAAACCTACAGCATTTCTTAACAATAGGTTGTGGCTGGAGCTTTCTGTCTGAAGAGGCAGCAAGGCTGGAAAGTAGCTATGTACACAGCTGATAGTGGTTGGGGAGAGAAGAAACATGAAAGCATTAACATTTTTACTCAGCCTTGAACACAGTGAGGGCCACACAACAGTTGTGTGGGTTTGGAAAGAAGGAAGATTCATCTCTGAAGTAGAAAATGTTCTTCTCCAGAAGCCAGATCTAAATTCAAAAGGTCAGACTCAAAACTGTATGATACCAAGCAATTATTTCTCTACTTTTTGAAATAAGCTAGAAATTCTGCTGGCATAACTAAACTGAAACCAATCAAACAACTTTGATTTACGCAACCTGAGGAGCTGGGTCTCGCGTAAATATCTGAATGTGAGTGAATGATGGACTCTCTACTAGAAACATAAATTACAGTGTACCTGGATGAGATTGGTGGGAATGGTCGGTAGTGGATATAATCACCAGTGAGACTGGAAGAGTAGTACTTTTTGAACTAAACCATTTCTATTCAGAAGGGCTGAACTGCCTGAAATGAAATTTGATTTGAGACATTTTATCACTGAGCTCTTAGTAAGTCCCCTGACTGTAGGACGACACTTTTGTTAGTTCAACAGGAAGTGTGACACTTTAAAGGTGATCGGCTCTCTGGCAGACCATACATGGGATTTTCAGGATATGGGTGATGTGATTATGCCAAACATTCTTCCTTTTGGTAATAAAAATAAGCTTAAGGTTTTGTGATCATAAAAAAAGATGTGACTCAATCCATCTGAAGCAACCAGGTTTATCTGAGCCTGTAGACAACAGGAAACAGTAAGTCAGAGTGGGATGTTAACTCCAAGATCCACTGCTCTGAATCATCCCAGTATGATCCTAAAAGAGGACTCCATGATAAAAGAGTAATAGACAGCTCCAGTATATTATTGTTTCTGGGACAAGTACTGGACTTTCTGCTTTTCCATCTACTTATGACCTGAATTTTCTTTGAGAGGAAATATCCTATGGCTATTCCCCAGGGATAAAAGTGAGAATGCAAAAAGAACCTTATATACTAATTTCCAAGTAAGAGGAATTTGTAAACAGTCCACCAAAGCAATAGTTATATACCCGTACTTTCTCTGGGAAAATGACATACTCTTCTGCAAAGCTGATCAGTCCAGATGACAGAGCTGGGGGTAACTCAGTGTGAAAAAAGTTCTTACTGAGACTACAGAAAATATAATGGGAAGCTAACATCCCTCTTCCAAGGGATTTTTGAAGTGCACGCAGAACACACTGTGTGGTTAAGAATCTCGTCTCCACAGGTTACAAGAAACCTACTGGAAGGTGAAAGCTATTTCCATGAAAGATAGAAAACATTGTACATTACTGACATCAGCTGAGGAGCTACATGATTCTTCTTGACCTTGACTCAGAAACACTGAACCACCAAGAAAAAACACTAAGAAAGAAATACTGTTTGGATATGGACAAGTTTGTGGCATTGGGGGGAGGGAAAAAATGACAAATTATTACCTCTACAGAAGTCTGTAAGTAAGTTTTTACTGTTAAGAGAGGAATTTTCTTTCAAACTAGAGGCGAATGCTTCAGGAAGAGCTGAGTCAAAAGAAGCACTGAAGTTTCTCATGTTTGATTTAGCTGCTGAGTTCCAAAGAAGAAGAAGAATTGGATTGCTTCAAAGTACTTCAAACTCCCCACAGGGATTTTAATTTTGTATTGAGATTCTCTGAAAGATCAATATTTAATGGAATACTACTACAACCCTCAATTTATAGCATACAGTATCACACTGTATTGAATCTTACTATTGCATTCCTACAATGGATTAAAATAAGCAGCTATATTTTATTTGGTTTAAAAACAATATTTATGTCACAATTATAAGCCAGCTTTTTCCTCAAGCCTCTTAACTGATAAACTGTACCCAGAAAGACTGGATTTAGATGCAGAGGAATGTAAGCCTTGCCTTCTCTAACATCTTCTTCAACTTCATGACATTTTAAATGCTTTTTCTGTGATATATGCAACACGGAAATGCATAATTGCATTGTGCTGGAGATGGGATTTATCTTTTCTAATTTGAGATGACCGTGAATTTTACTCAAGCAGTTTCCTCATTTCTGCATAACATATGCAGAAACGTTCAACAATGAAACATTTATGTCCACTCTAACGCATATAAGTATCTGAAAAATGTAGGCTTATATGTAAGCAGGTGTAGGAATGTACCCAGAAAGTGTTAATCCAGTACAAACATTACAAGGTGATAAATCTGTGTCTACTGAAATCAGAACCACTTCTGCAGTGCTTCTTACAACAAAAAGGGCTAAATTACAGCAATCTGGGATCCACTGTTCAATCTGCTGGTTGCATCTTCACTTCTATAACACTATAAAGAGCAGTTTTGCAGCCTCCTCTTTTCCTCTGAATTGTTAAAGAAAATGTTTAATTTTCAATTCTTTCGAAACTCCACACCTTGGAGTGGGTTTTTACACTTCCTGGGTTCTTTCTTCCTCTCATTCCCCTAGCTGACGAAAGCCTCTCTCCAGTGACTCTTCATCCTGACACTGCAAACATCCCTTGCTTTCAGCTCAGTTCAACCACAACCCCTGCACCTTGTCACCAGGTTTACCTCACTACTATCAACCACAAACCACAAAAGAGATTCTGGGGCTTAAAACAACTTTACTTTAATCCCTCCCCAAACTGCGTGTAGAAAATGAGAGGGTCTGCAAAAGCAGTTGCTCTGCTGGTTGCCTCCAGATTCCACGTGCGCAGAAGCTTCAGGAAAGTAAAGTAGTAGGAGACTGAGGTAACAAAGCTGCTGGGGGACCAAGTTTACTTGCTTGCCTCCTGTACAGAGAGGCAGAGGCCACAATCATGACTGAGTCACGTCTTGTTAATGACTGGTTTATGTCACAAAACATTTAAAATGCAAAGTGTCTTTCACTGTTGTATGTAAAGAAATGCTTTCATTAACAGAGTTTTTAGGGTTCCTTCTGTTCATGGTGCGGCCTACAGCCTCACTTTTAAGGAAACAAGTTACCAGTAAGCAAGGAGAGACACTGGGAAGCAAAACAAAACACTGACTACAGCCTGTAAGTTTGTTCGCTGCATGGTGCATGCTGCTGTCCTGATTTCCATCTCCACCTGCCCCTCCATCATTCCTTTTGGAATTGTGAAGGAAATATTATTTTAATGCTTGAATGATGCCCAGTCCTCAGGCTTGTGCAGCACCTGGTGAGCTGAAAGAAGAAAACAATAAGATTTTGTAGCAAGAATGTTCTGTGCCATGTCCAACAATGAATTTATTGGAAAGGCAATTTTTCCTCCACAACTAGAAATGACTGCTTTTCCACTAATGGTGGTGCACCTCCTATCAATTTCTTTCACATTCAAGAACACTATAATTCTGATCTGGCCAATTTTTATCCCAAGGGAAAACAAAAGCCTTTAAAAATTCCCGTCTGGTTGCCTATCACAAAGCAGAGCAGCCTGCATTCGTAACATGTTCTCTATCAGAGTCCCTCAGAAGGAAAGGCAACATTTCATTCATTCAGCATCTGCTTTCTCTCCATGAATTAATTTAAAGAGCATGTTGTGCCTGGGTTTCCAGTGGCTGTGCCAGGCTTTGGTCATTGTGAAATCTACTTTGCCATTACTGCTGTAAGAATGTTGGCCTCACAGACCAGCAGTGGGCCACACTGATGCACGCAATGAGAAAAACCCTGCTGGGTTCAGCATACGATGCCTTGACATTACTTCCTTGCTTGTTATCCAGCTTTTAAATGGTCTTGGTTGGGTTATCCAAAAGGTTTTCTTTCTTTAGGAGCTCTATGACATGAGGTCATCATGTTCAGCTTAAGAGCTTGCTGAATTGTCTGGGTACTAAAATATCAACTTAATCTGGTGCAACAGAAGAATACAGAAAATGCTGCAGGTGTTCAGTGTAAAATCTGAATACATTCATTTAGGTTGGGGCTGTCAAGCTCACAAATCAACCTGGTTTTGATTTTTTATAAACACCTGTAACCAGTGTTTATAGGCTGAAAAAAGATGAAGCTGATCTCAACCTGGGAGCCTGTTTTGGAAGCTCACCCTGTGGGTCAGGGCTCTGCTTTGAAAGCAGGGCCCGTGTGTGTGAACTAAAAGTAGCAGGCAGTGCTGCAAGCGCGCTGCCATGCTCTGCCCCCACCTGCCATATGGCAGGCAGCGCTCGCTTGCACTGAGCAGCAGGCTGTGAGTAGGAGGCAGCTTTAGGCTGCTTGGCCAGTGCATGCTGCTCCATCAATTGTTCTTCATCCTCCTCAAATGAATGGCAGTGGGCCAGATGGAAGCAGGCTTTGGGACAGAGCTGGCTCCTTGACCTGGGAGGACCACTTAGAGTACTACATTTATTTCTGTTTGAAAAATCTGTCATACTATATAATTAGGAGTACATGCATTTGATAGTGAAAATTAACCTAAATATAGCCAGACATGATTAACTGAGTGCCACTTTGATCTGTGAAGAAAAAATTGGCACAGATCTGTCCTACTGGCTTAGCTCCTTAAAAAGAGGTAAGATAATAAGATAATGATCATCCTCTAAATAGGACTTTATGAAGTACCTGATATTCTCATGTTTGAAGGCTGTTTGCCATTCATATTTATTATTTATCAACTTGTAAAGAGTAAATACCCTTGCTTAAAAAGTCAAAAATAAAATATTCCCAAATATTTAGGTTTTATTTTAATTTTTTAAAAAATTTATGCCTCATTAAAATGTATACATATACATTTGAAATGTACACCTCATTAATATGAAGTGCTATTCCTGTTGTAGGTTATGCATACCCACTAACTTCAGACATAGTGTAGGAGTTTAGCTCCCCATACAGTCTGCAGATTTAGGTAAATGTCTTGAGAGTCTGATTCAAGTCACTTAATTTAGGGACTAATTGCATACTTCCTAAATGCCACTCATTAGGAACTTGAAGGCTCCGATCTTGAATAAAGAACTTAAAATTTGGTCTGTTAACCAAGAAAATGCAAAATCATCTTTGAAAATGGAAGCTTCCAGTGGTAAGACCTTCAATATAGAAAACAAGATATGTAAAAGAATGAGTACGATCCGCATCTTCATATCATCCTAACAGTATAGTAGGTTACAACAGAAGTAACAAATTAATTACTTTACAGAAAAAAGTAGTTCAACAAAGGAGGAAAACAAACTCAGGAAGCATGCAAAGCAAGCTCCTATGTTTTTTTGGGAGTGACGGAGAGAAAGAGACAGGAATGCAAATAAGCCCACTCTTGTGTCTCACAGCTACTGCTCCCATATTTTCAAGCTTCTGAAGTCTAATATAAATCCAAATTTCAAAAGAGTTTTACAGAAAACCTATTTGCAGAACACAAACACTCATCTATAACATTTTATCTTCATAAACATGTTATTCACACTTTTCAGGAAGTTTTATGCATACTGCACAGTTGTCTTTGAGGCAGGTGAAAAAGCAGGACAGCTGGTCAAGGCTGAGATTGAATTAATGTACAAACAGGACTCAGTCAATCCATTTTGACTGCCACAGTAAACTTACTGGGCTTGTATTCTAAGAATACTTGTCCCTATTGTTTCTGACTAACCTTCTCCACGTCATCTTTCTGAGTGTGAATTAGGACATCTCATTGCACTGTAGATAAGCCACAGTGAGCATTAATGCCACCATGGGCTGAAGATGACAACAAATGGGAACTGGCACACTGACACCAAGATAGGCAGCACTGTGGAATAAATACACTCACTATTCTCTAGGTATTCAACTGGGAAAACAAACCAGCACGTGACCAAACATTGCAGAAGAAAAGACCACTGCCAGCAACAGAGTTCCTGTCCCTGAGAAAGATCCTCTTGGATTTTTTCCGGCAATAAAGGCTTGCGTTGCTTCAAATGAAATCCAGGCTCTCTAGATGTCAGTGTGGATTATCCTGACTTCATTTGGGCTATTGCCTTCATGCTATCAGGTTAATGCACTCTACTTTGAAATATTTCAGGGTACCTAACACTAAAAATCTTGTTCCTTCAGTATTTTGTCTACATGAGGGCGAGGGTGTTTGCTGATCAACAGCTAGAATCATAAGGTGAATTAGTCTATGAAAACCATTATATGTTGAAATTCAGCTGGGTGCAATTGCAGCTCTCACTGTCATGTCACTTTATAACACCCACTATTCAGAGGGGAACATCAATCAGAATATTCTGATTAAGTTAGTACATAACCCCGATGTAAAAGGGAGGCCTATGTAAAGGAAAAACAAACATACAGAGAAGTCAGGCGGCTGACTGAAGGACACAGTAAGTCAGTAGCAGAGCCAAGAATATACTGCTCATGCTCCAGGCTGTAGTACATACACCTAACACCAAATCTCCTGTTTCATCTAGCACACTCATTGTAAGCCAAAAATTCTTCACTAGTTACAGTGTTTTAGCCTGACGCAATGAGAAAGGGCTGAACTATTAAATCTCCCTTTCTACAAATGCTTTGTGACCTAATAAAATGTTCAGACCACAACAATTATTCTCCAAGCAATAGGGCTACATTTTAGTAAGTTCTCAGTGCCGCTGTTTATGACTGCAATGATTATGTCTATTCCTTTTCTTAGCCCATAGGCTGAGCTTAATCAAGAATTTTGCTGTACCAATGCATTAAACTCATATGTAATAAATCTGAAGCTATTACAGCATCTCTGAAGCCAAGTCTTCGGGGCCTTTATTTTTTCCCCTCAAAGAAAAAGTAGTGGGAGCCACCAGGGGCATTAGTAGAGATTGAAAGTTATGAAGATGAAAACCATGATGGGAAGATCTCACAAAAACACTAGTGCCAGTTGTCACTAGGTTGCATCAACAGAAATCTGTACTAAGACCACTTAAAACACTTTGGTATGGAACACTAAGACTTTAATGCCTGAGCACTGTACTGAGATGATGTGAGAGCCTACAGCAAGTTTTATGATGTAGCAGTCATTTTAGCAATACTTAGAAACTAAGCCATTAAAAATACACATTGCTTCTGTCTACTTTTGATAATGGTGACATTTATACAAAAAGGAAACAAAATTAGCAAGTTATTTTTATGTGCCAATCAATTTTAAATTTGAGCTTTCTGGTACAGTTTGACTTAATATTTTAACCACAGAAAGAATGACAACCTCTTTTCTTCCACCCTCCTCCAGCCTCCCCCCAAATATGTATTGAACCAAAAAACACCCAATCAATTTAGTTCAGCCTCTTGATGTGTGTATCAAAGC
This sequence comes from Falcunculus frontatus, assembly GCA_013398115.1. Taxonomy (NCBI): domain Eukaryota; kingdom Metazoa; phylum Chordata; class Aves; order Passeriformes; genus Falcunculus; species Falcunculus frontatus. The sequence continues at coordinate 2,932,968 of VZRV01002222.1, forward strand.
TACTACATGTCCATCTCTGCTAAGGAGACAGAGCTGTCAGGAGACTATGCATGAGAGCTTAAGTCTAGGTGCGTCCAAATAGCAAAATAAACCTACCGCAAGTGACAATCCAGAACAGTCATGAGACAAAACATAGACAAGGAGGACATAGGAGGAAGAAATAAAAATTAAAACATCCACACACAAACATTAGTAAAAACATGGAGAAATGACCTTTTTTTCAGTTGTACATTCATTAACAATTTTGCCTTCCCTAGAAGGAATCTAATCCTCCCAGTGGCCCTTGGTGGAGCTGTATACTCGACTTGAAAAAGTAAGCAATGGAAATGGGTCTCCAAGACCGAAAATCTGACCCTATTTTCAACTCATCTCCCATTCTACCTCAGCCAAATTTTTTGATAATCTTCAAATAAAGACAGCTTCTCTTTTGACACTGTGTTCAGGGAAGTGGACATTTTGAAGCACAAGTATTCTAACGGAGACAAAAATTTTATTCCCCTTTCTGTAATATCTAGCTATCATGTGTGACTTTTGAGCTGACCGTCTCTATGTCTAAAGGATTTTCAACTATGCCAAGTTACATGGCTCTGTAAGGATTTGGCATGGATGGGCAGGTCAGCATGAATAGAAGTAGGTCAGAAGTTCTCTTCATCAAAAAAATCCAGATTAAGATAAAAATTATATTTCCAGGAGATGATGCTTTCAGTTTACCAAATGGCACTCCCTTTCAACTTCATGTGCCTAGGGAACTAGGATCCTGCAAGGTGCCACGTGACTAGCAACTGCTATTATGCACTCTTAGCTGAAGGCAGAAGTAATTAGCACTTGCAGGTTCAGGCCTAACAATGACTGAAGCAGGTTTTTCAGTTTTTGACAACATTAGTACTATATGTTGCCCTTTATAATGGAATTAGATTTACAGCTTTCTCTTCAATCTCTCTTTCAACAATTTGCTTCTTTGAAGAGCAAAAAGGCATTCTTATTATTGCCCTTTCTATTTTATGCCAGAGCCTCTAAAGTGCTTCAATTCTCTTAACTGAAATACACTACATTTAGCATTGCCTTGAGTTCAGCTAGCTATATTAAAACCTGCACTGATAAGTCATGATCAACTGTTAGAATAAAAAACACGTCATACAGAAAAAAATGACAGCCAAAATGTTGCATTAAGAATCAAGTTGGCAAAAGCTCCCGAATGCCAAGGACTTAAAATCCGTACACTGTCAGGCTGCTAGGAATGAATTTAAGATGCTAATTTAAGAACCTTTCAGCCTGGGTTTGAAATCCCAGACAGTGAGGAGAGGTGGCTGGAGAGTTGGTGATCTACTTATTAATGGTCTGACATTTACATCAGCTGTGAATCTACCCTCCCTAGGTTTAACCGTGCAAAACAAAACATGCTAGTTAAATCCCAAAATATCTGGACAAAAGTAGGTTTAAATAACTATAGTTTAAATAACTATTCAAGTATTTTGAATGGAATCATCTTAAAATACCTATCTGTGCAACATTTCAAAGTCTGAGCTCTTTTTGTAGACAAAAGATGCTGGATTCAGCTTTTTACCAAATTTTCCCATTAAAAAGATACAAATGGAACTAAAGAATAATAATAAAATAATGTAATTTTGCATTTAAAATACTTATTTTTCAAGAATCCATGGTCATTTATCCAGGTCCTAATGAATATAATTAAAAACACTTAATAATATATTGTAAATACAACAAAGGCCTTACACAATATGGAACAAATTCCACATAAAAATCAATCAATAAATTGCACATTATTTATCCTACGACAAAGTAATAGGTTTGTTATCATTAGCAGAACATAACAAAGTTCTCAAGAAATTTTTTCATCAGCATAATCGAAGCAGTTCTTTCAAATTATTCTTTGTTTGATGGGAGGAGTTAGCTAACAGTAGTCTAGGATAACCCAACAACTGATGATCTGATTTTCCATACACTGAGGGGGAAATATCTCGCAATTTCTTAATATTAATACCTCAGAACAAAGTCTATAAATCAAATACAGGGATGAATGCTAAATCAAAGTGCTTTAAGAGAAGGAGTTCGTTTCACATTCATCATATAGAGAACACCTCCCCCCCAGAAAATACCTTCTTCAAGTCTTCAAAGAACTCAAAATTTCTGCTCTGATGTTTTTTGAGCTCAGTCTCACTAATCTTTCTAACCTTGGACTATCTCCATCTACATTAGTGTGGCACATGAAGCATTTTATCTCCAGAAGGAACCAAGGCTGAAACAGCACACCAGTGCAGTATCTAAAGTACTCCACTTGCAATGGGGATGTAAGGGTCTCCAGCATTTGCTCTTTGTCCTCTTGTCTCATGAACTGAAACTGGAAATAGCCCAGATTGCTCTACACCTTTGAAACTTATCCATTATTTTCCTCCCCTTACCTGAGCTCCTTTCTGACTCCACTCATGTGATCTATTGCAGCTGGTCATCAGACTTTTAAGGCTTCCTCACCCACTCTACTGATTTTGCTCTTCCCCTACTACATCCTACATGCCTGGAGAAGCATGCTAACCTGTGCCAGGACTCTTAAGACTGGCTGATGAGCCACACTGGTGGCTGCTCCATCACTGAGCAGTGGCATTTCACCACTTGTTCTGGCCTAGGTCCATGGGCCTCTTTAGCTACCGTGCTCTAAGATTCTCCTCTTGGATCTTGTCCCTGACCAGCTGGCCCCAGTCCTCAGGTTCCCAGCTTTGACTTGTATTTCTAATCAACTTGCCTTCAGCTCAGCTTTCTTCTATGCTAGATCCCAACTTATGGAATCATCTCCTTATTCCTGATCATGCTTTTATCCTCTTTTTTCAGCTGGGTAATTGGTCCTGTACTGCTCTAGATCAACTTCCCCAGGAGTCTTGAGAACATAGACTTGACAATGCAGTATCTTTTTTTGCTCCTACTTAAGAGGGTTTGTCAAGAAATTCTCTAAATTTCTTCAGCCCTTCCTGTTTGAAAAATGTAGCCCTTTGTCTTCTTAGCTTAGGAAATCTCTTAGCTGTGAGGACAAATGGATATTTCATGTTTACTTCCTCATTCTACTGCTTATTCCAGTTTGCTCCAGGAAGGGCAATACTAAAACCCTGCCAATAAAAAGCTTTATTTTCTCCCACGAATGCATTAGTCAAGTCTACGGCCCTTAGTATTAAGTCCTGCAACCTCTGCTTCTCTTCCACCAAGCAGATCTGAAGGACAAGTTTTTCTGCCCTTATGAAAATCATGCTGCTCTCAAAGGGCATTATATTAATCTCCTCCTCCAAGTTACTCAGTTGACTTACAGCTCCAAGTGCAGCCTGTTATCTTCAGTCATCTCGTTTCTAATACAAAATGAATTCTCCAAACATACACTGTGTTGAATGTCCCTGTGGTTGTCCTTTTTCATTATTTTCCCTTGTTTCTGATTCTCATTTTTGTCTCTATACTATCCTTTCCTTCTCAGCTGAACTTCTCTGTAAAAAGAAATTTAGAGTTCAAAACTACTTTTTTTTATCATGTAATCTCAGAAATACTGTTAGTGACATATACAAACACTGTACTAGGTCTTGAAAAAAGTACGGTGAAAATTGCACACATTTGCTCCATTTCTGAAGCAAGCAGGATACCCTTGATAAACTTGCTCCTTAAGGATGAGTCATTATATGCCTGCTCATGTCGTTTTTTTAGCAGAGCAGGGAAATTCGCTGACCGCTTCATCAGAGATGCCACACCCAGGTTCATCCCTTGTGATATCACTGAGAAGATGCTGCCAATCAGTTCACTCTTCACAGAACCACTACTGAGACAACAAGCACAACTTTTTCTCGACACACCAAACAGAAACCTTCAAATGCAACCCAAAAGTTCAAGAAAAGGAGAGGTACTTTACCTGATCTTTCATGCTTTTCCCTAAATCTTTAACATCTTTCATGTTAATAGCATTCTTCCCTCCCTTCTCCTTTCCCTTCTTCTTGTTCTTCTTTTTGAACAAGCATTTCTTACAGAGACAAAAGCAGCAGGTGAGGATTAATAGGACTGCAACTATGGCTATGGCTATTAAGGCCCAAGGTGGCACTGGAAGAGAAAAAGACACACACACAAAAAGAAGGTGGTAAACTGTTAGTAGGGTTAAATATAGAAACAAGCACATTTCTCTCACAGATAAGCCTTTTTCAACGAAAATGCCTCGCAGAAATACCTGAGATCCTTTCTAAAATATCCTGTCATCATTTATATATCTCTCCCAACTGAGCATTTGCCCATACAATGCCAATTTAACACATCTATCTATATACAAGCCTGGTGACACATATCAAACTCACTTGCAGCTATTTTGATTCATCAATCATCTAAAAACAGTATATCCGAAATATTTACACTGTGCAATCTGTAAAATGCTCAGCACATTTAAGCAATTACTTGTTTCTTTCTTTAACCATCTCCCCAACCCACCTGGCATTGCGGCTGAATCGGGTGGAACTGACTGGAAATTTCCCTTTTCTGGAACGGTATCTGATCCAAGCAGTCAGTTCTAATGAACAGCCCTTTCCTCTGCCCACTGCTGCACTTGACAGATTCGCAGATTCCTCACAATAGCTGCAGGTCAAGGTCACCAGTGAAGACTGACAAAGGACAAAGGGCTGTCCAATCCATAGGCATTTGCCCTATTTGGCATTAAGCCCTTAACACTAGCAAAGTTTCAGCACACAGCTATATTCTCACCTATACTTTCCTATAAACAGAAGATCGTGTCACGTTTTTTCACTCAGTTCAGAATGCAGGACATGGCTGAAGCATGAATAAATAAGAAAGGACACTTACTAGGATAAAATGTTCTTGTTAAAGACCAGAATTTTTGGAAAAAAAGAAATTAAGATGACACTTGAACACAAGTACTCCAGAAGGCAATTATCTTCACGCAAATCAGTTTAATGACCACTGATCCCCACATTTAAGCAGAACACCTGACAACATTTTAAATCCTGTAAACTGTTGTTTTCTAGAAATCTTGAAATGCACTCAGTCGGTCTGCAAGATACTCAGTGCATTATCTAAAGGTCTCTAATATGATACAGAGCTACAGAGCAAAGCCAAAAAGTGAATCAAATTTGACATGTTGACGTCAGTGAATCGCAAAAGGGAATGGACAGTATAAATAGAGAAAATTAACTGCCTAAAGGACCTAAGCGGACTGCAAAGCATAGTCACTGGAACTTCCACTACAGCTTGGCCTTACACTACAAATTACCAGTTCAGGAAGGTGACCGAGCATCTACACCTTCTTTACTCTGTATTTAATGAACTTCTTTTCCAACTTTTATTCAAATGACCCTAATGACAGATAAAAATGCAGGAGAATAGTTAAACAATCATTTCTGTAATATTTTTGTGCCTCCAATTGTTCATTAAATGCAGCTGCCATAAAAGGGAAGCTGTACCATATGTAGAACAAACCAGAACTGATTACTAAACAAATGAATGGTAAGAGACAAATGGTGAACAGATCAACAGCTGTTCATGGGATGTATTTTATGAAGTCAGCAGCAGCAGTTCTGCAGTTACAGTTGCATTAGATTTGCACTTATCACAACTTAAAATCTGTATTTCATGCATTAGCATTTAATTCTGTCTTCAAATCCGGTGTAGTAACATTTTGTAGCACAACTGACTCTTCTAGATTTTTTTCTCACCCAGCACTCACAAATATAAACCCATCATCTTTCACAAGAACGATGTGCTCTACTCAAATTCTAAACTTCACATGCGTAGTCAGTTAGACACTTAGCACCTGAAACAGCATTTACATAACACTGTATCTAAAATAATCCACAGGAGTTATTCAAAAGGAGATGAATGATGTGCCCAAATTTATCAGCTTTTTGTTTCACCGATTTGTCAGCAGTGCCTGAAGCATGAATATGGGGAGCAGCAAGAATATGGAATGGGGTTCTGCCAGCAGGATGCTTCTGTGTGAGGTAAGAGAAGAGGAAAACATGAAGTGCAGGTAAACTGTGAGAACCCGTGGGCTGAGGAGACAGGGAATGTAGGCATTTACAGGATAAACATATGTGCATCCTGCAGATGAAAAAGCTTGTGTAGGTAGTGAAGTCAGGTGCCTTCGTGCTGGAAGTGTTGTATCAAGTGGTATTCTGGCACTGCTGCCTTGGTTCTCTGGAGCATGAACAATGCAGGATACCTTGGGGAACATTTGAAACACCTGCAGATACCTCAGCTTCTTTTTTGTAACGTGTTGTCTGCTCTCATCTGTTTGTAATTTAATTTCACCCAATAGCTCTTGTGATGCAATTAAATGATCAAATTAATATCTGGGACACCAAGAGTTATGCAGAATTTCTTATTCATCTCTTCAGAGAAAATATGCTTCCTTTTCTTAATAAACAAAGCATAAGCATGAAAGTAAAGAAACTGGGGTGGCACAAAATCTGGATATTTACAAAACCACTTCAAAATTCAAGTTTGAAAAAACAAAAAGGAATGGATTATTTTTCCCAATAAAAATGTACTATCTCTGTCAAGGAAATGGCTCATTTGAACATTGCCATCAACAGAGATTGCCCACTCAATGGATGTAAATGATAGCTTTAAGACAAGTGAAACATACAGTTATCGTTGGCTTTGAAGAGATGTTTGTTTCCTTTCAAAAGCATGATATAAATATTTTGAAAATAATTTTATGTAATAGCAACAAGATTTTCCAGAATTACTAAAGACTTGGAGAGTTTTTCTACCTGTGCTCCTCCTGTGCCAGAGGAGCTTTAACTTCGGAAAAAGATAAGGTTTTAAAAGCTACTTTTCTATAAAGTCACCTCAAGGTGGACAGACCAGAATCAAGTGACTGAAGTCACTAGCCAATTTGGAAGACTCAAGTCTGCAGGCTTTAATTTTTCAGGCTGCTGTTTACTAACCGTGACTAGTATTTACAAAAATCTTATCAACAGTGTAAGAAATTTCTGTTTATACAGTGGCTCATTTTGAAGATCCATATTGATTAATTTCAGTTGGACTTTACCCATGCTTATACCAGATTTGCAAAAAATTATAATTTACCAGTGGACAAGAGTGGGAACCTACAGTTTGAAGACTACCTCCATCCATATTATACCAATTTGATCAGGTTCAGCAGGAGATCTTTGGACACGAACCATTGAACAGAAGACCTCTGAGGCAGATGAAGCAGGGTGGGTGACTTGGCAAACACAGATCTTGACCCAGGGATCAAGGTGTCAGGGAGCCAGAAGCTTCTTGTACAACTTGTCTTACCGACTGCCTGCACAAGGGGGTGCTTTGAAACAAGCAATACTTCCCCACCCGACCAAGCAAAAGCTATTGGTTTAAGGATAATTAATATGTGTGTAAACTTTCTGGTGTTTCAGTGCTATTTTCTTTGTTCTGCTCCTCTGGGAAAATACAAAATACTTATTTTGAAGAAGCTGTCATGAATGTCTACGTGATTTGGTGATTCTACAAAGCTCTTAAAGACAAATCTATAAGAGGGGATTTGCTGAGTAGCAGTTAGTAAATAAGGTCTTGAATTAGTGTTATTGATCCAATCGAGAGTATGCTCTAGGACTTTACTCAGAAATGCAGGAATGAAGCCTATTTGTAGAAGGAGAGTGTAGAGAAAAGGAAACGTATGGCTTATTCCTGGGCAATAGCAGGGCACTGAAGGGAGTAAGCTCTAGGAATGTGTTGAATCAAGGCACTTTGGGTACCAATTTTGCATACTTCACTCATGCTGAACAACAGTCAGACATGGATGCAGCTAAATGTGAGCACTCTTATCCCCCTCTGTTGCTTCCTTCCACTAATTCCAGCCAGAGTTGTGTGCATATTGTGGATCATTTGATGCACTTGATACATTTCACAAAGCAGCTGTGATGTTCTTAGATTATCATTTTAGTTTGGAGGAGTGCGTTTACAAGGCTTATCTCCGGACCTTACCCATAGATCATGCTCATACTCGTGTTCTGCAGTGATCTGCGAGGGCACAGTGGACTGAGTGGGAATATATGTTCCCAGAGGTCACCTAGTGCTGCTCCAGCTGCAAAGGGAAATTGGCCCATGGGAGCCAACCTAATCCAATGCACTGCCCCCACAAACCTTGAGTCCTCAGGACTGACTGCTTCATTTCACTGACTTGCTTCTACTGAGCTGCATCACGTACAGCTTGTGTCCCAGTCTGTCATTAAATCTTGGTCCTCTGAGCATGTTAGATTCAAAGGAAAGGATGCATTACTGAGTTATTAAATTGAAGATCTACAAATTTTGTCCTTTATATAAAGACATCCTTACTTGGCCTTACACAAAATACTCGGAAAGGTACAGGCCTTGGGTCTAAAACTGACATTTCCGTTAGATGATCTAAAATTATCAAATGCCTTGGAGGACATTTGACTGCAGAGGAAAGACTTAAAGGGGGAAGTCACAAAATGTGTAATAGTACCAAATTGCTACAGTCTGTGAAAGAGAATAAAATCCTTAATCCTAATTATTTTCTTTCCTTTCTGCGTGCAATGTCAGAGGAAACTCTGCTAACTTAGAACCCAAATAGAGGGAAGGTCAAAGAAGAACTGAAGAGAAGAGTTGAACTGAAAAGTGAAGAATTCTATACAAAAAACACTGTTCACCAAAAATTTCCAAATAATCAATTAAGCAGCCCCATTTAAACTGTGACTTTGTGACAGCTCTTTGTGATAGCAAAGGACTATCAGATGATGGCAGCTTCCATATTATTCTGCAAAAGAGGTCCATAGCATGTTGGAACTGATAAATACTAATAACCTATGTTTCAGAGGGGGCATGATGCTTAACAGGAGGCTGCAACTGCCGAACAGCTGTATGTAAAGCATATTGCTATAATCTAAAGCTCTGGTAGCCTGACATGGGAGCACTCACAGTTTTAATTTATTAAACCATAGTTTTATCTTAGGTTTTTGCACTTACAGCTTCTAATCAGTGAGCAAATTCCATATATAGCCATATTCAGACTTTCTGTATAGAAATTCCCCAGAGACCATGTTCTGAAAATCAATTTGACATTCATTAGAAGTTACTTATAGAAAATGTCCTGAAAGCAAGGACCCAGGTAAAAGATACCACTACCCTAACAGAAGGAATACAAAGGTGATCAATGCAAAGAAAAGAAAATGCTGATACATGGTAAAATGACTCATGAAAGACAAAAACTGACAATACATACTTCCATAAACCGATGATTTAAATACTAGCATTCAGGCTTATCCAGCTACATTTCCACCCCAGATACTCTTCTGTGCGACCTCTTGTTGTGATAGCATGTTTGCAAAATATTACTTTTACTTTCTTACATTTACTGCAACTTTTTTTTGGTGGTTAAAGTTCATGATGCTACCTCTGACCCACCACTAGAAAGAACCATTACTAAATAACTTAATGAATATGCTCATGCTTGTATTTCTCCCCTTTATTTTCTGAGCATGTGCAGTTGCATTAGACTCTCCCTGCGAATAGTTTATTGAAGTTATTGAAGCCTTAACTCCACTAAAAGAGGTATCTTCTAACAGTGAAAGCTTGCCACATGCAAAACAGCCCGTGGAAGTACACTGATCAGATGGGTTCACTGACTGAATATACCCCTGCCTATAGCTTTTTAGACATTACCATGCAAAATTATGCAAAATTTCTATGGCTGAACATTCCATTTTTGCAAATAAACCCTCACAGAATTTAACAGTAATCCCTGATATGGCTACAAATGTAGCCAAGGTGCTTGGGCTGTTTGAGAATATGATGTGCCTACTGTATGCTCACAAATCTGGAAGTCAAAATGCATAAAAGAACTAAAATATTTACCTGAGGGCAAAACCACACCTACTATTGCAATGTGCAGGTCATTTATGTTTATTACTGCTGATATTAAGTCACCTTTTACAGCATATGTTCTCTGTCAAGGTAAAACCCAATTACCTGACACTGTATCTTCTTTCTGCAGAGCACAACTATTTGTCTGTGTTCCTCCCTCTTCCCAATGTGTTTTGCTCCCTCTCTCCTCCAGTTCCTCACTGCTCAGTCTCATCTGCCCCTTGTCTCTTGAGGCACATGGGGGAGAAAGCAAGAGAAAGCAAGACAGGAGTTTCCAGATGAGACAGGATGGTGAAGTAGCCAGAGAGAGGAAGTGAAGCTGCTGAGATGTCTCCTTCTTGAAGGAAATACCTCAGAGAGATTGCAAAGGCCTTCAAGCTTAAATGTCAGGTTTCATCTGTATAAATACTACAATGAAAACAGTTCCTCTGTTAACCTCCACATTCCCCTCCAGCCCTAATCAAAATGAGACAGAATAAGAGCAGAAGAGTGTTAGCACAGCCCTGTGCTCTGCTGGCTCTGTCACTGTCGCTCAGGGCCGCTCTCTTGGGCTCATTTTCAGCTCAACCAAGGCACCACCTCTTTGGTGGCCACATGGCTCCTCAGGAAGGTCCCTCCTGTGGTCTCTGGCACCTGGCTGCCCTTCCTAGCAGTGCCATACTTCTGTGGGGACGTCAGCTCTCCTCTTACCCTTTCACAGCTCTGAGCCCTTCTGCCTGCTCCTGCTTCCCACTTCCTCCAGCAAATACAACCATTTCTTCCATTGCCCTCTATGAAAGACGATACACCCCTTCTGGCACACAACAACCCAGAGGAGGAACCAGCAGCTCAGCTTCCTGCTGCACAGCATGTCCCTTCAGAATGACTGTGATGCTGGCCAGTGTGACAAATAAAATAGCCCCCCCCTTTCCAGCAAAACCTCTAGGTCACTTAATACAGAAAACAGTGTAGGGAAAGGAATGACTTAGGTGAAAGATGTTTTCTAACCCAGTAGGGTGGGTGTAGCCAGATGAGGGTCAGTTCTTCTCCCAGGTGACCAGTGACAGGATGAGAGGACACAGCCTCAAGCTGTGCCAGGGGAAGTTTAAGCTAGATATTAGAAAAAATTCTTCACAGAAGGTGTGGTTCAGCATTGGAATGGGCTGCACAGGGTGGTTGAGTCACCGTCCCTGGAGGTGTTTAAAAAAGCCTTGATGAGGCACTCAGTGCCATGGTTTAACTGATAAGGAAATGTTAGGTCACAGGTTGGACTCGATGACCTCAAAGGTCTTTTCCAACCTAGTTTATTCTGTGATTCTGTGAGATAATATTTTTAGAATGATGATTCTTATCGGTTCATATATCTGTTGCCATAAAACTTTCAAAATAAAAAAATCAGTTCAGGATCTAGAAAATTGCCAGAAACAGTGCTAGGGCACACTGAGCAGCTGGGAAAGATGAAGAATGCTGGAGCCTCCAACCAGACCTGGAAGCCAGAGAGGTTTCCTGAGGACTTTCCAAAAGCTCTATGTACTAACAGCAGTTGAGGCTGAAAACTCCCTTGAGAAGGGACAAACAGTCCATGAGGCTAATATTCAAATATGATAAACAAATATATAAAAGTCTGAGATGACTGCTTTTCATCATGTGGACAATTCTATTTTGTGGTTAAAACACCTTTCACTTTTCTTGTGACATCCACAATATATTGCACTTCTAACATCGACTGTAGGAAAAAAAGAACAGTAAAAAAAAGTTTGACTTGGAACTGGAAGTTTCAAAGGGACAAAATACTCTGGTCATATCAATCCCAGGACTCAAAAATCAAGAGAATAAGCCTCAAAAATAATGAAACTGATGGGAAAAATGAATTATGCCATCAAGGCATCACCTACGTATATTTGATTTTCTTGTTTATTCTTTCTTGCCTCTACATCTTTGATTTCACTGTACACAACGAACACTAGTCTTATACTCCTTTTCAGTTTTTGAACATTTGGATATATTATTTGCATCACATTTTCAGGTTTGCCCTGCAAACGTGGGAGTCAGTCTTGTATTTCAGTGTTTGAAAGTAGAATCACATTTCTTGCATTCTAGAATTAGTCATGCATACTACATATGGATATTATAAATTCCCACATCAGGTATGAACTCCATTTCCTAGCAAGAAAAAGCTAATTTGAACACCTTTTTTATAACATACTATGCAGGGGTAAAGTCCTTTAAAAGATGAACAGATTTGTAAATTCTGACAAGATGAACTTATAGAAACTCTGTGCGTTTGCCAATGTTCTGTTAACATATACAATCTTAACACAGGATGCTATTACACAATGACTTAGTATTCAAAGGACAACAGCTACTATTAAAAGATAACAACCACTGGAATAGTACATTAATTTCCCAGTGAAAGTAAGAACCAGTTTTATTTCTTTCTGGTATTTAATATTAACTTAAAAGTTCTCAAATAGAAACGGCTCATAAATAGCAATTTTCACCAGTAGGTCACGTAGTGTCTTATAAAGGAGGTAGGTAATAATATCTGAACTTCACAGGTGGAGACACTCACACATACAAAATAAAATTACTTCAGTTAGAACACGGAGAACACTGTGGGAGCATTGGAGCAGCAAAGTTCATGTCACCTGCAGGTCCTAGGCACGCACCCACAAGTATAGGGAGCTGAGGGCTGGAGGATGTCATGCACATGGTCATGCAAGCAAGGCCCTGGGATGCAGTGGCAACCTTGGATCCCACCAGAGGAGGCACCTCCAGTGCCACCCTGGGGTGCATGCACACTGCGTGGGCCCCTGGCAGCACCGAGGCAATACAAACTCACACCCAGAACGAACCCCTTCAGCACACCAAATCATCAGCGTTGTGTGCCACGTAAGACAGGAGAACCACATGTACAGCAGAGGTGCCCTGCATCCTAGCATCAGGTCCCTCAAGGTTGTGATCTTTCCAACACATCTCACTGGCACCTCAGATACTGCAGTGCCAGGAGCCTTGCTCAGCCCTTAGGGCACCTGCTTCTCTGCTTCTTCCCAAGCAGCAAGTCAGAGGACCACTTTCAGATTTTTGGCATGGATGCTTCATACAAAAGAATGATGCTGCTGAGAAGGACTGAAACGTGGCACTTCCTACCCTGGTGTGAAACAGTTATTATCTGTAGGGTAGTTACTGTGCCACAGAGAATGTAATGACATGCCATGCTCTGAAAATGTTCCATCCTTTGCAGAAACCTTTGGGACCTTAAAACTGAATTTTATCATTATAGATCTGTAGCAGAAAAAAAGAGACTTGAGTTTAATTTGTCATGCTCTGCTACTGTGGTGCATTAGCCCTGGACAGATTCTAGGTGCCCACCAAAGCTGCTCTATCCCTCCTCTTCTCAGCTGAGCAGGGGAAAGTAAGTAACAGCAAAGGTCCTGGGTCAAGACAAGGACATGGAAAGATCACTCACCCATTACTGTTGTAAAACAGACTCAGCTTGGGGAAACTAGCTTAATTTATTACCAATCGAGTATGGTAATGAGAAATAAAACCAAATATTAAAACACCTTCCCTCCACCCCTCCCTTCTTCCAGGGATCAACACCTCTCCTAACGTTCTCTACCTCCTTCTCCTCCTCAGTGGTGCAGGGGGACAGAGAACAGGTAGTTAGTTCATCACGTCTCTACCACTCCTTCCCACTCCTGAAGGGAGGGACTCCGCACACTTTTCCCTTGCTTCAGTGTGGGGTCCTTGCCATGGGACACAGTCCCACAAACTTCTCCAATATGAGTTCTTCCCACTGGCTGTAGTTCTTCACAAACTCCCTCAGGGTGCAGTCCTTCAGGAATGCACTGCTCTGGTGTGGGTCCTCCATGGGGCCATCAGTCCCGACAGCAAACCTGCCTCCAGTATGGGCTTCGTTCCTCGTGGGGCCACAGCCCACAGCTCCTGCCAGGACCCTGCTGAAGCCGAGGCTTCCCATGGGGTTAGAGCCTCCTTCAGGCTTCCACCTGCTCCAGTGTGGGGTCCTCCATGGGCTGCAGGTGGATCTCTGTATTCCTGTGGACCTCCGCAGGCTGCAGAGTCACATCCTGCCTCACCATGGGCTGCACCACAGGCTGCAAAGGAAACTCAGCTCCGGTGCCTGGAACACTCCTCCCCTTCTGCCCTGACCTCAGGATCTGCTTCTTACTTAAAGCTTTAGAAACAATCTTTTTTCTTTCCTGATTCCTGATTGCCATTTTATTATCCAGACAGCAATACTGTAACAAGAATCCATACAATCAGATGAAACACTGAATTATGGGATACCACAGAGTAAATATAATTCCCTCCTCATACATACCAAACTGATGAACCTGCCCACTGAAACAGGTCTGCTGTTCCTTAGCTTTGTTGCCAGTTCTGATTTTAATTTTCCACCTCATTAAAAAATTTGGTGAAATTCTCAGTGAAATTGACTGTCTCTCCATGTGAAATTGGGTAAAATGTAAAAATGTAAAGTACTTCTATATTGTAAACAATCAAATTATCTTCATAAAGATATGACAGCCTTTCCTCTAGGACTTGATCTTTTGCCTCTATCCATTACACAGCCCAGGAGAGCTATAGTATTGACTTTGAACAGATACCAAGGAGGTTCTTATGTCTGTTTTTATCCAGCCTTTGAAAAGGCCTGTGATGAAACTGGTTTTTTTCTCCCTCTGAAAGGTAAGATGAAGACAGATTAAAAAGACTCTTATACAGCCTAGAATGTAATATATATACACATTGTATGTGCCCTCCACTCATTAAAGAAACAGATGTATTCTGCAGTTAAGGATTTTGGGAACAGTTAATTTCAAAAATTTATCAATACTTTCAGACATAAAAGCCTTTGTCGGTGTTTTTAATTTTTTCAAATTGGTTCAACAGGAAGCATTCACATACTTAAGTACAGTAAACAGTGGAAAAGGACAATTTTTAATAGGCTGGGGACCTTTTTCATGTCTTCAATGTCCAGAATGATTTACAAAAAATTAATTGCATAGCTGTAGTACTGATAAATCAATTATAAAAACAATCAAGGAGCAAAGCAAAACCAATCTCCTTCTTCCAGACAGAATTATGTTAGTACAATTGCAGTACGTAGGCAGCAACTGACCATATAAGAAGCCATATTTTTTTCTGTGACAGGAATGTATCTGTAAAAGCATATTTCTTTTGCTGGGCAATAGTGTATGCTCGGTAAAATCAACCAAATATCGGCATTTCTCGATCTGTTACATTAAATGTGCAGCTAAAACTTTGAACAAGATTCTTTCATTAAATATTATCATTATTAATAGACATTCATTTGTGTGTGGGTAGTGCCTACAGGCACCGATTCAGAAGAAATGCCTCACCAGATCAGACACTGCACACAGATGAAATAAAAGGACAGTCTTGCCTGAGAGGCTTCTTAGTGAAACGGCCCAAGCCTGTGTGGTGGGCACGTGCCCATCTTGGTCTGACTGGTCACAAGAGCCATGCCCTTGCCCAGCCATCAGCCTACAAGAATGCACCACACATGCCCACTGCCAGATCAAGTGTGTCCAAGCACATCACAGTGTTCCCCTGTGCATGGCCCTTGCTAAATAGCCCTTCTGTCTTCTCAACAAGATCCTCCTAGGATTCTGTCCACCTAGGACATGAATGCCCTCTTTCTGGAAGGAACCCACGCAGACAGCCTGGCAGCTCCATATCTCACCAGTGGCCAAGATTATGGCTACAACTGGGCCCTGAAACAAAGGCCACAGAAAACAAAGCGTCTCTTTTTGCCAGGACCCCCCAAAAGAAGTGTCTAAGTTGATTGTGCTACTGAGGCGCTTGGAGTTTGCCCCAGATAAGACTACATAGTCATGTCTAATTTTTTGCATAAATGGTTGTATGGCAAACACTTTAATACTGAATCACCAGTGGGAGATTAAATTCCCTGTCCTCAGTCACCACAACTAAAACATCACACATGGTTCATCATTTTTGTTTATAGGGTGTCTGTAACACCAACATTGGTCCTGTAATACTTA
Source organism: Falcunculus frontatus (assembly GCA_013398115.1). Taxonomy (NCBI): domain Eukaryota; kingdom Metazoa; phylum Chordata; class Aves; order Passeriformes; genus Falcunculus; species Falcunculus frontatus. Next base: position 2,948,864 of record VZRV01002222.1, read on the forward strand.
GGTGCCACTGCTGCAGGTACAACTAGCATGAGCTACACACATGTTCACGGGGATCATCAATAAGACGGACTTTTTTGGTTCAGTGTCCTCTCAAATCTGAACGCAAGTAGGGGCTAAGATTGCAAGGTAATCGTGGTGTTGGTGCATGGGCAGCAATGCCTGAGGTGCACCACACGGGCAAGAGCTCAGACCGTGTAACAGTCACAGGAAGAGGCAGAGCAGGGTGCTGGAGTTGTGATTGCATGATTCCACCTCCTCAGGCTGGCTCTGCTCACCGCAGCAGGACTGAGCGAGGCTGGTTGTGGTTGTATGTATGCATTTTCCCAAGGGACCTCAGACTGTGTATCAATAGTATCAATCATGCAGGGGTATGCAGGAGTGAATTCCTGGCAGGCACTCTGCTCAGGAAAGGGCATGACTCCGGTTCATGAGATGCTATGGGCTCTGCTGCACTGGTTTATGGTGTGTGCCTGGCTGGTCAGGGCAGCTGGGCCATCTCTTCTGCAGTGTGATCTGCCAGACTGCCTGGGGGTGTGTGCTGAGGGGCTCAATGGTCCCCAGCTGGCCCCACGCATTCAAACTAAAATCTTTTCATGACCTCTACCGATTAAGCAGAGGTGCTGCTTGGGATATTTATTCCAGTTTTGCAAATTTCGAGAAAATAGGTACCAACAACCCAGCTATCCTAAGCCTCATTCCAGTGGTGGGATGGTCAGACAAACCCATTCCAATATCCCACCTCACCCCTACCTCAAAAAAGCACCACAAAAGACAAATCCCTTTGCTCCTTCCCTGCCAAAACAAACTTGCCAAGAAAGCACCACTGGTACGAATGTGCACAACAGCTTTTGCAACTGTCTGCTCTGCTCCACCAGCACACAGCTATCACCATGGTGTATAAAAATACATATTATAAAAACACAGTTTCATGGAATCTGCATGTTATTAGACACTTATACTGCTAATACAGGAAAATGAAATTTAATCTGGTTATTCACAGACTGTATACAACTCAAGTCCCTCAGACAAAATGTTTTCACCTGCTATTTAATAAAAGAGCAGGCTTTGACCTTTCTTTCTCTTTTTAAGTGCTCAGTTTCATTTTAAAAGACTGAAGCAAAGGATCTAAACATGGGTTGCGCCCTTGTCTAGTATTTTGACCTCCTTTATTTTGCAAGAAGCTATCAAGATTGCAAGCTTGCATCAGCAGTGGCCTTTGTCAGAAAAAAAATCTATTTTCAAGGTATGGTTAAGGTTAATAGCCATGTTCCTTTTCTTTTTCAGAAGCTCATTTAGCAGCACAATTATGATGATGATGATTGATTACTAACTTCTGTCTTTTTGCACAAAAAGCACCATTCCTGACTGGATAACCATAAATGCTGTAATGATCATTAGCATTGTTGCAGGAACTACTGCCAAAGTGATAAATAGATTTGGTTTACATTAGCTACCAGTCTAAAAGCATCATTTGACCTCATTAATCGATCTAATAAAATCTGGAGTCATGCTCCCTAAGAAGGAGGACCGTCCTTTTTAGAACAAGAACTCTGTGACTTTTTTCTGATCTCCATAAATACAAAAGCTGAAATTTTGTACCACTGTAAGGTCACAATTCTCTCCAAAACACTTTGTGCAATTTCTAGGCATTCAAGTTTCACTTGACAAGAAGTCTTACTTTTTGTTCAGTCTGGAAGAAATTTAAACTGTTCCTAAGAGGTATTAAAAGATACCTGTACGTGACCAGTGAAACTGCATTTCTTGGAAAAGCAGTCAGTTTGCTGAAGGAACCAAGGACACATTTATGCATATAGGTCTGTAATTTCACATTAGCACACCGAAATTACCTCAATATTAAATGGTTGATGGATAGATACAGCATTTTAGATCTGTGAAAAGACAAAGCCGTAGACTGCATCTGATGCCTTAATCCCCATTTCCTACATACTACTGTTTCCTGTTTCATTCATCTTTCATACTTCTGTAAGGTACACATATAACACACTTCTTACTGCTGCTGTGCTTCTCACTTTGCCTGCCTAGCGATGTTAGAAGTTCAAAATTCAGCATGCCTGGAATATGTTTTCTCTCATACTGTGCTTTAGCCTTCTGCTAACTAGCCTAAATAATTAGTTTACTTGAGCTCTAGTCAGGCCTTATATTCAGTTAGGCCATGAGAGTGTATTACAGCTGTAACCCAAAGTGATAGTTTTAGTTTCACATTCAGGTGATGTGGATCTGAAAGAAGCCTGGAAAAGACTGTTTTACAGCTCACATGTCATCCTGAAGGACAGCGCAGCATGTTCTTGTACAATGCAGATTAACAGAGCTAGTTTATACCAATGCTTTTTTGGTGGACTTGTCAAGCAAAAGCAGCTACTATCAGTGTGTCTCTTAAGAGAGCAACTCTCCCTAAAAATCTCACCTGCTGTTTTCACCACCCTTTTGTAAAAAATGACATAAAGTAGAGGGTGAAGTATGACTAAGCAAGGGACAATGGAGGAATCATGAAAAAGAAGACTTTTCATCAACTTTTCATTTTATTTGGTGATTGTTGCTGATTCTAAAACTCAGCAAAGTTGATAACGGGAACCAGAAAACTCTTCTCCCCTCTCATTTTGGCCTATAGTTTGAATTATTTCCTATACAATGCCATGACTTACAGCATGAGTTAGAAGTGCTGTCATAAATTAAAGCTTCTGGTTGGATGAAGGGTCTCTCCATTTTCTGGAGGAACACTCCAACTGTAAGATTAATATACAAAGTTTATATATATTAAGAGAGGTGAGCTGTGCTACCAGTTTAGTATCAGAAGACCCAGCCTTGTTTTACTCCTACCCTCATTCACCCAAAACAGGGACTGCAGGCATCTGTCCTTCAAAGGGATATTTTCATTCCCTAGTGTTAAATGGACAGGTGAACTGGTCTGCTGCTCTGAGATGTGTTAGTGGTTTAAGAAGAAAAACCTCCATTTAAATCCCTGTATCTGGCTTGCTGCTGCACAGCCAGCCTGGGAGGCTTTTCATTGTTCTCAGAACCCATGATTCCCACCTGTGCTGAGTCTGAAGGCCAGCCATGTAATACTAAATGCAGGCTGCAAGGTTTTCTCAAATTATGTCAGTCATTCTTCCTGGATATGACAGAAATAAATAAATACCCTCTCCCAGTACCAGACTCCACCTTTGATTATCTGCAGTAGGTGTCAGTTTTGCCTTATGCTGCCCAAATGAAAGGCAGACACATTCTGGGCACTTACATCCCTTATGGGATCTAGCTGTACGAGCTCAGTTCACAGAAAGAGCATCCTTTCCTCCATCCTATCGACACTGACTGTGCTCAGCACAGATTGATCCTACAGGTACGTCCCGACCAGACTTTTTGCGCTAAGTGAAGCATTCCTGCGAGGGCACATTGAAAACTCAATGCTGGAATGTCACACTGCTTCTTCTAATTGGGAAGAGAATAGGAAATAGAACCATATGCCAGGTCTGAAAATCAATTATTAGAGATTCTTGTTTGACTTCACTGCAGTAAACAGGCATCAGGATCTGACTCCAAAGTTCTATATGAGACTTGACTCTACAGTCCTTTGGTTGACACCACTCCATGTTCACTGCTTCTTATCTTTGAATTGCTTTCTGAATGATTTGTTAGTTGCACAGTTAGGGAATAGTGTCATGTTCCTTTTAAAAACAGGAAGCCAGCAGGCTTAAGGATCATAAAGAATGTCACTAAAACTCAAGAGCAATGAATTTAACACCACACCCTGTGTACATTTCTCTCCTGAGGCTGGCATACATTTTATTATAAAATAAATTTTTCACTCCAGTAATATTTTGCTCCAGTCTTTACAGCCAACCTTAGCAGCTGCTCTTGATGAACACATTTTCTCACTGCTATTTAAAAGCCACTGCATCCCCTCATTGTCAAGAGTTCATCCCATTTACTAAAATCATTTAATTAAACCCTATTCTTCTTACTGGATTAATTTTATTGCTGCTCATCAAAGAGGTTGAAAAAATCATCAAATCTTAACTTTAAAAGCACACAGCAGAGTTCTTGCTTCTGTCTCTATATAAATACATTTTTAATGGATTTGAAGTGATTAACCTCCAGTTGGGCCAGAAAGAGAAATAAAAATTAGAAGGGAATGCCATAACTAAGCCTAGGAAAAATAATCACTCCTGGAATTAAAGGCACTCTGCTGAAATCAAGGGTCATGTTTCTGATAACTTCTGTCCAGTCAGTTTTCTGTCCCAGGTTTCCAGCTCCTCTGGTTTCCAGTTCCTGGCAAATACTCTGCTATTAACTAAAGAAGTTTTTTTTAATAAGAACTTTGCAATAGCTGATCAACCATTCTTTCAAACCTAGCATCACCAGCAATGAACAATTAATCCTCTGCCTCCTCAGAACTGAGTTAAGCTTGGAACAGAGAGGAAGAAGCAGTAAAAGAAAATGGGCTCTGTGAAGCATGAAAAAATTAAAATAAAAAGATGATAGAGAAAATAAACATTAATGGTAGATGAGCAATCAATAAAGTCCAAAGCTTGCAAAGACTGCCTTGGAAACTAAGTGCTCTAAAGGAATTTAAATAAGCATAAATGGAATCTCAGAAAGATTTATTTAACAGTGAATTAATTCTTCAGTGCATTTTCCTTTTTTTCTTTCCTTGCATGATTGTCTCTTCAGCTACTTCATTTTCTGCATATGGTGTCACGGGACAATAACACATTAATCTCTAAGTTATATATGTTCTTCCATAGTGATTATTCCAGCAAGCAAAATGTTAACATATTTAAATTAATGCAAATGAGATGGTGTTTTGTTATTGGCTGAAAGTGTTTCAAAAAAGACTAATACTGATACACAGATGGAACTTTGCATCTGCAGTCTAATTGAAACTAATCTAATTAAATATGGTGTATCTGCAAAGCTGCTTGAGCACTGCAGAGAACACACAGAATTACTTTTATAGTTGGACAGAGCTTCCAAGAGCCAGTCTCTCTGCCATTTCACTTCATTTGGAACTGCTTTAATAGCAGGTGAGTAATCAGCAAATAAATTCTCCATGACTGCTTTGGAATTGTTCATTCAGAAAAGCAGTGATAATGTATCCATAGATACAACACAACAGCAATGGAGGTCGCATGGAGGCAATGTCCTTTCATTATGCAAAATGATACAGCTTGAAAAAAGAAAAAAGCTTGAAGCCGCAAGTCATCCTTTAGCCTCACTTATGAAGGAAGAATTCTACAAAAACATACTTTTGCAAATGCGTTACATTACTGACATTGAGTTGTTCACAGCAAAATCAGGCACCATCAAAACTTTGTCCTGTGTAGCAATTCCTTTTAAAATATTTTTTTTCCCCTGGCAAATAAACATTCCACAGACACTGGATTCAGTAAGAAAACTTACTGCTCTCAACTGAAATTCCGCCATAAACTATTCTAGCACTGAGAATGAAAATGGCAACAAGGTAATAAAATAATGTCTTCCCTTCTCAAAAAATTCAGGTTAAGGGATCTCATGCTGGAAAACTGTCTTGAAATGTGTTAACCAGCTACAGTCACATGCAAGAAGGTTAAAGGAGGACAAATCTTGATGAAAAGAAATTGTCTTCACAACAGACTTCTATAAGGTATTCCAGTAGAAAAAAATACTCTGTGCACTCCCACCTTAGAGAAATAGTCTGAACTGTCTTGACTTATTATAACCTAAAGTAACTATGTTTGTTGAAAGCCAAAGAGAGAAATGTATGGTGCTTGGTAGGAGTCTGAATCCATGCAGAGTAAAGAGGTTCTCCAGATCTCAAATTTTTTCCTCTTTAATCCTTTCTTAAGGCTCATCAGATGACCAAAATGGTTAATATCCATATTAATATCCATAAAATGTTGAATTCCAATATGTCCTTGACTCTGTGGGACAGACATGGCTCTGTATTCCTGGGCACACATATCAGGCCACACTTTGGGTTAGAATAGATTAATGGAGTGAGAGCATGCAAGAACTATACTATAGATATGACACTCTCCTAGAAGGCCAGCAAATCGAGTCTTCCAACCATTTTAGATTAAATATTCACTGTGTGAAAAATGGAAACAGGCTCGAGAGTAGAGCCTTGAAGACTTCTCCTTCCTCAGTTGGAACCCTAACCAGTGAGCTGTTTACCCCATATAAGCCAGAGGCTAAGCCACTTCTCCCATAGAACTCAATTTTTGAGTCCCTGACTCTCCCACAAAGGATTTCTGTGCCACCCTTAGTGAGACAGACGAGTAATGCATTCTCCATGCAGCCTAACCTTTAGGCTACAGGCTCTCTCTTCTCTGTGGGGTGAGATACATGGGTTTAAACTTGTTTAGGCTAAGACACAAGCCACATTCTTCCTCATCTCCTGGCAGTGCCTTAGCAACTATTCCCATTACAAAATAAAACTGGTGACAACACTATTGGCACTTCCCTTCCCTTCTTCAGTCCCACTGTAGTCCCACTAGCTCCAAGGATGAAAATACAACCTCCAAGTAAAAGAGCAATAGATAGGACAAGTAAATCCCATAGTGAAAACTGAGTTTGCTGTTTGAAAAAACATACATAGAGGGCTCTGTTATGAAAAAGAAATCATAAATGATGAAAAAACTCCAAAAAGGCCCATTAAAGTAATTTTCTTTGCTGCCTGATAAGTAGACTTCCAATTTGAGTCCATTCAGTTATAAATAATTACATTAATTTCAGCAAAACTATGCTGAACAATGTTTGTAGGATTGTCTTGACGTGAACTTACTAACACACAGGTAAAAAACACTGCATGTTTGTGACAGCATTCCTTTAACTTAGGGAAGATAAATATGGTGATTTATAGAAAACGGATACTTTGCTAAGTCATAACTAATTTTCAGACTGAAATTGCTAATCAAAGAGTAATTTTCATGGTATTTTTCTATATCCCAGTGTGAAATTTACTCCATTTTGGAAGCTTGCAAAAGGCATTTTTTCACAATATAAAACCTGTATTAAGGTGAGGTTTGTGTTGCACAGGCTGTCACAGAAGACCATGCGACAGAATGAATATTCCCCTCTACAAATATGTGCACTGATGGTTAACAGCACCATGCACCACACTAAAAACCCTCGGGGTAACAGAGACTTCTAAAATAAAGAGGTTTTTTTCTCCTAAATAAGTAACATGAAGAAAAGTTGAATATAAAAGGCGTTTAACTTTATACAAGGGAAATTTTATTCAGATCTAGATTTTCTTGATGTATTTCATAATATATCTTGATGTATTGCACCAGTGAGGCCACACCTCAAGAACTGTGTTCTTTTTTGAGTCTCTCGCTTCAAGTAAGACATTGAGATGCTGGAGAGAAGGGCAACAAGGCTGGTGAAGGGTCTGGAGAACAAGTCCTATGAGGAGCGGCTGAAGGAGCTGGGAGTGTTTAGCCTGGAGGAAAAGAGGCTCAAAGGAGACCCCATTACTCTCTACAACTACCTGAAAGGAGGCTGTAGCCAGGTGGGGGTTGGCCTCTTCTCCCAGGTTACCAGCAACAGGACAAGAAGAAATGGCCTCAAGCTGTGCCAGGGGATGTTCAAGACATCAGGAAGAATTTCTACACTGAAAGGGTTGTCAAGCATTGGAAGGGGCTGCCCAGGGAGGTGGTGGAGTCACCATCCCTGGAAGTCCTCAAGAAACGACCTGGCACTTAGTGCTATGGTTTAGTTGACAAGATGGAGATTGGTCAAAGGTTGGACTTCATGATCTTGGAGGTCTTTTCTAACCAAAACGATTCTGTGATTTGGTGATTCTATCATGGTATCATACATTGCTTAAGGAATGGAAAGTGAACTGTCAAATACATTATTATTTTTATATATTTTTTATATTGCTTTTATATATACTTTTATATATTTTGATTTCAGTATAATTTGGAGCTTTTAGAGTGTGGTACATACATATGGCTGTATATATATCACACTAAGGACATTTTATTTACTTTTTAAACTCTTTTTATGTATTATGTAGTTTACTAATCAGTTATTATTTACTATTTTTAAAATTATTTTTACTTTTACTCTGGTATTTGATCTCACATTTCTCCTGTGTTCACTCAATGTACAGTATGCGTAAGACAACCTACTTTTACAATATATGAAAGCTTTATCACGGCTCAGCCACCTGTGAATTGTCTTTAAATCAGAACACAGTTTTAAGCCACCACAAATATAGAAAGGTAATTTATATATAGTAAAAACCATGTAAGACACAAGATACAGCAAGATGGAAATTATTTTTAAAAACAACATAGCACATCTGATGCAAAATTTCTAACTTCTTCTTGAGTTCCAAGTCAACTATATAGGTGAGCACAACACTTAATAAAATTTGAATCTTAACCTTGTGCTGCATTTTCAATAATTTCAATAATCAAGGAATGAAGGAAAATAATATTGTCTTGCCAAAATTATCTCAGAAAGAAATCTGCCAAAATTTGCCTTACTTTCTGATTGCTGACATTAGCATATTACTCTGCAGAACAGCAAAATTAGGGTTTGTTGGGTGAAATCTCAAAAAGGGTTTCCAGAAACCACAAGACAACTTCTGTTTATTTTGAGATGACTGTTCCTAATCTGGCTTGTCACAAACTCCTGGATCAGCTAGGTGATGAGGCCTCTGTCCTTAAGCTGAGGAAAAGGAAGCCCTCACCATTATTCCTTTTCAATGGAGCTTCAGAGCCAAAGTTGTGGCTACATATGGGAACACCGGACTATATGAGAAGTGCAGTTGGCAGAGGTGAAAAAAGGACAATAGGTTTTATTGTTATGGTGAACTAGTCCTTTAATAAAGCTTTTGTCTCTGTCACCTGCAATATGCAGTGAGCTTGGAAGGTAGTATTTTTTTGTGCTGTGACTACTATTAAACCGATCTCAAATCATAAATAATTTATGTTGGCAGTGTTGTCCCAGGAGAGACCACTAATATAAGTGAAGCTAGTTATATTTATTTAGGCACATCACGGTAGAGGTGACACTTGATGAAAGAATAAATCCTTCCCTGGAGCAAAACTAAATGCCATTTACCTCACTGCCAATAGCTTAGAGATCCAGTATCTCTGCAGTGACTTCCAAAAATTCAACCACTGAAGAGATCAAAATACCACCCCAAAATAAACCTTATTAAATAACTCTCTAGTCATAGTATTTTAACTATGGCAAACATGAAGACTGTATTTTTTGATCAATAGCCCTTTTATCCCTTCATGAAAGCAGTTCTGACAGGTGCACCCCGTGCAAGTGGCTAGGAGTTATTTAATTGGCCTCACATGCCTTCAAGTTGAGCCAGCTCCTGCCCGGGAAGAACCTCCTATAAGCCAGCTCTACAACCAATTTTCCTTTGGCTTCCCTCTAAACTTGGCAATGCTGCGATTTATCCTGGCTTGTCTCAGTTGTTGATCCTTATCTGAGGTCACACACAATTTTGCTGACTGCCAGTGACATCGCAGGGTCATACAAAACACACTTTCTGTCTCTCCTTCCGAAAATGTTTCTCATCCAACTTGTAGCACAACTAGCAGCACTTAGAAAACACTTGAGCTGGGATGTGAGATTTCTACATCATGGTTCAGTGCAGGAACATTCAGCATATTCAATGAATAAAGAACTACCCCTTACAGGAGCCCTGTTAGTCTCAAAACAACAACAAGTAAAAAATAGCTAGTCCTCTCCTTATAACTTCTGCCACTGTGACAAGAAAAAAAAAGTACATTTTACAGTACATTAGTCCCGAAGCTACTAAAAAATACACATCAGTATTCAGTTTGCTTTGCTAAAACGATAGCTGAAAGCTTTCCAGTCCTTCTTAGCAAGCTTTATGTGAAGTAGAGGGAAAAGTAGACAACTATTGGTTTACATTTATTCCTTTTCATCAGAAGTATCCTATGGCAGACAGCCTGGAAAACAGAGCAGAGACTAGCACTGTCAGGTAGCCTTAAGCCTCTCAGCCATATGTCAAAAAATATTTCAGAGGCTTTAACTTTCCTTCTTCCTTCTGTAACAGTGTTCTCCATGGAAGTCAGCATGGCAAAACTGTGGCTTTTTCTGGAGAGGCAGGAGGAGAAGATGCTGTGTGATGAGAGAACCAGGAAAAAGGAAGGAAAAGAGGCAGCAGATGAAAGAGAGTGAGAAGAACTGGAGATGTAAGTCACAAATTGGTTATAATTTACTTTCAGACCACAGATGTGACCTCTAATACTTACAGGTCACATCCTGTCAACATGCTCTGCAATAGTAATTCTCAGAGTATCAGACCTATTGGTGTGGAGATTGTGAAGACATATACTGACTGTCATTAATGGGTCACCTGTCTGGTGGAAGCAAATGCTGCACCTTCTTGGAGAAAGAATCACTAATTTATTTTTAGAAAAGGCAATTTTACATTCACCTAGCAAGAACTGAGATATTTTATAGCTCTCAGTTCTCTACTCCCAAAATGTCAGTACAAACCCTTTATTTTCTTTGCCTCATAAAATATTTTGGGAAAGCAGGGAATATCAGCATTGCTTTGCTACATCAGGAATTCTCACTGACACTTCAGTCTGCTACTGGCTCCCAACTCTCATGATGACAATGCTGTATGAATAACGAACTTCTGTAATAGAACATCCACACAATTTGGGGTCTAGTAAGTTAAGTTTGGGAACCGGTGTGGTAAGGCCACAGCCCAGCAATATTTATTTTAGTCCTATGTTGATGTAGGTATATTACAGCTTGTCTTTACCTCTTACAAAAACTGAACCGAAGTAAAATCAACTTTGAAACAGAGAGGCATTGAAGTGTCTGCCAATCTATGAAAAGTGATCCATTTTAGAAAATAGGACTGATACAAAATACGCTCCTAGCACTTTGACTCCCCTGATACCAGGGGGAAGATTACAGAAGTCTGCCCAAAAGTACTATCAGTAGCGTTGGAGGCAATTTTGTGACTTTGTCTGCAAGGATTAAAGCACTGCTGGGGTCCAGTCAGCGAAAAAATCTTGAACCCTGTGACAGTCTGATGCTGACTTTGAAATGCTTCACAATGCCACTCAATGCTGAAAGGAGTGAGGAATTAGTGAAGCATCACATCCACTCCCTGCTCATTGCTACAGCACTCCAGCGCATCCACCAAACAACTGAACAACTCACTAAACCTCATGGATCACCTAAACCCAGAAGGAAGCTAAACAACATCATCTGCCAGTATCTTGGATCCCTCTCAGGCACTGAAAGTGGCACCATGGTGCCTGCTTCCCCCTGAGCCAGTAATGCTGGGGAACAGCAGTGGTGACATGCTGATGCAAGGGCTGCTGTACTTTGGGGGAAACATAAAACTGACATCCTCAGCTTTTTTGGTGATGAGAGATCCCCCGGGATTTTCCCTAAAGGATTCTAATGCCTTACAGCCTCATCCAACTCTCATTAAACTAAATGGAAACAACCTCAATCACATCTGTGGAAATTGGATGTTTGCTGGGTTGGCTCAAGTCCCAAGTGAGGTAATTGCATTCTTCCAACGGCTTCCATTGGAAAATTTCAGTGCGTGTGTCCCCTTCCCAAATGATCTTAAAGTAGCACTCTACTGATCATTTAAACTAAACAACTGCCCTAAATGCTCTTTTTTTGACAACAATCATGAAAATGTGTGCTGTGATAGTAAGCCATGTGACAAAAGTGGGTACAACTCTCAGCAAGCAGCCCACTAAAATCAAATGGAAGGTATTACATCGGTATTTATAAAGGTCTGAAAAGAAATTTGCTGCTACCACTATATGTGTGTGTCACATGTCTCTAAATTACATTACTTGCAGAGTTACAAACTTTCAATTAAATAAATATTTTATATTAAAATAACCATAGCAAAAGTAAAATTAATTTACATTAAAATAAGAATCAATGTAGCAGTTCATCAGGTAAATTACAGGATGCATTAGAAATGTTATTTAAAATTTTGATTCCCCAAACCACTTGTGTGCAACAAATTTACTTCGATGCACTATTCAGGAGCTTAAAGGTTAGTACACATTTAAATATTTTACCAGACTAAACCTTTGGACATTCTAAAATCTGGTGTGTAGCACATCAATACCTGGATTCAGCCTGCATACCCACATTACACTTAGGTGGCTCTATCAAGTAAGAATGCAATTCTACCCTTTTAAGTTATTTACAGGAGTGGTGCAGGTCAGTCAAGAGAAAAGACCTGAAAACAAGAAAAAACTTTGTTCACCAATTTGCAGTCATGCTGCACTGCAGGGTTCAGCTAGCTTTGCTACGCCTTTGGGGATTTGGTATCACAAATCATTTTATGTAACGGGGACGCGCTTTAGGAGTTTGGTCATTTTTAAAGACGATATATTTTCTGTTCTTTTTCTAACAGGAATTATCAGGATAAATGTTTGGTTGAACAGAATAAAATGATTCTTGTCATTACCATTATAAAATCATAGACAGTTTTCTGGGAAGTAGTAGCGATGTTGGACAGATCCGTGCATTCTGCAGAATCAAAGCCCAGCTGTCAGTATGTTCGTAACAAAAATGACCTGTTGAAAATCAAGGATGTTGCACAGTTTAAACACTTCAGTCCATGCATTAACTGAATAGAAAAGAGACTGCTGTAATTACTTTCTCTTTTCCATTTTGTCTCTTCCTGCATACCTATATTGATATCAAGAAAAGCATTGTGCAGGAGTATTTTTGTACTATACAATCACTATTAAATAAATGCATGACTGTTTCAGAATAGTCAAGTCAATGCTGACATTTCTTTATGCTATGTTATCACTGTTAACACTATACCCTGAGTTTAGGGAGTATTTTTTTGTCCATTGGTCCTATCCACCCATTATACTATTTCCCATTGTTCTGGGCACCTCAGTTTTAAGTCCTAAGACTTAAAACTCATCAATAAATATTTCATGAGGCAAGCGAATTTAGAAATTGGTATTCTGGAACAGTTTCCTATAAAGTGATTACTATCACTAACTTGTAATCTAAAATGCTATGCTAGGCTGAAATTTATGAATAGCTATCTTGCCGTATCTTTGTCTGTCCTCCTTCCCTTGCCCATGCTGCAAGTAAATCTGTATCCACAACATATAATAAACAAACAAACAACTGACTCCAGGGTTGAGACCTGAAATGCCATATTCCAGCTTACAGCATGTGCTTGATGGAAATTGAGTCCTGAAGTCTTAGGAAACATGATAAAATAGCTGTTTTGGGAGGAAATGTGAGTTTGATACCTAAAGAATAAACTAGACTGAATGCTGGGTTAGCAAGTACTTTGCTTGTGCTGATTTGTTCATGTGAGTTCTGGCTGGGAGAAAAGTGCTAATAAATACATAAATGAAACAGCACAGAAGAAAAAGAGAAAATCCATTGAAATCTGGTAAGGAAGAAAGGACCATAAAAGTATCCATAAGAAAAGTGTACAAGTTATTGAACATTGTTAACTATGTGAAGAATGTATTTCCTCTCTAAAAACCGTTTCCAGTAAAAAAAAAAAAAAGAAAAAAGAAAGAAAAAAATAAAAAGATCTGATGCCTGTCCTAGTCCTTGAGGTTTCCTCCCCACTGGGGTACAGCTTTATGAGTGATGGTCCTGACACAGGTCTAGGGGAGAAAAGTTTCTTGTGTGTAAATGACTTTCAAACCAAGCAGCTCACCAGTTTTCATATACTCCTTCTCCCTTCTCCCTTCCCCTTCAAGGAGCTGACACCTCTACTCCAGTGTGTCAAAGAGATGGTTTGTGTGGCTGCTTCAAACTGACAATATATGAGCTGCCAGCAAAGACTCAGGAGTATTGTTCAGGCTGCAGCCTAAAATACCTGAGACTTGGGTTTTACTGAGACTAAAGGAAACCAAGGGATGAAGCTGGAAAACTTGGATCTGCCTTTCCTACAGAACAGCTACAAAAGAAACACGGGATTCCTGTTGCCATATTCTGTAACCTTGTGTGAAGATATTTGTTTAAGCTCAAGGAGCCTTAAATACTCTGTTATTTGCTCATTTTGTCCAAAGGCATTTCACAGCAAAATGCATAGGCTGTCCTTCAGCCAGGCCTCTGGTTCAGTGAGCTCCCTTACTCTTCATCAGATTGTGCATTGACAGTAGGGACTGAAATAATTGCTCTCCAAGTGAGAGAAATCAGGTCTCTAAGCCCAGAGAAAGTCTTTTCAGGCTGTGAATCTCTCTGTTAAAAGGGCTTAACCTAGAGGACTTCCTAGATATCAAAGTATGTGGGATCAGTACCAGTGAAGACACCAGGTCTTCCTTCTGGATAAACCTGGGCCTCCTATTTCTGTGTCATTCTGAAGAAGACCAACATATTTAACTCAGATTTGTGTAATTCAGCTTCCGGAGTCTGATTCTTAAAAGCTAAGTGTAGAAACCCTAATAATTTCTGGAGCTCCTTTTTAAGATGTGGGTTGAAATGCCTTTCCCATCTGAAATGATAAACTTCATCTTTCATTTTGGTGGCTCTCACTGCAATAGGAAAACAGTGCCAGCTACAGTACTGAAACATGCCCCCAGATGATATAGGGTCTGTGAGCAAATTAGGGAGCTCTTGCTGAAGTTGGTAATTAAGAGTAGATTCAGATTCTGAAATCTGCACAGGAGTAGGCAGATGGCTTGTTCAGCTGCCAGCTGGAACCCAGCCTTCGTGAGGCCGTCATTCAAGTTCAGCACCACAGCTTCTTTCTATGGAGTCAGAGCAAAGTCTTCCCATACCAAGATTCTTCTGAATATTTGAGGCCACTTCCACAGCTCTTGCCAGGTGGCTGCATGTTCTGGAAGCAGTAGCAATGTTCAGATCTAGAACCATTCAAGAGCTTGCTTGACATAAAAGCCCAGACTAAAAAAGACTAAATGAATGCATGAAAGGATGCTATGTACCTACAGCATTCCTGAGAGCTCCTGTTGTTGGTCAGTGTCTTAGTTTTTCACCCACCTTGGCAATATGGCATTGATGACCAGGTATTTTTATTCATATATCAGTAAAGGCATTCTTGTCTCTTAAAATTTCTTAAACACTTTAAAAAACATATTAACCAAGGTAAGGAGGGTATTATATATCTATAAACCCTCAGGGAAGGCTTCAGTTTGGACAATTCTCAGCAGCAAACTCACCCAGTTTTAAGCAGAATAGTTAACAATAACAACAAAGAATGACATTCTGTTCTTCAGCTGTGCCAGCTTACAACAATTTCTCAGAATAATAGTGGCATTATCTACTCTTGGTTCTCATAAAAATAAGAGAGAATATCTTCTAGCTTACCACAGTGCCTAGGCACAAGTAGCTGAGGTAAGGATGGAATATAAATCTTAACAGTAATTCCTGTATTTTCACTGTGCATTTAAACCATATTTTAAAAAGCAAATCTACTAACCACAGTCACAGGTGCCTTTTATCTTTTATGCAGTACATTGCTGAGAATCAATCTTTAAATGTATTCTCAGTTTCAATTGTTCCATGAACTCTTATTTTTAAAGCAAGATTACAAACAATTATAACAGATATGTGTAATTCTGTAGGCACTTTATATGCAAGCAAGTTTGAAAAAGGCTAACAAAGACTGTGTTTCTTTTATGCATGTAAACACAATTTTAGTGCACTTTCTCTCACACAAAGTAATGAAATTTTAAGATACATTCCCAGAACTGAGAGTAATCCAGCAACAATGTTCAGTTTTCTGCTTGTAAATTGAATTCTCTGCTCAATTTATAAGGTACTGGCACAACTTGACGTATCTATAGTGCAATAAAATACCTACTTAAGTAATTATAACATACAAAATAATCACAGTGATGTGCTGGAGGAGACCCCTGGGGGTAGTCTGACACCCCTTGTTAAAATGCCATCACCAAACCAAAGGTAGGTGCTCACCCCTCTTTCTGCTATAGACAAATTTCATCCCCCTGGCTTTAAAAGTTAATCTGAATGTGGATTTTTGTTTTCTTAAATTTTGTTGAAATGTTTTCAGCATCACGTTTTACAGAAGAACGTGCTTCTCCTTCCCTTTCTTTCAGATTATACAACTCAAAAGCAACTGCTGTTTCTGAAAAGGGTGTACCAGACACATGCAATCAATAATGTATAATTCTGTTTGACACTGAGGTTACCTTCCCAGTGTGCTACTGGCTTAGAGACAGCATTTCCTTTCTGACAGGACAGTGCATTCTCAAGGTGATGCAGAGGAGGACACGGGTTTAGCCTGCAACAAGCTCTCCCTGGACTGGGGATGGAGAGTGCTGCACCTGCTGCTCTGGTTCAAGGTGTAGGAGTCTGCTCTTCGGATTTCTTCTTTCCTTCTTGGCTTGTCCAAGGAGCCAAGATAATGGCCAGGGTAGGAACAGGGTACTCCCTTGGACCTCAGTGTATCAGATGCATGGGTTGAGTTCGCTTTGATTGGAGGAGATTACTTCTCTGCCCATGGCTGGGGTGTTAGAACTACATGATCTTTAAGATCCCTTCCGAGCAAAACCATTCAATGATTTTATGTAACCTCCTGGCAAGCATGTTTGCTTGCCAGTGCTTGATGCAGCTACAGTCTGCAGCAGCAGCACTTCCAGGTCATGCTGGAGCAGCTTTTACTTCTAACAGCCCGAGGTTCCTCACTCAGTCCTGTATGAGGATCAAACTGGCAGCTGTCATGAACCCAGAAGTTTAAGAAGAGGACATGTTAAGGGGAACCTATCAGAAGTCATATGAAAATAACTCATGGATTGTAAAATGTAATAATGTAAAAAAATAAATAAATTCTGCATGACAGAACTGATGTCAAAATCGATGTTAAAATACCGATGGAGTATAATTCGGTGGGATCTCAGACTACATGCTATTCCTTCCAGACAAGGATTTTCATCTGCTTCATGAGGTTTCACTTCCATTTTTCCACCCCTCAGTATCTATTCAGACATTTGGGATTTAAAAGCTATATTTTCAGGATTCCTCATTTAAAGCAATCAAAATATGCTGGACCCCTAGAAATAATCACAGCATTGTCATATTACGAGTATAAAATAACAGAGTTGAACTGGTTTTGTCTCATGAAATTTGTGTCTTCTGGATGTGTATGGGCAGTATTTTCAAGCTTTTCCCTATCAGCAGGAGATCTAGAGATTTTATTTAACATTTAAAAAAAGGATGAAGTTCTCATCTACACTCTGGGACTGGGGGGTTCAGAGAGAAAATAAAGTAACCTGAGATTTGCATTTAAATTGCTATATTTAGAAATAATGGGGTTTTTTTCCCCGTCTAATATTGTACTGTAATAGCTCTGTCTTGCACTTCTTCTGAGTTCCAAAATAAATCTTTATTTCTGATTTTCCCTGCTTCTTCTTCAGTGTAAAGCTGCGTGTATTTGCTTGGCATGAGTAGCTGCCAATGATTTGATGACAGCAAGGGAGACAAGAAGACTTGAATTCATGCCTTCCCACTTCCTCCAGCCCTGTTCTTTAGACCTCCCTGAACATCAAGAAACTTTATCTTCTCTAAATCTCTCCATAAAAATATTCTTTGCCACAATACCTAAATGGAGTTTGCCAATGTCAGACTGTTCCTAAGCTGAGAATTCTGCTTACTGTTTTGATAAATCTGTGTGTGTACACATATAAACATATGTATACATAGTCTTCATTTCTACAGGCAGTCAGCTACTCCTCAAGATGATCTCTGAAGCAGAAACTCAAGTTTTTTTTCTGTATAACCTAAGATATTAGGTAATGACTAACACTGGCATGTGCTGTGAAAATATAAATCACAGCTATTGCTGCAAACTTTATTCTGATTTTATGGTATGCCTATTCTATAAATCCAGTTTCTAAATCTGCAAGCATTTTATTATCAGCATTTTGCTTCTTTTTTATGTACTTAGAAAAGAATGTGCCCTCTCCTCCCTGTGCCAGTAACACCTGTGCTCCGGGAACCGTTAGGAGAAGCCTGATGAATTAATTTTCTGCAAGTGATTGAGCTGTCAGCTTATGAAAGTTAAGTTTCAGAAAGACCCCATGAACAAAATGCTCAATTTTCTAGTAACAGACATAATCTCATAATAACTCCTTGATAATCTTGATGCCACATAAGAATGAAAAACTAAGAAATTAACTTTACTGTCATTTATAGAGGGCAACAAGCACTCTTCATACACATCAGCTGGGCAATCAAGAAAGGCAGAACGGCAAAATAGCAGAGACCAGCAGGGAGAAAGAAATGATGAGATGTGTCTAGGATAATTGCTGAATGCTGAAATTTTTACTTAAATGGCTAAATACAAAAATCCAGAATTATTTCATTTGCTAAAATACCCAAATATATCTATAAATCAGTAGTCAGCTTACTAAGATATTATTTAGAATTAGATCAGACCTGACTCTTAGAGTTACTTTTACATTTTTTATTACAGTTCTCTCTACAGCCTCCAGTCCCATTTTCTTTTGACAGTTATTCACCAGGCCACAGAGAGGGAAATAAAACTTTTTCTGCAAACAGAATGTGAGACAAGTCTGCATAGAACATCAGGTTTTAGCCTGAATTATCACAGATTTGAGCTTCTGGTTTGGGGGATTATCAGTCAGTTGTACAAGATGAATCAAATTTAGGGCTTTTGAGCACCAGCTACTGAGGCCAAATGGAGTGGCAAGCCAGCCAAAGATTTCAGAATACAGTTTGTATAGAAATGTAACTTTTTATACAATTACAATGTAAGACAGCAAAGAGCATTGGAAATATGCAATATCTTCCTATTATAGAGGTAATGACAATATCCTGGATTCAATGCAATGAGCTATTATAGCTCTTCCAGATTTTACCACAAGCATTAACAGCCTATCATTATTCAATCAGATGTATGCTGGAATTTTATTGGATTTTTGCTGTCTTATTTACTGGCAGAATGAGGTCTCCTGTTCATACAGGAATGTGCCATTAGAAAACACATCAACATCAGTTTGATTTTACAATTATTAAGTAAACTAATGGTAATTTATGTCAATTTTTATTTGTGTATGGTTAGTATCAGTATCTTGACATTTAAAGTCTCCACCCAAGAGCTGTTGCTGCCATTACCACAGTCTGGCTTCAACTCACTTACTGTAAAGGTATGGCAGGTATTTTCCTAGCCTGTAGATAAAGACCTAGATGTAAGAGCAATGAGAAGGAAGAAGGAAAGAACTGCTGTATCTTATGAAATCTTTTAGTGCATTTTGGTTTTGGAAGAGTAAGTGCTGTTTTATCTGCTCTGTTTTCCCCCTTTTTTCAGGTGTTGGATTTACTATATTTAAAACGTAAAATGTAAAAGCAGGGATGGTGCCTTTTTTCACCTTCTGGTAAAGAGATTAAAAATTCTGCAGACTAAAGACAAATAGGGATTGAAAGTATAAGAACCAATTAAGTTAGAATGACGTTTATACACAGTTCAGTTATGGAAAAACAACTGTACTGTGATTATGCAAATCAGCCACTCACAACCAAAACGCAGGTATTTACATAACAGAGAAAAAAACTCCTCACAGTTATGCCTCAGTAACTTAGCAGATTCCTGCACTTTAACTGTATGACTCATTGTAATAAAATTATCCCACTTGCTTTATCCAGAGTGATATGTATGTTAGAACATCGCCATTCTGAATGATTTGTGTGCTTTTGGAAGCCTGCGTTCTCCTGTCACAAAATGTGGTGGATGTTCTATTTTAAAGAGATACAAATCAAGAAAAAACCTACAGATTTTCTGCTTGTACCAATGAAAATTTTAACCTGGTTTACGCACTACATCACTGTTCTTGAAATAATGTATACTGATACAAATAGGTCCTTTCTTTTTCTTGGAACTTTGATTTCCTCCTTCTATTAAATTAATCTTTTTTTTCTGACAAAACAAGACTTCTCTTGTGCATATATCACAGAAGAAAACAGCAGTCTATTTTAAATTGTGCGGACCCTATTTTGTAGTTTTGCAAAGTGAACTTTTAATGGGAATCCTAATATTTTTAGTTAGCTGGTATGTCTAGACTATATAACTTTTGACAGCTGTGTGTTCTACAAAACACAGTATTTTAAAAAATTTAATCTTCTGTTATAAGCCACATGAAAGGAATCGTATTTATTCAGCTGGATGTAGTTTGCTGTACCTTTATTTTTGTTATCACGTATTCCCTGATTAAAATGTTGTAGTTTCTTTTTTTTTAATATAAGCATGACTTGATATTATATAATTTCTAAGATAAAACAGAAAGAGAAGACTACATAAATTAGACCTTACTATGGCTTGGCCTTTTTAGCACTCAAGCCAAGTTGATTGCAGGTGAGCTTTTTCACAACACTCTATCCTATTATACATCCACTACAACATGATGGCTTATTTTCCATCTGCAGACATCTTAGGCAGAGGCAACTAAAACATTTAATTATTTATCTCACACATAAAAAACAGGGCATTGAAAACAAAATCCTCTCATATTAAATACTGAGATTTCAAAGTCTTTACTGTCATGAGGGGATGAACATGAGACCTCTGGAAGTAAAAATGATAAAGCACATGAACTAAAAAACAGGCTTGTCCCTCATCTGCAAAGATTAGAGAACTTGCTGACTATGGCATTCCACTGTCATGTGTAAGACTCAAATCAGGTCTTCAGTTTGAATCTACCAGAGGAAAAACGTGGTCCATGGTCTTGGAAGTGCTCTTAGACATGAGCATCTGTGCTGTCCCAATGGGGCCATGCAGCCTATTTCTTCTCTCTCACACAGCAAGGAATTCCAAGAAAGGCATTGTACAAACAATTTGATTTGTACTAATTTACATTCTGCTCTGTTTTAAGAGAGATTCTCAAAAAATTTGCAGCCAGCTGTAAGAGGTAAGTCCTGAGAACTTTTCTACCACAACTGATTTTTTTTTTGACAATAGGCTGACAACACCACGCTGACAACTCCCCACTGACATAAACTGAACAACTCATGCGAAAATGCTATAATCTTCCAGCAGAGAAATGACGTCTCCTCTGCCCTCCTGCCCCCAATATTTTGTAGACAGCCTAACTAAACTTACTTGTTTTATGTTCGTGTTAGTCTATAAATGAAAAATACATACAGACCTGTGTGTAATGCGGTCCATTCCTGTAGGATTTATTATTGAGGAAAACAGGCAGAAGAGAAGTTATTTGGAATATAAAATGCTCAAACATGTCAATGGCAGTAATTTCCCATTTAGTATTTCAAAAAAGCCCCCACACAAGTCCCTTGCCCCTCTGTAGTACAATGAACATTCAACTTTCTTCTTGAAATGGCAACTCCCCCCAGTATAGCAGAACATAATGTTAAATAGTCACAGCATTTGACAGAGATCCTGGAAAGATCCAATCACATCTGCAGCCTCTATAATAAGAGCAGACAATTGGCATGGGATTTGTGACTACCTTAGTTTCATTTCTCCACGACAACAATACTGCATGATCTTGGGTAAGAGACCAGATTTCTAAGATGGAGGCAAATATGTTCTGGTCTCACTGTCAGCATAAGGTACCATATTTTATAAACACTATAATGTATTTCCTAAGAAATAAGATTTTTCTTATGGCCTAATATACTTTTCTAAGTAAGCATTTTCATTATCTAACAGTAGGGGGTTTTTTCTTTCATGAAGAATAAATAAAAGTTTTAGTCAGTTCAACTTGAAAAGATTCTCCAGGTTGGACTTTCCACTTGTTTTCGTTGTGGTTTTAAAAAAGCATGCAGCAGGACATTCCTAGTTTCTCTCTTATCTACAGACCTTTTCCTACACCTACCAATTACAGAGTTCCTCATACTGGAAGCCATTCATGCCTTTGGGAAGTTAAAATCAAAGTTTAAAAATAAGAGAATATCTACATAAAAGTCTCATCTACATTATTTACATAGCACGGTGAAACAAAAATTACAAGACAAATGTTTCAAATTATGACTGTTTCTCCCTCAATGTCTTCTCTTTTCATTTCCCCTCTTTTTTTTTCTTATACTTGTATTTTTATTCTTTAGTTTTGTTTTCCCTCGATATCATCAGGCAATTTCATTTCAGTATGGTTTGCACTGGACTGCATAGATCACCAAAATAATGGCACATGAATTTCTTACCTCTTTAACACCTTAATTCTTGCAAGTGAGAATTCTGAGTGACAGAGCAAAGCTCTCTGCTATCAACTTTGCAAAAACCTCATCTGCCACATTTCCAAGATCCATTTAGAGATTAAAAAAAATGGATTAATATTCTAATTTTTTATCTGTCTTTATCAGTCACAGAACATTTCTCTGCACAAAGGATAGCCTTCTAGAACTGAAAATTCTTACATATGTTAAAATACTTCCCTGGAAATATTTTACATTTACTTATTCTTATGAAGAAAAAAATATTAAAGATTGAATGACTCTCTTATGCTTGCTGGTAAAACACATACACAGCCTTCACCTTCATATCTACAAAAGTGCCAAATGATCTGCTGGTAGCACTAGGTAATTTTTCTGTCAGTAACAAAAAGGATTTTTTCTGTATTAAATGAAATGCCATTGACAATATTGAATTAGTTCTGTATTTGATACCAGCGTACGTATAGTAAAACAGACCAGACAGGTTCAAGAACCCAGTATTATCATAACAACAGCACAAAGCGAATGCTTGCATTTTTTTTTAAACATGAACAAATTGAGGCCTCAAATTTGAGTCAATACTTTCTAGAACAGACCAAAAGAACCCTGCTGACTTTAGTTCTATTGATTTCACAAAAATCTACACTTACACTTCTAAGTTTTCTGCGTAGGTACATGAACTTGTGCAAACAGCATTCAGTGGCTGATCTACTAGAATAGCTGAGTGGGAAAAGCATAGCTATCTTCATACATTACTGATGTATTAGCTATTTTCTTGTTAAACTCCATTTTCCCATTTCTCTCTATATCTTCTAATCTCCAAAGCTACAAAGATTCCTTGTTTTCTCAATATTTTTGTGTTCTTGCCAAATACCACTTTAAGGTAATATGCCCACGCACATATGCCATAAACATGAAACCTTAAGAGTAACTGATAGGAAAAATTTTACTTACTGGTTCCACAGCCACACTGAAGTTCTCTAGATTCAGTTTTAATGATTCAGCAGTAATTCATCAGTAAAAATTACCAAACTAATCTGACATATCAAGAATAGACATAAACTACATATGAGTTGGACTCTCTTCTTCCTACTCCAGTTAATTTTGAGGAACTTAAAAAACCAGTTTAATCTTGTGATTTTTCCAGCTTTGACCAGAAAACATTTAGTATGCTGTCTAAATAAATGTCAAAGAAGAAAATGTCAAATTAAATCTAGTCTGCCAACAGAAGCTTTTTCATCAATCAAGCTTTACTTACATGGAATTTTGTTCAGTTCATTCATGAACTTCTCTTTTAGTTTAGAAAATGCATCTTCTTTTCCTCCCCCTCCTCCTGGACTGGCTGGCTCGGTGACATTACTTGGAGGGGCTGCTGCTACTGTGGTCGCTGGAGGTGCTGCCAGGGCCTCGTGATGACTTTCACTCACCATTTTCACTCCTGGGTAATAATTCCTGCTGGAATAAAAAAAAAACACAACAAAAAAACCAAAAGGTAATATAATTGAAATGTATCTCTCACCAATAAATGAATAAATAGGCAGAATATCACTTGGTTCTCATACTTACTGCGTAAATATGACTGTGTTTGCATACAGTTTCACGCTCTTAATAAAATATTTATTAGACAAGAGAGAAAAGTCTTTTGCAGGGTTAATTTCAGCCAGAATAATTTTATTGCTTAGAGCACTTTTCCAACGGTTTGCATTTTGGAACTGCTAAATTTGAAACCTCAAAATTCCTGTAAAAATCTCATACAGATTTACATTTTGCTCTTCAAGTTGAAAGTATAAGCAAATTGGGTAATAAATGCTCCCTATGTGCAAATTTCTATGTATTTACATAATTATTTTTCTGTGAGAATTACAGAGGTGTGGATCATGGACAGAGCTTCTATATATGAAATAAATGAGGTGATAAGGACATAATAAACACTTTGCGATTTCCTGTCAAAGTAATAACCTATTGTTTTCTATTTAAAGCTGTGTATTAAACAGAAATTGATTTGCATGCATTTTTATCTTTACTAACTGAAGACAATTTTCCTTCCAGTTATTTTGTGTGACACCTGCTACTGACAATATTCTCTTAAATTATTCAGATATCTTAGTGTATTCATGAAAACACAACATCTATAGGGAGTCTAAATGCAGCCATTTTGAAATATCTATGAGGCTGTCACAAGCATAATCCCACATCACTTTATTTTTAATTTCATGTTGTTTAATGGGCATTTTGGAAAACCTTTATTTGAGAGTATTTTACTGTATTGGGTTTGCACGGCCAAGTGTTGGTAGTGGGGTGGCTACTGGCTGGTGTCTGTGAGAAGCTGCCAGAAGCTGCCCTCACGTCCCACGGAGCCAATTCCAGATGGCTCCAGGATGGACTTGCTGCTGACCAAGGCCAAGCCATCAGCGATGGTGGTAGACCTCTGGGATAACAGATTGAAGAAGGGAAAATACTGCTGCAGCCACCAGGAGAGAAGAGTGAGACTATGTGAGAGGCACAGTCGGGCTGACACTGCGGTCAGGGCAGAAAGAGGGACAGGAGGTGCCCCAGGCACCAGAGCAGAGATTTCCCTGCCACCTGTGGAGAACTCCACAGTGAAGCACATGAGGGCCTGAAGGAGGCTGTGACCCCACTGAAGTCTGTGCTGGAGCAGGGTCCTGGCAGGACCTGTGGCCCCGTGGAGAGAGGAGCTCGCACTGAGCAGGTTTTCTGGCAGGACCTGGGACCTCATGGAGGACCCACTTTGGAGCAGTGCATTCCTGAAGGACTGCATCCTGTGAAAGGGACCATGCTGGGGCAGTTCATGGAGAACTACAGCCCATGGGAAGGACTCAAATTAGAGAAGTTTGTGAAGGACTGTCTCCTGTGGGAGGGATCCCACAATGGAGGCAGAGAAAGAGTGTGAGGAGTCCTTCCCGTGAGGAGGAGGGAAGGCAGAAACAGTGCGTGATAGACTGACTGCAACCACCATTCCCCATCCCCCTGCACTGCTGAGAAAATCCAGAGTGAAGTTAAGCCCTGGAAGAAGGAAGAGGCGAGGGAAGGTGTTTAAAGATTTGGTTTCATTTCTCAATACCCTATTCTGCTTTCATTGGTAACAAATTAAGCCAATTTCTCTAATTCAAGTCTATTTTGACAGGCGGTAATGGGTGAGTGATGTCTCCATGTCCTCATCTTGATCCAGGAGCCTTTGGTTGTATATTACCTTCACTGTCCAGCTGAGGAGGGGAGGTATAGAGCAGCTTCGGTGGGCACCTAGCACCCAGCCAGGGTCAACCTACCACAGTCACATAGCAAAGAATTTTGGGCCAGTGGAATGAAGGTGAGAAGATATGCATAAAGAAATTTGAACAACACAGGAAGGCTAGCTGAAATGTTTATTCAGGTTTTGAAAACATTGTTCGGATTTTCTGCTGCATCATAAATATCACTGATCTGAACAATTTTGGAAAACCAAAGGGAGAAAGGGCTTGAGAAATAACAAACATTCATTATTGCTCTAAGTGTACAATTGCTCTAAGCCCCAAAAGATATTTGGCTTTTAACCTTTTCCTTAGAAATTTAAACATCAACATAGGAATAAAAGGCAACACATCAAAATCAAAGGGGCATAAGATCACCTGACTGCATGCAATATGATGAATCATGACCTTCTTGTCTTACAAGATTGTTTTAATGGATGTTGCTATGAGCGCTCAAATCACTAAATCAAGGTATGAATTGGCTTTTTGTCCTTCAACTTCAGTTCTACGAGTCTGCAGCCATGAGTCTGCAGACCTCACTGCAGCAGAATGAATCTTCTGAAATCATCCTCACCATTCCTATCACTCAACAGGGGCTTGCACACAAGTGTAGTCTGGAATACAAAAGCCATTCTCCAATATTGCTGTACGATGGAAAAGATTTTAACAAAATAGAGGGTTGATCTTGTTATGAAGAAGCAACTTGGTGGGTATTTTGTAGCAATTTTATTGATGCAGCAGTGAATGAAGTGGTATTCCCTGCCTGCCCATCACTTCTGTCCTTGCCCTCAAGTCTCTAGCCTAATATCAAATCATGTTGATGTTGACGCAGAATATGTATACAATACAGCTCCATAAATATTTCATAAGCATGTGGTCTTAACTGTTTCCCTGAAACAACACGGGAGCAGTTCATTATCAAAAGCAGACCAAAGCTGATGGAAAGATTCCAGTTAATATCCACGAACTTTGGCTCAAGCCCGAGATATATGTGAGTATTTCCCCAATTGCCTCAGAAAACAACAACTGGGAAAAAACAAGTAGTACATAATTTGGGTAGCATGAAATAACATGCCAGCTAGTCCAGACTAAGAGACTTTTTCCATATGCTCTGATGAATGCCAAATACTATGAAGCAAAACATGCAGAGTCATAAGCTGTAAATACTAGTGCTGTTTTATGTTACAGCATTTTGTCAATGAATGTCAGTTAAATCAGAAGAAAAGTTGTATGTCATAATAAATCAAAATTAAATTGCTTAATTATAATATATTGCTTAATTATTTCAGGCCTGGCAGATGACTACTTTATTTTGT
This sequence comes from Falcunculus frontatus, assembly GCA_013398115.1. Classification (NCBI taxonomy): domain Eukaryota; kingdom Metazoa; phylum Chordata; class Aves; order Passeriformes; genus Falcunculus; species Falcunculus frontatus. Next base: position 2,975,574 of record VZRV01002222.1, read on the forward strand.
AATGGAAGACACAGTTTGCAGTGAAGACTCAGCTAATTAAAAATTAAGGTAAATGTAATTTATTTGCTTCTAGTTTTAGAACTATATTTTGAATATATGTTCAGAGAACAAGTCTGAAGCATTACACTTTGATTTACTTAAAAGGAGGAAACCCAACAAAACAGACTATTCCTGTGATCTCCAGGAACAATCCTCAGTAGAGTCATAGCGCAGTTAGAGATCACTTCGTCTAATGAGGCATGCACAAATGGTTTGAGACTTTCTACAGAACCTTTGACCTTTACATGCCAATGACACAGTCCTGGTATTTCAAAAAGGTGTGAAGGGGCTGAAAAAGAATCTTGACTCAGAAAATGTTTTCTGCAAAGAGCACATGTCGACTAGCTTATAACGTCTGATGGCTTTTGTAACTGTAACGCTGCAGCTTTCCCCAATAATGGTATAAACACCATGGTATTATTAGAGACTGCAGAATACAGAATAATTAGATTTAAATTGGCCTTTTAAAAAAAAGGGGGTTACTTGAATGCCACGGTGCATTGGTGAAGGTAAAGATCTACAAATCATTAGCAGATTATCTGCCATTTATGAAATGGTAGTTGCAAGCAAAAATTTCTTCTAAGTTAAAAAATGAAATGTCATACAACTCAACTACGATTTCTGGTTCAATGTTCACTACAATGTTTATTGTGCTATTTATGAAACATTACATGTTTCATGTGCAACATCCAGTCATAAATAAAGAGTACATTTGTAATCATAAATAAAAGTACAATTTAATTTGCGTGCTTCTATAAAATGCAGCATAGACTATTATTTCCTGAGCATGTCAATTCTTTGGTATACCACTGCCCATTCACTGCCCAGTAGTGCCATATAATCCTTGTAAGACACGCAAAATTAAACAATGAACAAACACATGGAACACTTCAAAGTAATGCTTGTCTCTAATCAGAAGTAGGTAATGTGTTGACTGAAAATCCAGTTGAACACTTGAAGAGACCAGGCATTTAGAGCTTTACTGTTTCCTATGCCAGAATAACTCTGGCAAACATGAATTATCAGCTCAAACTTCTACATAATTTCTACATAATTTTCCTCTGAAAATGAAGCAATTGAGTAATACACATATACACTCTGGAGATTTGTAAGAAGCAAGGGATTTTGTTGTGGCGGTACAAAGTATTGGCTGACTGCCTTAGTATGTGCCAGTACGGATCCTGACGGTAAGAGTCCCATGGGAAAGCACCTCTTAAGAAAGTAGTAAAGTAGCAACGACTCTTGGGAGAGAAGTAAAGAGGCATAAAACTTCAGTCATGGATGAACACAGAGCACTGAATAGATTCTGGAGATCAGAGCTGAAAGAATGTGTTCAAAGGGCAACAGAGTCTGCAAACATTCTGGAATATGCAAAGTAAGATGTGGACAACTTGAGAAGACTAATCTCATGGGAAATTTTAAGGTTTTTTTAAAAATAAACTGAATAGTCGGAAAGTTAATGAGAACCCTGTGGGATGGTCACAGTGATTCACCCAAAAGGGGGATTTTTTGCAACGAGCGAAACTCAAGAACAGTATCACCTTCTGGAAAATCACGGGGAGATTTATGATAGCCTTAAAAAAAAATGAAAATAATAAAACCCCAAAGAGCAGCAAAGCTAATTGCTGTGTTTCTATGTGGCTAAATTACAGTAGGTGTAACATAGCAGCTGCTAAATACATAATCTCGTAGATATAGGTGACATTCCTTCTACATGGTGGATTTCAGACAATGTATATTTGCTCATTTCTCCTCTTATCTGGTGAACACAAACTGCATGCAGTGAGACAGTAAACAGGTCAGACATCCCATGCTGACCAAATAATTTCCTCCCAATAAAAAATTTTCTGGAAATTGTCCTTTTACTTTACTGCCTGTCTTTTTTTTTTTTTTGCCATACTAAAATTTAAAATTAATGAAATTACTAAAAACATACAAATACAGTGTTGCCATGAGTAGTTGTTTTAAGTTTTCAGAGGTAATTGTCATCATTCTTTCAATGTTTAATGCTGCAACTGTAGTAGAGCTAGTGACTGTACACAAGACGTAAACTGGGATCTATACTGTTAAATGGTATTTCCTGGAAGCTTATCTTTTCAGCAGACAAAACATGTTCAGCTCAGCAGTTACATCCAAAGTAATGGATGTAATGTAATAATAAAACTTATCCACAAAAGAAGTAAAATCACACATTTGTGTCCCTTGGTCAGTTTTGTTTACAGCTCCTGAGCACTGAAAGAGAAAGCATCTACTAGCTTTCACTGCTGGTATATCCAGGATAAGTATGCAGTATTACTAGAGAAAGGTTTGCACCACATTGAAAAGATACCTTATTCCATTAGAGTGTTTTTGGTGAAATTAATTCATTAGAAGATGGGATGATTAGCAGAATGTTTAAAGGTATCTACAAAAAATGATCTCTCCCCAGATTTAAGCATTCTGGGATGTTAATAGCTTTCTAGCTTCAGTAAAGGACAGTTATTTTAAAAGACAAGCTCAGAAAAGAGACTTTCTTGACCTTTCATAAAGATGGGTCTGAAAGTACATTTTCAGAAGAACGGAAAGTCATGGTAAAGACGTAGTATCAAAACAGCCTTTTCATGACTACCACAAAGGCTTACAATGAAATCTAGATTTAGTACTGCTTTAGAGAAGGTACATGAAAAGCCAACAGTTCACGGGGAAAAAACTTCTGATGAAGAATTTTGGTGTGGGAATTCAGGTGTCCTCTCTGTGCCTCTAGCAAGGCACAAGAAAAGTTCCAGCAACACCCCCAACCCCACCTGCCCCAGAGTGATCCCTGCACCTCTTTCAGTGGAAAAGAGACACTTGTCCTGCTGCCATTTGTGAAACATGAACTGACACTTTCCAGACAACACCTGTACATCAGCTCTTTAACACTGCCTTCCAATGCTTGCTGCCAACACCACACCAATACTTTCATTGGCTGAATGAACTGAATGAACAGGACAAAGCACCTACACCTTTCCCCCAAAGCCCACGGCTACTTTATTGCTCAGTTTTAGAAATGTCTATGCCCGCATGTCCTGGCAAAGGAGTATCACTTGTCCTGGAGCAGGCTGGAGGAGTACAGTGCTGCAGATAGAAACAGAACCACCAGCTGGTGAGCCAGGAGTGATGAGGACCCCAGTTCACAGAAGGGGACATGTCTGAGCCCAAGTTTAAGCAAGTGTGGGGGAAGAACAGCAGTCACATACCAAGTCAGGCAGAAGTGCTGCAACCCCAAAGCAGCAAAGAGAAGGAGAGCTTGACAGAAATATTTTTTGTCACTTGGCAAAAACTTCTAGTTTTGAGCGCCAACAGCAAGGCTGACAGTTATCTAAAGTACAGTCCTGGACCAGGCAACAAATCTCATTATTAGACATGAGCTCTGTATCAGTCTCCAGAATTTACTTAAAATAGGAACAAATATTTTTAGATAGACAACTGAAAGACAGTAACTTGATGGCCAAATATAAATTAATTCTCATGAGAAAGTAAAATATTGTCAGATTTCCAGTCTAACATTCACATTGAAAACCTATTATTTGAGTATGAGTTATATCAAAATAATAGCCAAGTCTCTTAGCCTAATTCACTTTTTTAGTATATCTGATAAACCTAGAAAATATGAAGAATAAGCATAGAATAGTTCACAGTTCTCTCTCACGATAAAAACATTTTATTTATTGAAATCATTATAATGGACCATTTCATGTCTAAGCCTGTTTCAAAGCTAACCATATAATCTCACAGAAAACAATCTGTCTGGGGACAGCAAACCAACTGTGAATTTTTGGAAAGAATATGGACACCGTGAACACCGGAGAAAGACAAATTCTTCAGTCCATGGCACAAACTGCATGCTTCTCTTTCAGCTTCCTGCTCACCCATCTATTAAATATGGCAGAACTGTTCAAAGTATAAGGCTCTGAAATATCTTACACTACAGTCTGTGGAAGAGAAACTTTGTCTCGAATTTTCAGAAAGCACCAGAGTCTGATATGTAATCCATGAACAGCTAATCACTATATTTTGCAGCACCAAGCTATGCAAGATGATATTTTCAGATTCACTCCTTAAGCTGTTGATAAGACTACAATTAATTTAAATGAGAACAGTGAATTTGACACTATTTTCTTACCAGCTAAAAGCCAGAATTTTTTGACTGCACTTCAAACTCCTGCTCCTGCACTGCAGAAGAGCACATGGGAGCCAGAGAACTCACAGCAGTTAGAGAGAAACATCTCTGTTTAGGTCACATTGCAAAGTAAGTCAAGAGCAGTGAGTCCCTTACATAGATTCACTACACGAATGCCGGACCATGTTCTGAAACTTTTATTTTCCCCTAAGTGTATGGCATTTCTTAGTCATGTGTTTCTTCTGATATTTAGAGGTAATGGGGATAGAGACAGCCCTGTGTCTCTGGATATTGATGTTATTTTCATGTTTCAGCAGCAGTGAGGTTACCTGTCAAAACTGCACAATATGTATAACTTAAACCCTCTTTCTTTGTCTACTACAGCAATTGCTGCTTTAAAATGTCTGAGGTCCTTGATAATACCAAGTTATTAATAGAAATAAAGGAAAGAAAGGAACTACAGTAATTTCCTCCCACATGATCATTCTGTCATCTTTCACACTTGCATCTCATTTCCTGAAGCTGCAATCTGCATTTCTACTCCCCTGGTATTTACTTCCAAACTTCCTTTATACAGCAGTGTCAGACAAAAGAATTTATATAAAAATTAGTGTTCAACTGAATTTAAGCATGAAATTCTAATGCAGTTGACAAAGAGTTCTTGCTGTTCCAAAATGATTTTAGAATAATCCTACAAATAATGAAGCCCTTTATATCAATAAATTTTTTGTTGTGCATATTGCATAAAATCAATTTATATTCCCATATGTGGCTCTCGTCTAATCAATGGCTCTAACAAAGCCTATAAACTAGTGAAGTGACATAGAGTTTAACTCTTAAATTCACTGTTTCCCCTTTGAATTTTCTTTCTATTAGTATTTCCTGTATGTCCCAATTTCTGCAGTCAGTAACCCTGGGGTTAGCAAAATTAGTTAGGTACATGCACAAAGGAACCAAACATGGGGAACTGAGATGTGCAGTTCAGGGCTACCTCTCAGATTAGTTCAGTCTTGGACTTAGGTTGTGAAATAATTGGCACCTCAGAATGTGATTGTACTCTGACAAATGACTACATAAAAAAGGCACCTTCTTTCCGAAAAGGATTTGCTCTCTACATATATTCAGTCATATATGCTGAATTTAATGAGTACCACATTTAACTTCACCATTGAGTGTTTTTTCACCATTGCATCTGCAGTATTATAAAGCTACAAGGAAAGGAGAATGCAGTGAGATTGTATTCCTTATCTGCATCATGAATACAATTACAAACTGAACTTCAAAAACCAATTGGTTCTACCTTTGAGAACTTACTACAGATCACACAGTAAGCTCATGAAATTTGGGCTACATTACTTGGTGGTAGGTGGGAAAAGGCAACAGCTCAGCTACTTTTTCAGATTCTACGGTAAAATTTCGTTTATGGCATTTACAAAAATGTAAACAGTTGGTATTTGGCATTAAAGCTTTAAGATGCATCACCCAAGTGTACTAATGGGAAAAATAATTTTGCAAATTCTGTATGATCAAGATTTTGACTTTTCAGGTACATTCATTCGAGTTTTAAAAAATCTCAGTAGGTCATCACACAGATCTCAATCAGACACGTGTAAAGTACCCATGTGTACACAAATATATCTTTCTCTAAATATGTATCATAGGTATATTCCTCCCAGGTGTGCATTAATTATATGCTACTATTATTACAAGAAAGCAAACAATGTCAGTTTGAGTCCTAGACTCTTCTTCTAAACAGATGGGGGGTCTGTGGGGAAAAACACAATTTTCACAAATTGTGATGCTGTGAAAAAGATTTTTCAGGGTTTTCTTCAGCCACATCATATGAGCACTGAAATCAGGAACAATGCTGCAAAACCATGAACAGAAGCTGACTTGATTGTGACAGGTTCTATTAATCGCAGCTACACGAAAATTACTGTTTCTTGAATGCTACCAGTGCAGGAGAGCACATGGGGACACAGGAAGCATCTGCACTTAGATTTGGTTTTTAGGTTAAAGATATTTTAAAAAAAAAGTTATTTGATATTTATGGTTAATTACTATACACAGATTTTTAAGACAATCTTATCATTACATGGAAGTAAAACGGTGAAAATTGAAACTAATTGTCCCATAATGACTGATACTTTTTCCTCCCGTTGAGAATGATATGCCACCATCCAATAGCCTTCTGCACACAGCAGGAGGGAAAATTACCAATCAATTACATGACATTTAATTTCCAACTTGAAACATTTTTCTACTGAAAGAAAGCAAGCAAAAAAATCCTAATTTGAGATTAATAACCATGCATTCCCTACAGTATTTTGGAAAGACATCTTTTAAAAAGATGCCCTTATGCATATCTGAAATTTTTTTAGTAACTGATAACCTTAAAATGAGGCCATTTATAAAGTATTTGTATAAGCACTGATTTCTGGTGTTAGTACAACTATTGCTTGTTCTGCGATTATTTCTTTAGATGATCAGTTTAGTAAGGATATCAACCACAGGAACGTTGTATCCAGCTCACACATGAGCAATACTAGAGAACACAACTCCACAATAAAGATAAGGAAGTAACAAAACAAAATAAAAAAGAAAACTATTGGTTTTGTAGTTGCTGTTGAAATAAAGTTAAGGATAAACGGTAATTTAGCGATTTTCATAAGTTTAAAACTTTTAGGGTTTTTTTGCACATGGAAATGCTTGCTGTGGACATATTCCCATCTCTTCTGTACAGCAAGGAAAGCTCATATGATGAAGCTTTGAATTCCTTTGGACAGATGACAGACTAAGCCTAATGTTATCTTCACTGAATAAGTTCCCACCATTCGAGCTTTGCATACCCAGTGTTGCTACCTCCAAGGGAAGAGTCATCACTGTTCAGCTTTTGCAAAAAAGGACTTGCATGCCTGTCTTCAAGCATCACCTCTAAGAAGGTGCTGGAGACAGTTCAGAGGAGAAGCAAGATTTATGAGTCACTTCTGTTTTTAGCATACCCTGCTGACTAGACAGCTTCTCACTCAGCATGCTGGCTGCTGAGCAACCCATTTTGAGGTACTCACATCTTCTGGATATTATACAGGAAGCTTGCTCTGAAGCTGTGATACAGTCCAAGGATGGAAGGAGCATGTGTATTTATAAGCACAGCATCAGGAATTCTCTAATCAAACCCACAACCTCGATTTGCTCTGCTTTCATAAACAGGATGGCAAAACCAGTCTGGTGTCTCTGCCTGATGGTATGGCCCTTCTGCATCACGAATATTCCCCACTTCCATCTGGAAGCTCAGCACAGGTTTGAAAGAAACTTGGTGGACTGAGGCCAACTGAGATGCCTGGGCTGAATTCTGAAAGCAGTTCTCCTGAGTGCCTCTTGCAGGATGGCAGATAAATTCCCAGAGCATCATGCCCTTTTAGACTGAGGGATGGATCTACCCTAGATCCGGACAACAGTCTGCAGCAGCATTCTGACTGAGGCAGTGATTGATAGATCATTCTGCTCCATTAGCCACTTACTGCTGCAGGAGGGCAACTAAGGTTAGTGCTATTGCCAAAACAACCTGAGGGAGCTAGAAATCCTACTTAACAGGCAAGGCTGATTTATTGCTATTGCTGGCTTTCCCAATTGTGTTCTGGGCACTTCTTTCTTCTGACCCAGTACAGTGATCTTTGTTTTAAACCACTGATTCAATACATGTTCAGGGGAAACTGTTGTTCATCAAAAGCCTTTAAGTAGGATAATTCAGTTTTTCAAGTTTGTGGATGGAAACTTGAGCAAATTTTACATAATCTACTGGTAATCACACTTGGACCGCTCTGAAGAGCTCACTGGTTACAGGATGGTTACAGGAATGCTGTTTTTAACCCAGCCCAGTAGACACTGCTATTGCAGTTAAGTCTCTAATAGCTAAACACCTTGAAGCATGTTGTCACACCTCCTAAGCTTTCCTGTAGATTTAGCTGATTGAGTTAATTGTCCAACTGGGACATCAGAAGAAGGGCTGAGTGTACACTAAGTGCTATACACTTAACATTCATGCAGAAAGAAACAAGTTTTGAATAAGCAAATGAGCATGAGTGAACCCAAGAGTTCTACACTGTATAGACATCTTATTGATATTATTAAAAAAAAATCTGTTCTATCTCAGTTCTTATTTTCTTGATGGTCATGTTGTTTAACTGAATGCTTCAACTCCTGTGATAATGCTTTGTTTGTTTGTTTGCTGTTTCCTTTTTTCTCCCCTATTTTGTTTCCTGTAGACCTCTATATTCGGATATGGAATTATAACCATTTATTGGTCAACACCCCTAATCTATAACCATGATCCATTTAAAAAAGAAAACAAAAAAACTTACTGATCATATTTGCATAGGAAAGTAGGATTATCTGTTGTCACAGAACGAAGACAATTATGTGTTCAATTCCCACTTTTTTTTTTAGATCACCATAGCTAGTGTAAAACCATGCATTTTTATCCAACTTTTAGCTGAAAACTGTAACTTTTGCTGCTATGTGATCTGTGGCCTTCTGGGTGTGACAGAGCAGACTTGAAGCTGGGGAGAGTTCCAGCACTAAGGGTACACATCTTCTGAGGTCATGTGCTACTCACTGTTTGGTAAACTTGGCCAACAAGGAGGATGATATACAGAAAGAGGTTCATGCCTTCTACTGTTCAAGAGGAGTGGCTAGGATAGACAAGTGATAACTTTAACTTCATTTAGAGCTTCTGGTAGCTGGTTTTTTTGCCCTCTGCAATCTCTAAACAAAATGAATTGCTCTGAAAAGGATGAGGGTACTGAGCCAAACAGAAACAGGATATAGGGAGGCTAGCATGACCTTTAAGCCCCTTTCAGTACATGTGTTTCTGCTTTGTGACATGGGCACTTTGTCTTCATGAAAGCATGTAAACACAGGACTGGAATCAAATTATAATGCCAGCACTACTTGCAAGAGCCTGGTCCTCTATAATGAATGCAGAACTAATTATTAAAGAAAACCTTGGCTTTCTCTAAAAACTTGCAGCTAAGAGCATTCCAGAGATTATACCTTCATTATAAAAAATGATAACAAAAGAATTCAACATGACTGATGAAAATGTTTTCTTTATCTTCAGAAGAAAGTAATAAATAAGTCAGCATTTCAAAGTTCTGTGAAGAGAAAAGCTATTTGAGAGAAAGCACACGGATGCATTGTTCTGTAGCACGGGCATTTGATGAGCTCCAAAAATCTCTTTGGAAGGGAAAAGATGTATTGTAGTGTGTGAACAGAAGAAATCTTCAGTAACAGGCCGCTATCTAGTTGCTAAGGGCTGGTTCTCAATGAAAACAGAGCAGAATAGAATGGATAGTTTAAGCACTGTGAGGTAAAAGCTGAAAATTGGACTTAGAGCACAAGAGACATTCACAATGGAACGAAAGTGGATATAGTAAAGTGTTAAGAATGTGACAAGAAGAAGATTATCATAAATAGGAAGAGACGAAAGTCAAAGTTTTGCCTTCACTTTAACAAAGCCCTTGGAGAAAAGAAAGGGAATTAGCCCTGCTGGAATGTACATTACCAAAGAGAAAAGAAAGATGAAAACCAGAATACCACTTCAAGGTCATTTTAAACTAAGCAGCAACTACTAAACCTCTAATTACAAGCCTGCAATTCTTGTTTATTTATTAGCATTTGCTAGCAAAAAAAAGACATAAAAGCTTAGTTCAATGTAGTTTTGAAGTTCATTCTGTTCATATTTTTGCTTCCAAGAAACCAAATAGAGTAATTTAAAATTATTTAACCTAGAAAACAAAGACAAGGTTGTAAACGGAAAAGTGTATTATCCAATTCTTTAAAAACACGCTAAACAGCACATTTTTCTTGTCTTCTGCCATTTACAAAACCAACAGCTTTAACTTAACAGAACACCTAAATAAACAAAAGCCAAGGCATCTCAGAACTTAGGAACAAGTACACCTTCCATGCTGTACACATATGCAGTCCACTTTTCCTTGAAGAGTTTAACAAGCCTGGAGGCAAGTTGAGAAGTCCCCACCAAAAGCCCCTTCCTATTGAGATCCCTGCTAATGCAGCAACTGTGTTTCGGTCATTATCAGCTGTCACAGTAGGAGAGAGAAGCAGCATTTATGGCAAGGAGTGGTATTTGTTTTTAATCCACAGGCATAAGCCATATCTGGAATTTTCATCACCTTTCCAACCATTTGAAAACAATAATTGTTATCTCTGTTAAATACCTTCTCTTTCTAAACCAATATTCTCCAAATGCAAACTGTAGTCACAGCTGCAAAGGAAATCTACTGCCAAAATACACCACTGGGAGAGAAGAAAATATAGTGGCAGGTGGCTCTCTCCCAAGTGGAGAGTGTCATCTCCCCAAAACATTGTTGGCTCTTGTAGAAGAAAAGCTAAATATCAAAGAACTGCAGTATCAGCCAGGCATTGTCTGACAGTGGATGCTATTAATGGGAACAAATTGAAGGCTGTACCTTTAGTAGAAAAAGAAGGAAAGGCTCAGGAGGGCTGAAGCACTGGGATGCCTTTGCCTACACACAAGGTGAAAGTAGTCAAAATTTTGTAAAGACTTTTTTTTAGTTAGGTTGGAACTCAGCAGTATTCTTTACTTCTCTCATTCAAATATTTCTTATTCTTTTTGTTTGCAGATTCCTGACTAAAGCCCAGTGATTGCTTCACTAGCTATTTGTCTATCCCACAATCCAGTCCCGTCAGTTTATCATCAGCAGGGGACAGTTAAAGGAATAAAGCTCAGGGAGGGTGATGTAGCCCCTTATTGCAGCTCCACCAAGCAAACTGTGATGGCGCAACACTTTGAGAAATACATGTTGCCTGTGAAATGGGAACAGCTTAACACAGCAGCTTTTTCTGCTGAAAGAGTGGACTCGATTAAAAATGGGGATCTCCAAGGTGAGACAGTGCAGCTGAGAACTGCCCTACAGCACAAAGTCCTCTGGTCAGAGCTTCACTTCAGAGGGAACTTACCGACAGCTGTGCCAAGAGAACACTGAAGTTATCATCTGAAACTCTCAAAAGACACTCCTGAAGCCTTTATATTTCTACCTTTCTATCTAGCATAACAAGAACCTATAGTTATATGCTCATTATATATTTTACCGGGTCCTTTGCAATGCTCAAATCAAGAACTTCTAGATTTACAGTACAGCCACTTTCCAGCTCGTTTTAGTATTAGTGGCAGTAGCTTCTGAATCTAGTCTTTGCCTTGCTACAAAACCACTTGTAAGACAGCAGGGAAATAAATGGATACTGGGGTCTTGGGTATCTATATTCTGCTTACCAAAGGCAACTACTGCCTAGCATTTACAGCAGTGGTTACAAACATCACAGTTAGGTACATTTATTTCTTCTCGATTTAATTATTTCTAACAGGCAAAGGTGAACTTTGCTTCCTTTTGTTGAAGCCTACTCACACTCCCTGTGACAAGCCACCCTGAAACAAAATGGGCAAGTGACACCTGCTGTGAAACGAGAATCTGATCAATCATAAAGGTGATTTATGTTGAAATATACTGACTAGCCTAAATGGCTTTTAGGGTTGCCTTTATACCTGACATCTACATGTGTAGCCTCAGTGACATGCTGTAACAGGCCTTCAGCCTGGATATCAGAACCAGCCCCCTGTGGTGCATTGCAGGAGCATCTACATGCAGGAGAGGTTAGACGTGTACACTCTCTTGTTATCACCTGATATCCCAGCACAACCTGCATTAACATCTGGTTTTTAAGACTAAGTTTCTTCTTCTACTTATTTGGTGGTTTTAGCCTCCCCTTGCTCATGGCAGTTTTTTCACTCTCCTCCTCTTCATCCTGGTGTGTGACTCATGCTATCCTACAAATCACATTTCTCTGCTTCATTAACCAACTTTATTCTATCTCTTTAGATCCCTTCTCCAGAATTTTTTCTGTTCTCTATTCTTCCCCTCTATCTGTGTCTCTATCCCTGCAGTCACCATGCAATCTTAATAGATTTTCAGAAGCAGAAGGTAGAATTTAGATATTTAGCTATTCATGCCTTTGAAAAACCCCCTCCTACACCTTCATAATTCTCCTGCTATGCAGCGAAACTCTTTCTTACTTTTAACTCCCCTTCCTCTCATCGCCTCTCCCTTCCTGCCTCTGTTCTACTTATTCAGTTTCGCTTATCTAACTGAGGCCATAGTTATGTCAGCAGATCTCTGCAGAGCAGACGTGTCAGCAGAACTTCTAAGCTACGTCGTTATTCTGATAGAAACCGTTTTTGTCAGCCTGTGTTACCCCATTTCAGAGGACGGTGTAACTGCACCAGCAAACGCGCCTCCTCTTCAGCACTTGTTCTTCCTACACACATGGTGCTGATGGGTCAGCAGTTACAGAACAGTCAGACTGTTCAGCCACACTTGTCAGACAGTCCCTGATGCAGAGACTTCACTTTTAGAACAACAACAACAACAACAAGGAAAAAAGCAATAAAGAATGGTATTTATGGTGCAGGAAGAATACTTGAATGCATGCACAGATCCTGATATACTCTGTGTCTATCTAAATGGGCTAAGGAAGGGGCTCAGTCTGCAGAGTATAACATCAGCTGCTCAGCACTTCAGCAGAAGGAAATAAATACATTCATTTAGCATAGCCGAAGTGAATAATAACCAATCGTTCTCAGGTCTCTTTTCATAAGTCGCGACTGCTTAGGAATGATGGAAATTTTAATTTTGAATGGCCTTCATTAGAACACAGGACTGTAAAAAGATTTGTGTAAGAGAAGACATTACAATAGCATAGAAAATAAAGGACTGTTTTTAGCAAGCCTGTTCATCTAATTGTGTTTTGCAGCTTAATGATGCTGCACAAAATTTAACTGACTGTACCTTGAGCCCACCACTTCTAATGGAAACTAGTACTGAAAAGGTAAAAAGAAACTGTATCTTGAGAAACTATCAGGGATGACTTTTAACTAATACAGAACCCTGTAAACTCTTTCAGGTTTATATTCAAAAAAAATTTCTTCAATTATGTTCTAGGCATACACAAGAACCTCTCTATCCTGACACAAGAGACAGCAAAAAAAAGTATTTCATGTAAACAGAAGTGTACTGAATGTACCCTTTGAGAAGAAAATTGTAATATGACCTAAACAGTCTTCTCCCACTCTCTTTGAAGCCACCTTCACAACATTCATTCTCATTGTCAAAGTCTCATTCCTTTGTCCACTTATAAAACTGTCAGCAGTAAAGGGTTGGAAGTAACTTCCCATGACAGACTACTACACAACAAGCTGGTTAAGGATTTCTTGCATGCCTATTTGAAGCATTTGATTCTAAATACTGACAGCCAATATATACTACATTGGATGGGTACTAACCTGTACTAAACTAGATGGAATATAGATTTAATCTAGTATAGTAAATCTCTATAATTCTGTATAAACAGCACTTGGCCATATTCCAAGATCTACCACATTTCTATTGCAGTCTTTATACACAAACCATGAATCATGGTTAGGCCCTGTAAACATGAGAAAGTAACAGTCATCCAACTCATCTTCATTCAATTATACTAAAATGGCTATAATGTTCAAGAAGCTGAGAAGTTAAACAACCCAATTCACTTCTGATGTCAGAATAACTGCTTGTTCCACCCTAGAGTAATGCATGGCACGCTGCTTTGAAGTAATTTTAAGTGTCACCATCCAGGGCCTGGTATATTCAAGGCTAATACCCAACGTTTCCTGCCTGTTTCTGCCTATTAGCCCTTCTTTTAAGTGAAATTTTCAATTTTTATTGCCTGGAGTGGATTCTTTTCTGTTTGTTTGGGGTTTTTTTGTTTGGTTCGCTTTATTTTTATTGAGTAAGACAGGGATATAAATCAGAGGAAGAAGGAAGAGTAATGTTTGAAAGTAATCTCTTCACACATTAGCCACTCAATAATAATCACAAGTCCTTGTTTTCATTGCCTGAAGACAGTATTTTCTGAGTACATCTTAAACTGCAGATTGTAGCAAATTTGTTACGCTTTTGGTAGACCTGTTTAAAATGCTCTGCCCTTCAAAGAGAATATAAGTAGTTAAAAATGGGATTCTTATTGTTTGAGGTAATCACCTTCCTCGTCTACAAGAACAGTAAGAATCAAATACATAATATAGTTAAAATTCAGATTTTGTAACTGAGCAGAGTTCTGGGCAGGCAAACATAAACTGTCCAATGCAGAGAAGAACAGTTTTTAACCAAGAAAACTCATTTGTGGTGAAACAAAAAGGAAGCAGAATCTATCCTGACATCTTTGTTCTGCTGTATAGCTTGTGAACTGCACAGCAGTGTTTTTTTGGTGAGTTCAGTTTTCTCGCACAGAAGAGACACTTTCTGTGGCATACTACATAATCATTGAAAGAGCAAACTGGTGAAAATTAATTCCACAAGCTGTAAGCACTGGACATAGTTCAAAGATCTTACAACCCTCACAAATGTAACAACCTTGAATTTTTCCCTTGAAAACAGGAAAATAAAATGTAAGTCTTAAAGGTACCAGGAGAGTAAGACTAAAACTGCTAGCAAATTCTATCTTTGAGTATGCAATTCTGACATTTCTATTTGTTCATGTGAAGATGCTTATGTTTAAAAATTAAGAATAAATTCTACTCAGTAATTTTTTTATTTTATACTAATAGCTCTTAGCAGAGCATTATTTCAGTCATAAACATATAAACATAATAGGTTTCACAATGGAAACTCCTGTTACTTTGGGGTTTTTGAAGAAGTCAGACAATATATTTGTAATATAAAATACTGCAAAATTGAGTAAGAATAAATTAGCAATGGGCTGTGGTATTTAATCTACATTTTAAATTCCTAATTAAAGTTATTAATTTGTAAAGACTTTAGATTTGTACATCTGTGAGAGTAGAGAGCTAATAAAAAATTTATGACTTTACAAAAACTCCTAGTGGATTTTCACCTGCTAACAGAACAAGTATTTCCAGAAAAGGGTATAATATTGTCACATTTATTATATATGTATTAATAAAGAACTTCAATGCTAAAATTTATTTATGTCAACACATAATGTCGACAGAAATTTTAAATCATGACAGCACATCAGATTTTCTTTTGGTTTGTGTTTCAGTGAATTCTGAAATGTAGAACACAGATTAGTTCAGGATACTTCATATCTTTAGTGATGTAGCACAAAAAATCCAGTATGCAATCATATTAAAACTATCACAAGATACGAACTGTAGGCATCAAAATTGCAATTTTAGCTTATGTTTTGTATTTTCTATCTCCCAAACATTAAGAAGACTGCTTAGGGTTTATGCAAGATAGTTTCTCTCTCTAAAGACACATTAATAGTAGTGTTTTTATTGTCTACATTCTAGAGGTCTCCTATGATTTGATTCCCAAAATATCTTATCAGAAATCTTGATTTCTAATCCATCTTTGAAGTTTGGATGCATTTTTCATAAGTTCTAAAAATAAGGAGTTCTGTCTTTTGCAGAGGCATGTCATGCATATGTATGAAGGCACTGTGACAAAATTCCAAGGCGTTTTAAGAAATGTAAATGGAAGGGAAAACATAGTAGCAAATTATGATGCAGCATTTTAGTCTTTAACATACAGAGAATGTTCAAGTATATCAAGTATATCAAGTATATCATGTATGATTATGGGCAGCCCAGTGACAATGGCAGAAGAAACAGGGTCATGCACTGGTGTTACAGACTGGAGACTGTTAGAGGTACAGTCTAAAAGTGAAGTACTCATTTTCTGGAGCATAACATCTTATTGGAATGTGTGGATAAGCTTAAACATGCTATCCAAATTACACTGAAAAACAAGCACAGAGGAAAGAACAAAGCTTCTGAAAACTGCTATTACTGAGAATGATTTATCCATAGAGTTGTGCAAGCTTAGTTCACTGTTTCCACATTAAAAGAACCCAGTCTAACTGTGTCAGGTGGGCAAGATCCTATGAATGAGCAAATATATATATATATATGATTTTTAGAAAAAAGTCTGGGATGATTTCAAATGCAGGTTTCCTTCTCCTCTTTACAGGTGATGCAATCTCAGGGCAGAACTAGCATCCGCCCACTTCAATTCCTCCTACTGCAAAGAGAAGTATGATGGGAAGCAGACCAATCTGCAGGGAAAATGCTAATCTAGAACTGCCTATGATGGGAAGGAGAAGGAAATCTGGAAAGGGGCAAATATCAAGGGATAAAACCATAGGATAAAGAACTTAAAAAGTGCTAAGGGCAGTAAAATAGTCATGGAAGAAGGTGACAGACTGAGAGGTGTGATTGTTGAGTGCAATTCAGGAGACAGGAGAAAAGCAAAAGAACAAAGTGAGAGAACATTCTAAGAGAGAAGTTAAAATATGGAAGACAGGAAGATGTAACAAAAGAGTGAACCACAAGTCCCATGAAAAGTCACAAGAAATAAAGTAAAAATTGCAAGGAATGAATAAATAAAAAATTCAAAATGTTGAGGTTCTTTTATGTGGTCTAGGTATTTTAATCACTATGCTTCGAACACATTCTACAGATCTTTCAGGTTAAACACTGAGAAGTCTTGTTTTGATCCCTCCTATTGCACAATACTATTGAATATGCTGGTTTACATACTTATATAGTGAAGAAGGAGAAAGAGAAATAATTATTTTTACTTTTTGCCAGAAAGCACCAGCCAGGTGCCATCTGGCAAGCAGGAGAAGCAGAGTGAGCAGGACAGCTGTGAAGGATGGGTAATTTTTCCATCCCCATTCCAGGCTTCTACTCTGTCACAGTGACTGGGGAATTTTTGCTGGATTCTGCCCATTAGCTGGTATGATCCCTGGTGACCCACTTCTGGTCTGTGCCTCCTAGCCACTAAGTAATCCTGCTCTAATCCATGCCTCTAGAAACCAAGAAGATTGGCTTGTTTGGCACAAAGCTTCGTTTAAAGTCATCAAATTTTATGAGGCAATTTTAAATGGGCTTTCATGTTCTATTTATAAATACAACTTCTTCACGAATTCTCTTTACATAATTTTCATTCATCCTTCACAGTTGGCCATTATCACATAATGTTAAGCATTTTTTCTGAAACCAGCACCCCAGTTTATAACACCTAATGAAGCACCCATGCTTGTACACGCCGCACAGCTTGTAATGGAGCTGTCTGAAAATTCCTAGATACAGCAAACAACAGCCAGCTGTCTACCACATACAACACTGCAACAACCTTCTGTATTTTCTCCTATACGTCCTCTGTGAGGACCAGAAAATGTTCTGAATATAAACAATTCAACCAGAGAATCCAAGTTATTTTCCAAAACAAAGAAAACAACAATACAACCAGTTCAACAAATAAAACCCTACCCTTATCTCTACTCTATTGTTTTTAATTACTAAACCAATGTGGAAAAAATCTCATCAGAGCCAGAAACTCAAAACTTCATGTTAACCATACAAAACAATAGACAATACTTTGACTTCACACAAGAGCAATAAGAATACTGTGTACTTGTATCAAAAAATGCTTTTGCTTAAGAAAACTTCAGTATAATAAAGTATCTTGGTAAAAATATATATAATTATGATTTATATACGTAGAGAGACATATTTCTTTGTCAAACTTCAAAATAAATGCATCCTCAATCTCTAAAAGAAAAGGTCCAAACATAAAAGGAAGGAAATGAGCAGTAAAATCAAGAGAAATTTTCTCTGGGTCCATGGAATGTAACTGAAAACAAGAAATCTCATCCCACATATACAGAGTATATGCCATATATACTGCTATATATGCCAGTATACTGCCATTAATTACACAAGAATTTGAATAATTTAATAATTATACAGAAAAAATGTATTTCTCAGTTTACTAGTATATTCTCGGCAAATTGCAATCACATTGTAATTGTTGTAGCCAGCCTTATGCAAAACTTACTTATCCATACTTATTCACAGGCGTTGGAGATCTTGATCCAAGATCAACAAAAGAGGTCGACTGCTCATAGAAAGTGATACCCAATGCAAGACTATCTGAGTTGCTATTTTGTAAACAGCTCTGAAACAGTACAATCCACGAGATTTTCAAAACAAAACAAAACAAAGCCGAGTGAAAGGTATGAAAAAAAGTTTTATGATCTCAATTATTCCACTAGTCAACATGCTTAGACTGAGATATACTGTCCAGAACATGTATTTTAAATTTTAAAAGTAATTAGATCTCAAGGGGTGAAAAAATCTTAACAATGAGTACAAAACGTTTTAATAAAAATTTACATGTCTTTTGGACTTGTTCTCATCTATAGTGACCGTGCAATAACAACGAACCAGACAAAAGAATCTGTAGTAACTGAGAATTGTGAGGAAATTATATGAGTCTTTAAATATTTACTATCTAATAGACTTAAGGGAAAAACATCACACAGAAGTAGTGGAAGACATCTTTTAAAACGTTAAATATTATATAAGGACTTCATACCTATATTTTTTATGACAGATATTAGAATAAATTAAATAAAGTAAATAATTAGACCATGGAGGGACTTTGGTCATACTAAGAATTATTCTGGTCTGATGTAACAGGTGGTCTGGCAAATGCTACTTCGAGTCAGGAATGAAGACTACTTGGTAGAATGTAGTGTAGATTTCATATAGTGGAATGAAAATGATTCTGGCCCAGAAAGGTAAAATAATGTGAAAGCGGAACTTGTGAATGAATTCTATTGAGCTTATTATTTGAAGTAGCTGCAGAAGATGACCTGAAAAACATCAACTATAAATACTGGATTCCATATAACAGTCCATTTGCTACTACATTATGACACCTCCTTCACAGTATTCCTTTTCCTGGTTTCCTCAAAATGACTAAAGGTCCTTTTCACCTAAAGAGGTGATAAAAGTGTATAAATTGTGGCAAGTTCCTTAAAATTTTAACCTGCCTCTGTATTGAACCTACAGAGTGAAGCAGTAGTTCAGAGGCCATGAATAAAGAATGCTGGTCCATTTTGGAACATGAGAGATGTACAGCAAAGTTGTTGCTGTTCCAGAAGTGAACTTTGGATATCTGATGTACAAAAAAAGGTCAGAGAATAAGGACAGTAAATACTGATTCAGTGCTTTAATCCAGTCAGGATTTTTTTGGGTGAAAGGCACCATCTCTTTCTCTGAAGCTGTCAAGTTCCACACAATCAGTAGGATTTTGCCTCAAAAATGGTAGTATTTTAGCACACACAGAAGTGACACCAGTAAAAGTGACACCACCCCACTTAAGAACATACTGAAGTACATTGTCTGCTTTAAAGACACTTTGATTTATAATTTAATTGTCTCAAAAGAGCTGAGCACCCTGATTTGCTTTACTGTGCAGAATGGCTATTTACTATTAGAGAGAATGTTCTCTGTTATTAACCTGGAGAATGCTGATATCTTATATGTAATCCACTTTGCTCAGTAAGTAATTTTTAGCAGGAAATGTGGCACT
Organism: Falcunculus frontatus; assembly: GCA_013398115.1. Taxonomy (NCBI): domain Eukaryota; kingdom Metazoa; phylum Chordata; class Aves; order Passeriformes; genus Falcunculus; species Falcunculus frontatus. The sequence goes on from VZRV01002222.1 coordinate 2,995,236, forward strand.
TATTTCAAATGCAAATTTCTCTGCATATTGCATCAAAGCAATATATTTGTTAATATAAATACAGGAAAATATATTTTAAGTTAAGCGGTTATTTTCAGATATCATAAAGCAGCAACATACCTAACACTGATCATATCTTCATATTGAGGTAACAAAAATAAAAAGCTGAGTCTCACCTCTCAGATGAAAACAATCAGCTTTATAATTCACTTGGGTATAACTCATTGCAACAATGAATGGGGATGAGAAAGGGTAATTCCTTTACTGTTTTAAATGACATTCAACATATAAAGCATCTTTAGCAAACCACCATCACCATGGATTTTCAGAGATTCTGAGAAGATACAAACCTTTCTGAAGACAACGGAAGATACGGTACTCAGCAATTTTGAAAATCAGGTTATTGAAAGGCTTTCCTAACATCAGATTATTTTAGCTTTCTTGCTGCAGAACAAACTTAAGACAAAAGAATCCTCATTTTTGGAGAACGTGGTTTAACTTCTCAAGTTCAGCTTGTATTTAATCAAAGAGGTGTACATAATGTTCCGATAATTTTTAATGCTACCAGCTCTGCAAGCTTCTTTTGAGGCTGATTATCTCGGAGGTTGTGTTATTTTAGTCAGTAGATGGCATTAGCTGCCTCAGTGTTAGTTACGCTGTGTGATTTATCAAGAAGTGGGTCAGCTACAGCCTGTGGCTGTGTGTATGTTCCCAGCAGGCTGAGAAAAAAAATAAAAAAGATTTTGTTTTCTTTTGTTAATTACTCTTGCCATATTTTAGTTGTTTCACTGGACAATATAATTAGACAATAAGGAGCAGATTCAACAGCAGGTACGCATCTTCAGTATAAGAAATAGGTAGGATAGCACAGGCATTTGTGTTCAGACAGCAAATCCTTCTGCTGTAGGTATTGCTCAGGATTACAGGGGGTTGGCTCTGAGGATAGAAAACTGTTCAAAGCCATGAGGGGAAAGACAGCTGACACAGCTCTAATGCTCTTTCAATTCCTCTGCTCTACCAGACTCCTCCCAGCTCCTAATGAAGAGATGAACATGTTACGTGTCATGTAAATTCATCAGCATTATTTGTACTTGGCAGATATTTTTATATCTGGCAGTTCTTAAAAAGGATGTATTTCAGTAATTTTTATGATAAAACTTAGTCTGTAAAAATACACACATGTATATATACTACAGACAAAATCTTAATCCTGTATAATTCAAATATCCAATGGGAATGTTCAAATATTCCTCTGAAGTGATTCCAACCCAAACCCTGCAGTTTAACACAAAGAAAGTGTGTTTCTACATGTTTGAGACCACAATCTGAAAGTGCCTAGTGCTGAGCAGGAAGCAATTCTCCCCTTATGTAAAAATAATTCAAGCTGATTTTTTTCTCCTTCCATAACAGTATGAATTTGACAAACTTCAAAGTCCTTTTTTGCAAAATCTGAAATATTTCCACTCCCTGCTTCCAAAGCTGGTGATTAGAATATGCACTGGGTATGTGCAAGAAGCCAAAAGACCTGTCAGTGCATTTGCCACAGCCCTGTATAATGCCCTGGCCACTCTACTGGGGCTGGGGCTATTTTGCAGATTATTTTATCTTACTGCTTTCCTCATCCCTCACAAACCAGTGAATACATTCCTACTGACTGTTTCCAATCTGCAGATACTAGCTGCAGAACTGAAAAAATATTTGCATTTTGTGGGAAGGGGTTGGATTTTCGGAGGGCATGAGGAAGGATAAAAGGGTAAATGACATAACCGTCTTTCACTGTGTTGTAGCACACTGAAAATATTTTCAAGCACATTTCTTGTCTTTTTTGTTGGATATTTGATTTTCTTACATGGATTTCATGTTTTTTCACACTTGTATTTTAAAGGCAACAACTTACAGTATTTCTCATTTGCAGTTAGTGTTCCCTCTTGAAATCTCAGGTGTTTATTTTGGTTGTGCACCAAAACTAAAACAATCTTTCAACAAAAAATATAAGGATTTTTCTGAGGAATACACGTTTCTAATTCACAATGAATTTGCGTATTATGTTTTCCACTTTATGGCAAGAACATTTTTATCTCAGAAGAACAGCTCTATTCCTTTCTCTTACTTGCCAACTCTGATTATTGATACATATGGCAGGTGAACTCATATAGTGAAATGCTTATATGCTCCAGCAAATCAAGGAGTGACTGCACCAGTACCTTTAGTCCAACTACACTCAATCAGAGGCTCAGCTAAATTTGGCCTCATTGCTCCATACTCTGACATATTGACCCAAATGCCGAGCCAAACCAAGCTAGACTTCTCAAACTGGCATTGCATCTAAGTGCAATGAGTAAGTATAAACAAATATAAAATATTCTCTTTCCTTAAAACTCTCCATTAGCAGAATACCATCTTCCAACCCTCTAAATGTAAATGTCTGGAGTCACCTAACTATTCAGAGTATTCTCTTGCTGTAGGGGGAGAGGAAGAATAGCATGTCTGACAGTAGGGAAATATTAACTCAGGTTTGTATGTGGGCAACTGAAAGACATAAAAATTAAAGGACTTTTTCAGGCTTGTACACAGTATTATGGAAAAGCTTATTCCCAAATTTCCCATTCCAGTATCTTCGGAAAAAAAAAAAAAATTGCAAATATGCTGCCATCTGTAGCTCTCTAAATGCCAGTATAAAACAAAAATGTTATACTGGTAATAAAGTCAGAAGATAAAAACAAATAAGCAAAATCAGCAACACCATCAAACAGACAAATCTTGAAATGCTGCCTGATGCATCTTCCTCACAAGCATATTTTCTCTCCCTCACATTTCAACATCTCTGATAGCTCAGTTTTCTATAATGCCCAGCAGCGTAGCACAGCATCTTCAGAACTTGGGACATGGGTTCAATGTTTAAATGAGACATTAATAGACGGTCAGCTAGCTAGAATTCAGCGGTGTGATGCTGCTTTCTTCCATAGTCAGTGCTCCAGACAGTAACGTGAAATGGAGAAAAATGAGTATAAGAAGTTCTTATACATACAGAAATGCGGGACACCGTTTCATCAATGATAAAAGATTTCCTTCCTGCCATTAAAAGAGCCAACACTGGAGGCATGAACCCTGTTGCCAGTCTAAATACGGCATCAGACTACAGAGTTCATACCACACAAGGCCTCCCACAAGGAATTCTCAGCTAAAGACCAAGAAAAATTATTGCTGAAATAAACCAAGAAAACAGAACTGGGATTCTTTAGGACTGTAACCCATCTTGCTCTGTGCTCACAAAATTTATGTCACATGTGAAAACAGCGAACTATGTCAGGATAATTATTTATTCTACAAAAAAACCAACTTTGCCTTCAAATTTTGAACATGACGTTTTTTTCAACAACAAAGAAAAACAACAATGATTTCAATCCCGAAACACTGACTTGGCAGAAGACCTGAGTTGCTGTCTGCAAATTCAATGACATTGAAAGCTCAATAAAGTAACTTTGCCTTGGAACTCACAAGACAGAGAGAACAAACAAAGAGACCCAGTTCTAAAGGGAAAAGAAAAATTAAAAAAGATTCACAACAGTGATTGTTCTAAAAATATTTTTCAGGGTTGAAAGTGGTATTTGGTATTTTAGGTAGAAAATTGGAAGAAATGAAATTTCAAGACAAGCAGGAAAATATCAGATATAAATGCATGTCTAGATAAAGATAGATAATAATTTATATATACTTAATTCTCTGAACAATGTGACGACAGTAAAACCTCTGCACACATTAGGACAAGAATTATTAGATAAAACAAGTATCCTGAGTTTTTTCAAAACAGAAAACAGCCCTCCAGCAACTCTTCAAACATGAAATGACAGTCAGTATAAAAGATTAATTTATTTTTTTAATTGGCAGTCATTTCCAAATTTGCAATTTATAATGACTTAAACATCTGCTGAAAATTTAGTGCCATTTCTGAACAGCCTATTTCACAAAAAGTGCACGTTACCATTACTAGGCTATTACATATGAATTTGTAGGCCTATTTCAGCACACGTAAGCATTTCATAAAGCGCAGGCCCTGTCCTATAGAGAAGGAGGGCAATAACGTCAATTATCTGTGTGAAATTATTTATTTTTCTAGGTTTCCTTGTCACCCATCCAGCTTCATCTCCCCAGCAAAGTCAGGACTAAGTGATTCAGAGCGATACAACCTTTTTATACCAGCTGAATTTCAGTCTTTTTTCAGAAGTATTTGCCATTCTGGAAGACTTGGCTCAAGCTGTACAGATAAACACCACAAATATTGACTCATGTCTGGCATTTCCAGAGCTTCTTAACGTGATTCACACCGAGTCTGTAGTCCTGGAGCAATCTTGAACAACAAATAATATGCAGGAAGCCCAGCTAAATGTAAATATCGAAATAAATAAATAACTGAACTACATCTTCAAAATATGGCCCCAAATATAAGAGTATACAAATATTAATCTGAAATGTAATTATTTAGTATAGAGGGCATTTTTCCAACAAGTTGTAATGCAGCTTTTCCCTTTTATCACTTAGCTGAGTGTCGTACTGATCAGTCCCCTACAAAAATACTGAAATACTGTTAGGCAAAACAGCACTTAGAAAGTATATGACTGAACTCACAGAGATTGTCTACTGCTATCTTTTACTAATGAAGTTGCATAAACGCAACGAGGAAACAAATTATCCAGCAGTGAAAATGCCAGTCTTGCATTTCAGATTCAGTTCTGTCACAAAGAACTCATATGAACTTGATGGGTCAGTAGTTTCTAAACATGTTTTAGTAGATGCTGAGTATCCTGGTGCATCACAGTGTGAACACACCTATTCTTTGCTCTGAGCTACTAAAATGCCATGAAGATACTGCTAAATGACACACACCTGAACGAAGTCTAATGTAGGGTTTATGAAATTTGGTACAAAACTAAAAAAAAAAAAATTACCAAAGCTGGAATCATATAATTTCTTATATGGAATACTAAGGAACATAGAAAACACAGCACATTGATTCAGATACTACTTGAAAGTTATGTTTCCCATTTGAAAATTACTGGAATTATTTTCCAGCCTGTATTGACTCTTGGCTATCGGGACAATGTGATTCTTCCTCGGCCATTTTAATAAACCTTCTCTTTGTCTGCTTTAATATGTATCCATCTCCATGAAAAAAGTGATGGCAAGAACTTTATACAGCATTCCAACTTTAGTTTCACCTGTGTCTTTCTAAATTAACAAATCTCCCCATTTCTTGAGTATCTTGTCCAGTAACTCCTCTTTCAGTTTTCTATGATGTTATCTCTACTCATCCACAAGCTGATTTTTGTTTTCCTTCTTTGTTGTTTTCAAGGGATGAGAACCCAGATGGGGTAGAAATTTTTTATGACTGGTTACCTTTCATTTTATACTTATACACTTGATCTATTTCTAATGATCGTCTCCTCAGTCTCTAGACATATCATTCCTTCTACAAGCTTCCAAAACCCTCCAATATGTATTAGAAACATTTTTTTTTAAATTTTCTGACTTTTGGGGGCCAGCTGTTTAAGGAATGATATTGACTCAAGACCAGTGTTCCTTTAAGAATCTCACTAATAACCTCCTGCCTATCCAGTAACTTTAAATAAAGAGCATGTCTGCTCCTTCTGACAGTTTTTAAATCACCTTACAGATTTTGCACACATTTGCAACAAAACTAAGGTCTGTTTTTAAATATGCTTCCAAAACAAATGCTAGAAAGTCCATACAGATAAAATTTACTGAGGTTCCTTTCCTATCAAAGAACATGGGTAATTTAGTCTGGCATGATTGATAACTGCTAATTCCATGTGGGCTTCTATTACTTCCATGCCCCTACTTACTGTTTCATTAAAATATTTTCTAAATCATTGCATTTTACTGAGGTCAATGGTCTACTATTGTCTGAATCATATTCTAACATGAAAAGAAGAAAACAATTTTTGTACATAACAAAGTGCATTTTCCAGGCACACTTTATATAATGGATTTTTAGAACATAATTTTCTAAATCTAGGACATCTGTAAATTATTTACAGTTTTTTCAAAACCACATGCAGTAGGAAATGAAAATAGGCATGATAAATCAAAAAGAAAACAAAAAATATACAAGTATGGTACAATTTCTTAAAACTTATGGCAATTATCCATGCTGATTATTGAGCGAATATTAAAACAAACATGTATTTTAATTAATTTTTTTGCTTATTAAATAGTTTTTAAAATAAAAAACAATTAGGAAATACAAACTAGCTTAACTTTAACCTTGCTTTTCTGGTAAATTAATATCTCTTTTAATATAACCCTTGTCTTAAGCAAAATACGGAGATGATTCTCAGATATGGAATTTGTAGACTACAGCGTTTCACATCTCAGCTGAGCTTAGGCATCAGTTTGTCATTTCATGATGTTCACTAAGTAGACTTGGTTATGATACACAAGGGTAACTGGTATATTAAACTGGTAATCTTATAGACTGATACCTTAAACTAGTATCTTAAAACTGGTAAACTGGTATCTTAAGAGTAATTTGATTTTCAAAGCGAATTCCAAAGAACAAGGACTTGAGTGAACAATGTAATATTCAGAGCTGCTGCACACACAGAGCTCTCTTTGAGACGAACAGATGCTTTGGGTTCTCATCATTATTTCAACGAAGGGCTCCCACTTGGGTAGCTTCTGTGTCCTCAGCTTTAATAACTCAGGAAAGTCATCTTTAAGTAGCATAGAGATTACAAATAAGCAATTCTTAAGACAGACATAATTTCCATAAAGTAAACAGCAACATGCTACTTGTAAAATGGTCTAGATGTGGTTTGAAGTGAAAATTGTATATACTTATAAATAATACAAATAGACACATTTTCTATTAGTTTTAATATAACCATGTCTACTCATAAAACACTTTATATAAATCACTGATACTTTAGTGACAATCAATGCTGTTTTACACTTCTGTAGGAAGGTTTGAAAGATGTTAATTACGAATTATTTGAAAGGGTGTTAATATCCTATTAAAAATTTCCCATGGCTTTGTTTTCATTAACTCTTTAGGGGGGAAGAAGAAGAAAGTTAGTTATCTGTGTAGATCGAGTACTAGTTTATGGGTTATTTAAATGGAAAGCACAGTAGATATATATGTTCTGTTTCTAATGACAAATAGAAAAATAGAGTATTATTGACTTTCCCTATCACAGACACTGAAACAAGCTCACTCAGACCTCTGAAGAGAGGAAATCTGTACCCCAAAGATAGCTGTCATGGAACTGCAGAATCTTTATTTAGAGCCAGTGTGAAGGACTCAGATGCCAACTCTTGTGTTTGTAACAGAACAAATAGAACATCTGCAAAAAAAGGGAGCTATAGGATGAGGATGGTACTGGGTGAGGAAACAGCAAAGTTCTTCAGTTCTTTAAAGCTAAATGCCTTCTTCTGAGGCTGCCACTTATCATAAACTTCCATATATTTTCATAATAAAAAATGTTTTTCAAATCACTATTAGCACTTTTATGTCCAGCTCAACAATCTTTCCTCTGAAATATAATTTTTTGCAAAAATGTGCCTGATTTAATATGCTTATCAGTTCTTGTACTAATTAATGTACATATATTTTCCATCAACAGTTGAGCTTAGTAACAGTAATTTAAAAAAATATACAAACTCTGTTTTGAAGTAATCACTTAAGTCATCATGAACTCTTTTTTTATGCATGCCAACATTAGTACCCTTGCAAGTGTGCTTAGGATAGAATTCAGTAGTTTTTAGCACAGTAATTTAAATCACAAGGCTTTTGAGAGGGAAACAGAAACCTAATTTCTACAGATATTGGTCATCTCTGAATCACCTTTGCCAGAGCACAACAGATACATACTTATATAGAATCCTTTGCCACAATAAACACAACAGAACAGACATCTACTGAGGAAGCCTGCATCAGCTGTGATAACAGGATCTGTAATGCCAAGGATTTAAATTACTGCCTTTGTCTGCCAGCAGGTTGCTGGACACAAAAACAGATGTCAAGAGTTGTAAGGACCTCCAGTTAAATGGACCAATTTTGTGCAAACTCTTCATGTTATTTTATGTTTCTCTCCAGGAGAATCTAATGAGTTGAATATAGCAGCTACAGCACTGAACCAAGACACAGCTCCCACTTGCCTATAGAAATAACGTATTTTGAAGTTAATAGGGGGAGAATAGTTTCTCTGAATGCCATTCATCTATGGAATCCCACCACAAGCAGTATTTATTTTCATCTTTGGTCTTAGTGGCATGCAGGTTAAAAGCTGTACTTCTAAGATAAGCTGTACTTCCTGTCCCCAAAGCTGTGCTCAAGAATTGTGATTTAAAATATTGCTCGAGCACCTTATGATACTGTTCCAAAATGAATTTCGTTTTGCTTGGAAATATTTTACTTAAACTTTTATGGACCTCATAAAATACTAGGAACTTCTGCAATACATTTCATACACATGATAGTGACATTATTAGTAATTACTACTGTGTGTTGCCTCTTTTTCATGTAGCTTCATGTAGTCCTTAGATAGATTAATATTTTAACCAGACCTCTTAGGGCACTGAGGACTTAAAGAGTGGTATTTATCTCACCTGATTTTAGATACTAAGTCTGAGCTAACAGCAGACTAGGAAGAAAAAAACAGACTGAAAAAAAGACACATACAGAGGAAAATTTACAAAATTTTATCTGTTTTTTAAATGGATTTATATGATGTCTGACTCCTGTAGATCTAAAATTAAGTAAGATGAATTAAACTACGGCAAGTTTATGAGATGCCATGCATTGAAGAAATGATTGCCCAAAAAAGAAGGGGGTGGGTGAGTTTTATGAGAATATTAAGTGAGGAAAGAATCTATAAGAAACCTGAAGCTATTTCACAAACATATAAACAGAAAAGTTAAATTTCCTTTGGCTTAAATTATTTTATGTATAGCTTTAGTATCAACCACAAGGGAGAAAAATGGAAAAATATAAAGCAGTTTAGTATTTTTTATTTTACATATTGTTGCATTTAGACCATAGCACACACACACACACACACACATATATCTATCTCCATATATCCATACACATAAAAGTTTTAAAGATTCTATTTATTTGGTTAGAAAGAGAATGAAAAGGAAGGTTTTTTCCAGGCATTTGGTGTTTGGAGGCATTCACTGTAATTGAATCCATGTGAAAAACTGGGCTGCTATTTACCGGTTTCATTTATATGAAAATGACCACCTGCTACGGTAATGAAAAAGTCAGTATGTTAAAACTTTAGAAATATCTTTTTATGAGCTATTCCTTCACTATCCTTACAAATACCACAGAATGGTAATAAAAGCTATTTTTCATGGTTTTTTCTTGAAGTTTGAAAAGAAGATAAGAACCCTTAACATAAAACAGTACTCTAGTAAGAACAGGAAAGAATGATTTGACCTCAGTATCCCATGACCTCCTCAAAACAAAACAAATAAAATACAGTGAGTTTTTGGCTACCAGTAAAGCAATTCCCTACTTTGTATTCAAAAACTGTAATGCTTTTATATAGCCCCAGATATCAGAAACTTAGAAATGGCCAAGAAATCTACTGCATTCCCTATTGCCACATAATCCTGTGGAAGTATATGAAATCCTTGGTTGAACACTTAGCTGCCTTAGTTATCAATCTGTCATCTGTGAATCCTCTTCTGCTTACCTATTACTTGCTATCATAAGATAGCTATGCTAATACCTATTACAGCTAATACAGTTCTGTTCTGGAAGAAAGTCTTTTACACAGGAGATACTGTGGATATCTGTACTTACAGGATTGCAATTATGTTTCAGCAGAAATAGTATAACAACACTCTTGATTCGAAGGAAAGGAAGCCAAGGGAATATTGCCAAGCATTTTACTTGTTCCTAGCCTTTGGAATTCATTCTTCTCCTCTCTCTAGTTTCCAGGGGACCTTCCTTACATGCCACTTGTTCAGACACATTCCACAAACTCCTAAGTATACTAGAGCATGTGGCATTAGAAAGCTTAGAATTTTGAAAATATTCCTTATATATATACATAAAATATGCTTTTCCAATTTGTAAACCAAAGATTATGCAGAGGTTGGTGAATTCTATGAATTAAAAAACCAAGGTATTTATCACAGCATTTCTAGAAAGAGCAAACACTGACATGCTGCATTTTAAGTTATTCATTTGCTACCTGGAGATGGCCATAGCAGTAATACTTCCTAAAAAGGAGATTTCAATAGGGAACCCAAACACATTTTGGAGATTTAGGGTTGAAGAAGCTTACAGTGGCAGCTAAATAACTGGCATGTGTTTTACACATTAGCACTGTATCTCAAGTTAGTTATAAAAAGTAACAGAAAAGATGTAAGGAAATGCTTGGAAAATTAAAACAAACAAATAATTCCCTGGAAGTAAGGATAAAAGATGGCCCTACCAGGGCTCACAGACAGACAAAATATGTGATGCTCTTCTCATACAATGAATCTGCTCAGACCTCATGCTACCCTGATCAGAAGGGTCTAAAGTTTCAGAAGGGTTTAGAAGTTTCTAAACAGTTCAGTTGCTTAGGATAAAAACGTGTTTAATTTAAGCAGTCAGTCAAAGTTTGGCTTTCATTTTCCCGATGAGGACATATGCATTTGGTCCTGTCTTCATATTGTAGAGCTCTTCTACGTTCTGAAGAGACATAGTAATATTCTCATTCTTTAGAGCATCTGTGTAATCTACTTCAGCCGCCACCAGGTAGAGGATTATTCCACTAAAAGAACCACCCTTGCAAATAAGAACATCTTTCTGAAGCAGCAATTGTTTGATTCAGTCACTCCTCCAAGCGCATCCCACTGAGGCACCAAAGCAATCATCAGCCACCAATCCAAGAAAGCAGGTTCAAAGCCACAGAGGCACTTGTTATAGCTGAACTTTAGGAAATCTGAAGTCTAGACAGGGTGTATCTTATTTTTAACAACGTGCCACTTCTACAACCCGTTCCCTAACAAGAATTTGCTGAAATCAACATAAAAGATTCCTATTGCCTTCAATTAACTTTTTATCAAGCTTTAGCTACTTCCTCTTATCCTCACCCTCCCACTCACCTTCCCAATATATGTATCTCATCCTTCTGCTCTATTTTGCTGCTTCCAATTAGTTGTGCTTTCTACCTCATTGACTCTCCTCTGGTGACTCTTCAGACTGATTTTTTTCATTCTCTTTTCTTTCTTGCAAACTTTACTTCTCCTACCCTTATGAGTCATGTGTTAATCACAATCTCCTTAGCACATCTATTACTTAAACACCTTGTTACGACCATCTGAAAAAAAAAAGCTCTGGTGAGACCATATCTAGAGTGATGTATCCAGTTCTGTGCTTCCCAGCTCAGGAGAGACATGGACATACTGCAATGTTCCCAGAGAACAGACACAAAGATCATAAAAGGACTGGAGCATCTGTCATCTGAGGAGAGCCTGGGAGAACTGGGACTGTGCTCTGCAGGAGCTACAGCTGCTCCATCCCAGTGAGCGGGAAGCCAGAAAAAAATGCCAGGAGGCTTGCGTGGATGAAAAAGGAGCTTCCAGCAAATCTCAAACACAAAAAATAAAGCATGCAGAAGTGGAAACAAAGAGGGGAGAGCTGGGAGAAATATAGAGATAGTGGCTGAACATGCAAAGATGCGGTTAGAAAGTGAAAGCCTACCTGGAACCGGACCTGACAAGCGATATAAAGAACAACAAGAAAAACTTGCTTAAGTATGCAGGTGACAGAAGGAAGATCAGGGAAAATGTGAGCCTCCTGGTAAGTGTGCCAAAGGACCTAGTGACACAGGACATAGTAAAGGCTGAGGTACTTGAAACTTTCCTCGCCTCAGACTCTACTAACAAGACTGGCCTTCAGCAATTCCAGGCTGGGGACACCCACGGGAAAGTCCGGAACAAGAAAATGAACTCTTGGTGGAAGATGATGAGGCCAGGAAATACCGTGTTCCCTGATGGTATGCACCCACAAGTGCTGAGGGAGCTGCCGGAAGACTGAGGCGGACTGAAGACTGCCCAAAGAGCCAGGCAGAGAAGGCAGCGATCAGGGGTAGACAGCCTGCTAACTCGTGGTTGTACCCCAGGGGTCAAAACTGGGTCTGGTCCTGTTTATCACCACCATTACTGGTCTGGATGATGGGGCACAGTGTACCCTCAGCACATCTGCAGTCTGCTGAGAGCAAGCATTTCAAACACAAAGTGGTGAAAGGACAGCAGGTAAACAATAACATTTTCTTCTGAAACTCTCCCTCCTAGAGCTGACTGCTATCATCTGTTACCTCTTTTGTCTAATTTTAGATTGCAAACACTTCAGGGCATGGAGGACATTTTTTATTTACCTAAGATGTGAACAATAGCTACACATTAACTATATAAATGATTAATAATGATAACAGCAGCACCCCAACAGCAAAATACAGCTGTCTCCACCTCCCATTTAATAATCAAATAATCTGAGATAGAAAATCAAATAGGCTATAAAGGAGTAAACATTTTTATTAATTTTATGTTACTGTTCCCTATAATCTTTATGTGGATATAATGGAGAGTATTTTCCACCTTAATAATGATACAGAACATTTTAAAAAAATGAAAAGAGATCCTAAATTTCACAAATTTGAAAAGAACTTGACTTGTTCTGCCGAATAAAACGCTCTCTAATTCAAAAGTTCAGATAGAAAATGTTAATGAAAACAGAAGCCAGTCAAGTCAAATAAAATAAGAAAATAAATCAGGATTTTGCTTCAGGCAGCTTGAATCTGATTTAAGCAGCACTCTTGGAAGAATCCAGCTGTTGTTTACTGAAATGTAAAATAGTGTACTTATTCTTTTATGTGACAGCATTCATGATCCTTCAAATCATGAAGTAACATACTTCTTCTCATCAACAATAATCATTTTATGTACAGTTACTAATCTGACCAATTACCTGAAAGCTAATTACTCAGGCTTTACAGAATGAGATAGCTAACCCAATGTATTTTGATTTTAATTACTGGTATTTAATAAGGAGTACGGCCAAATACATCCATAACATTAATGTTTTACAACAGCATTACAGATATTTTGTTAGTGATTGAACCAGTCTATGATCATCTTTGTTTTATAGCCTCAGAGATCAATCTAATTTTGGCGAGTGCAGAGCTGGACTATGGCAATTACAGTGTATTATTCATGTTAACAACTTACCTCTTTTCTTTTATGTACACTGAATTTTCAGGTTGAGACATTGCAATTCTCTCAAAACAGCAGGATAACGCAGAAGGTTCAAAATGATGCATTATTAAGAAAAAAAAAGACACAGCCTTCCCCAGGAACACAACCTGTGGCAAGTTTAGATAGGGACTTACTCAGCCCAGACCAAGTGAGCCCTCAGAGTTACAAGCTGCAAACCCCATCTGTGCTTCTGCCTAACACATCTTTAAAAATGTGTAGTCTATCCCCATTTATAGTTCCTCATTTTTATAGGGGATTAATAAAAGCCTAGAGCTACTACAGAAAACAGTTTTCTTTCTATATCACTGTGCTAAAGGATGTTCTATATAATTGCCTACATTATATATTCTATATTATCACACTAAAGATTCAGTGCAATTCTGTGCTGCCTATAAAAGCTAAAAAAGGTCAACAGAGAGGGATACATTCCCACAATCCATGCTAAAACGTTTATTTCAGTCTCATGGTCTCCAAGCTTTCACAAGTACTTTAAGAGGAGATTGGAAAGAATTTGCTGCCCACTCACGATGATGTCTCATAAAAGGTTCTTCAAAAACGGATCAAAGGCTGTAATTTCCATGCCATTTCTGTCCAATTTCCTTTCTCTTATGTTTTCATTTTTGAAATGGCTATGATTGCAATCCACTTTTGCCCACACAGCACTGCAGGTCTAAATGAACCATTTAGCACAAACTTTTTGTCTTGTGGCTGCTCGTGATTTTATTTCCTTTGCAATTTTTTAATTTCATTTTTTGGTACTACTTATGCTGCATTGCAATTACCTTCGTAATTATACCTGCAGTGATTTACGTTTTTCTGCACCCAGATGCATCATTGAGACTTCTGATCCAAACCAACCGCACTTTAATATTTATGTTAACTCCTCCTCCTCGTCATCCTCCATCACCAAAAAGAACTTCATATAGATCTTTCCACAGGAAGAACTTTTCTTTTTGCCCTTCCCATAGCACACAGAGAATGCTGATATATTGTATTGCTTTTGCTGAATGCTACTGCCTTACATTTGAACCTCACTTATTTTTTTTTCATTTATTTAAAAAAAAAATCAGAGATGATGAAGTTTAGAATAAATTCAATTGATTCTCATTATCTCACTAGATAGAATTTCATATTTTGAATAATTGTGTTGTTCTTCTTTAACATAAAATAGTACCAGTCATAAGCCGACAGGTTCTCCATTATTTATCTAAAAGTGCTTGACTTGCCTCTGCTTTACAAAAAAAAAAGAGCTAAATATAAGCTCTTATGACTCAGTTTAACCAACGAATGATCTTTCAAAAGAGATTTTAAAACCCTCTCATCTTTTGTTTTTTTGAAGTTAGGAAAGAAATTTCAGAATTCATAGTCATCTAGCCATTTATAAAAAAGGCCAAAGACAGATATATTTACTTTAGAATTTACTGTTTTCCTCCAATTTCCCTCTCTGTTCCAAAAACTAACTTTTAATAATAATGTTATTTATTATAGCTGATCCACATAAAAAGATTATATAATATTTCAAGGATAAATTGTATTGCTATACTTTTCTTCAAATTTATCTCTCAATATAAAACAATATGGTGTATTACAAAATGCAAATTAAATTTGTTTCAGATTTAATGGTCTTGAAGTGAGAAAAATATACTATATATAATCATTAGGGAGATGATGAAATGCTTAAATGAGACAGAAAATAAAGTAATAAACATACCAATACTAAGAAATTCCTGCAGACTAGCGATACATGGCTGGAGTACCTGAATTTTTTGTTGCCACAGTATTCACATCACCAAGCCTAGAACCTCACAATATTTACATATGGATGCCTGAGAAGGCTAAATGAAATTGTGGCTGTAATTCTCATATTTGAAGACAAAGGAATAACTAAGTAACTAACTATGGATAAAAACCAAATAAAAACATACATATGTACCTATGTACATAAACATACGCTTGTTTACTTTAAACAGAATATACCTAATAAAAACTCAGAATACATCTAAAAAAATCTGTGTTTACTACTGAAGTTGTAAACAAGGAGCAAAAGTTCCCTCTGAACTTTCATGGATGGATCTGTTTTACACTTGGCCAGACTGATACAGCACAAAACTTGATAACCCATTTGGTAAGATGATGGAAATCACTGGATGCCTTGTTGACCTTTTACACAGATACACCCACTTCACACACAGCTTATGACCAAAATTACAAGCAAGCAACAGTATATAACCCAAGTAAACTACAGTTCATATGAAAGTGAATGGGCAAGAACAGATATCAGATAAAATAAAATTTATTGTTGTTTTAATATGGACTTTTCCCATAACCAAGGATTCTTGTTGTTTCATAACAGAATGAACAAAGTGATGGAAATTATTTGAGCTACTTTGATTTGGAGGTAGAAGTAGGAGACGTTCACCACACAAGAAATTAGGTGAAAGACTTCTCCGAAATATTCAGCCTGGAGAAAAGGAGGCTCATGGGGGGAGCTCATTGCTTTCTACAACTCCCTGAAACGAGGTTGTAGCCAGGTGAGGGTCAATCTGTTCTTCCAGGTGACAGGACAAGAGGAAATTGCCTCAAGCTGTGCCAGGTGAACTTTAGATCGGAGAGTAGGAAAAAGTTTCTTCCCTGAAAGGATGGTCAGGCATTGGAACAGGGTGCTCAGGGAATGGGTGGAATCACCATCCCTGGAAGTGTTCAAGAAAGTCTGGATGTGGCAGCTGAGGACACAATTTACTGATGAACATGGTGATGCCAGGTTAATGGTGGGTCTTTTCCAACCTTCACAAATCCATAATTCAGCAACAATGAACAGGCAAACAATTATAAGAGAAATAAAAAATCAACTTTCAAATGAGAGAAACATTCTGTAGGATAAAAAAAGAAAGACCTGTAGAATTCTGTGCAATACAGAAAGAAGTAAACAAGCACTTTTACTGGGTCTCAGTGCTTGCAAAATCATCTTAACAGCCACGCAAGCAAATACTTAAAGGAAACAAACCTTTCACTGTTTCTTTACTTAATTTAACCAAGGGAGATTATGAGGGTATAAAAAATAGATGTTGTTTCTAGACCCTTCTTTTTTGTTTTTTATCTAAAAACATTCAGGCCACATTCTATCATCAGAAATACCACTAAAACACAGAAAGTGAAATACGACATTGATTTCAATAGACCAAATCCAGATTTACACTTACGTAACTCAGATAAAAATCCATCACAGTATATTACATATTGTTTGGTGGAGAATGAGAAATTCATCCATACATGAATGACTTTTGGTAACAGTGCATTCTTTTCAAAGAGTAATTAAAATAAGCAATCAATGCAATAACACTTACTAGAGCGACATGAGAAGCCATCCCTATTCACCTTAAGAAAAAAATCCCATGTAAACAACAGTTAATTCAAGATGGTCATTTTGGATTCTTCTGGTGTCGTGGAGACCAGCATTTGTTCCACAGCAATTGTCAAAATGTCTATTATTAGAAATGTGATTTTTCCTCTTAAGATTACTATGACCCATATTGACATATGCACTTAGGAATTAGTAAAATCTACTGAATCTAGATTTAAAAATGACTTGTGAACCTGAGACTTAATGTGTTTTCTCTCATCAGATCAATTTCAGTTTTCCCAGCTCTTATGATTCTTGTTCTTACCTTTTTGTGGACAAAGATAAAGCTAAGTGATGTTTTGCCCTCTTGACTTCCAAGATAAAAAGGCTAAAATGATGGCTACAGTTTCAACAATGACAATTGTTCTGATTTCTGTCTAAGCCTATTAGTCACAAGGAGATTATAATGGTAGGGATGTTTTCTTCATTAAGAAAAATTATAATCGGTAAACAGTCTTACTGTATTACAGTAAGAAGAAAATTATTAAAGTAAAATAAAACATTATTATTTGTTTGCAAGTTTTACCTAATAACAGCTCTTCTTTCCCAGCCAGGTGTGATGCCGACTTTTAAACAGGGAAAAATACTGAAAACGCAGCATACAGGACAGTGTAATACGCAACCAAAGTAAAAAAAAATGGCCATTCAGTTTAACACACACAAAAGCGTAGGTGCACACAAAGCTGCTGTTTCTTGCATGGGAAATAAAAAGCTCCTAGCAACATTACTTACTACAAAATTCATGGAGCAAACCTTGTTTAGGATGCCATATATTTGTGCAGGTACAGTAAAATATATTTCAAATAACTTATTCAACAGTGAAGGATCTCATCAACTGAGAAGTAAGTATATAAGCAAGCTGTATGATTAGCTTTTTGTTTTGTGTCTTGTACCCAAATCTGCTGTCACAGGCCGCATTTGCCTTAGGTGTTCAATGGCATATGTTGATATGGACCAGTGGTCCTTGCAACTTTGCTGCATGTCATCTTTTATTAGCAGGGTAAAAGAAAAAAATTATACTTCCTTCTATGTCTAATGTCACTACTGTAAGTAAATATATTAAAATATGCCACACTGTATGTAGATGCAGACATTCTCAAATTGAATTGATAGAAAAAAATACTGAAAAAAAAGCCCTCAAGCAACAGTTCATGGACATTTCAATGGAATTCTAATTCTCACAATAGTCTTGATTAAAAGTGTGATGAGAATGAAACTAACCTCACAATGGGATTGCACATGAGCTGAATGATCAGTAATAGGAGATTGTTACAGTTATGTTCCTAGGTTTCTGTGGGGTTTTTCACCCAAGTTTCACTAATGTTGCCGTATTTGATTGATTGCAATTTTCTCCATTTCTAAGCTTTGTTCCAGAAAGCAACATTTTGTTCCACTCTTTTCCACATTTTGTACCACTTTGAGCAAGTGGTACAATGTTCCTTGGCATATGATATTAATAAAAAGTCATGCTGCCTGTCTGTCTTGGTTGGTTACACCAAGGCTGATTTTTGGTAGCATTTAATATTCAATTACATTGGTAGTCACATCCGTATTTAAATTTGAAATAATCTTCTGAAAACAAATACAACTACAGGGGAAAAAAGCACCAAATTTAGATAATTTACACTGAGCTAATTTACATTTCATGTCTTCCTCAGCACATCACACTCTGCCCTCAACTTCTGTACAGAAGTATTAGAAAGGCCTTTGGTTCACTTTTCATTCCTTGGTGGTACCTTCAGCCACAACCTGGGCTTAGATTCTGACCTGGCCTCCCATACGGACCCTGAAGTTCTACCAAAATGCTTCATAAAGTGACCTAGCACTGACTTCCCAGGTGACAAACCTGCCCATCACTGCTGCTTGCTACTCACTGAAAAATGATCCTGACAGTCTGAAGAGCTTTCCTGGGGTTTTAAAATAAGCACAGCAACCCAGGATTACTGCATACTGTTTGAAACAGATTTTCACCCTTTCTGCAAGCAATGCTGCTCATGTCTCACCCAAGGCAGCTACTCAAGCACATTCAAGGGCATTCCCCAAGAAACAATATGCTAATTCCCTGTCTCCAGCTAAGCTGGGTCCTGGTGCACATCCAAATACAACTTAAAATTGATGACACAGACTGTGTAACATAATGAACTATACTGGCAAGGTAATATATTATTACCATATAATAATGCAACACGAATTAGACACACATAAGCAAAATTATACTCACTGATGAATAACCAAAATTGTGTTGGAGTACAAAGCTGTACTACAGATTTACTACAGTATCAGTCCAGATCTGATTTTAGTCCACACATTTCTTATGCACAACTTCATTTAAGTAATAAAACTTGGAGATGTTAACATTTTAATATCAAAAAGTCACAAAACCCCCACATTACTCTACCAATTTTATTACAGACTTTCAGCAAATTCGTAATTCCACATTATTTATATTGGGGTAAAGCATTGGCCTATTTTTGGCTGGTTCTATTATCTTCTGAAGCTTGTCTCTATGTGCCATTTTTAAGCTCACCTATATTTTATATAAACGCTTATTGAGCACTCTTGCATACATACGAATATGCACACACACAAGAAACAGTAAACACAAGGTACTTTATAAAGGAAAAAAGTCAATTATTTTCTTCAGGAAACTACACCTTCCTACGTGTAGGGATAAAAATAATGTAAGCTGTAGGACTAGCAAAGCATGCAAAACAAGGGTAGGAAAGTACAGTGCAATGTAAGGACTCAGCAGAGAACTTCTGGAAACTGAGCGTGTTCCTTCAGTGATGAGGCACAGGTCATTTTCATGCAAAGCACTCACCCTGTGGTCAAACCTAAAAAATGTATTAACTAGCAATCCCACCGCTGACACCAGAACAAGGAACAATTATATTTCTCTAGTTAAAAACTACAGCTGTGTCTTCTTAATGATTTTATCATTTTCAAGGCATCCAGTTATAAGTGCAAAAAAAATTTAATTATTGCTGGAAGGAAATATGTTGACTGCTGGGGTGCCTGTCTTGACCACTAGTATTTAAGGGAGTAGTACCAAAGCTGTGGCTCTGTGGTTTAAGAAAATGGATGGAGAGGCAAACACCGTATTGAGAGAATACATACTTCATGAGGTAAGCTGAGGTAACAGAGAAAAGAGCATGGTTTTGGATATACAAGATCAAAAGGAGCAGGGGGGAGGGATGTAAGGAACTGACCTAATTTAAGGGCTTATTAGTACTGAAAGAATGTTTTGCCTTCATTCCTCCTTATTCCTTTCTCTATTACTGCCTATGTCATTTCACAAAGTTTCTCCAGTCTCCTCACTGTTCAAGGGCTCCTGCTATGAAATAATTCTACTTATTAGTACAGCTCTAAACTATTCATCTTCTTCTGTTACCTGATCTATTTCCTAAGTTAGTAAAATGTATTGGCTCACGGAAGTCCCAGAGTTTTGAGAACAGGTGAGCAACTAGACTCTCCTGACCTTGGTGGCAGGGAACAGTTAGGCTGCAGACAGAAACAATAAAGGACAACTAAATAGGCAAATAACATTAAGTATCAACTAACATTAATAATTTCTGTATCTACTGGCAAACATTTGACAGAGGCAAGGATGGGGAGATACTCCTTTTTTGTTCTGGAAACATTACATAATGATGTAAAAAAGGTCTTAGGATTTTGTATACTCTTGGTTCCTGCCCTGTAAACACCCACACCAATTACACCATGGACACCTGTGCAGAGTTAGCCTGAGCCCTCTAGATGTACTTAATTCTTAGCAATTCCACACCACTTTTTAGGAAAACTGATGAATGGCTTGGACCACTCTGTCAGACCAGAAACATGAGATAGACACTCAATGAGGACTCTTTTCTCTCTTTTAATTCAGACAAGAAGGAGAGTGAAATGCTGTGAGAAGCCAGATACTAAGTAGAACAGAGCCATACATTCCCAGGGCTGTGCTGACACTTGGGTTACAGTGAGCTGAGACATCATGACACTGCACTGGGACTTGCCATGGGGTCATGAAGTGCAAAAGGCAAACATGGCCACTTCAGATGAGAGAGCAGGCTGCTGGTTGCTGTCTGCCACTCCGGTTGAAAGCAAAGCTGTGCGTTCCTTCTCGTGCCTGGGATGTACTCTTACTTTCACACCACAGCTGAAATTTTGTTTCAATCTACACAGGTGCATTACTTTCCTTATCACTCAAGCAAAACATCTACCACTGTGAATCAAAAATGTAAATCAGATTGTAGTTTCAAGTGTTCAACCTTTTCTGTTCTCTTTTTTGCTTCTATTGCTCCCTCCATTTTATTATTTTCAGTCAGCCTTTTCTCGTAAATGTTCTCATTTTTAATAACACTTAAAGTAAGCAGCTACTTACTACCGTAATTAGTTTTTAAAATTAATTAATACAATGAAGCCATATGATTAAGAACTTCCTAATTATTTGCACAGAACAGGTATCACAAAAGCTGGAGGCTCTTTTGTGAAGTATACTGTAGTTCAAGTGAGCAAAGCAGTCTCTGTACCATGCATTTATAGATATATACTGTGTAGAGTAAGGAAGTCCTTCAGTGTCTCCTACAGATGGAAAAAGTAGAGAAGACTGGACATGAGGTCACTTGACCACATTTGCCCCACAACAATAACTGATACAATTGAACTTGGCCCTCCACAGCTTTGTGACTCAGAGAGCCTCAGAGGAGGGCTTTTCGTGTGGTGCTGGTACAGGCTAAGTCTGTTGTTAACCAAAACACTGGTTTGGTTTCGTATTTGCTGTACATTAGATGTCTCAACCATTCCAGCAGCTTCAAATAGTAGTCTGTGGCAAAGATTTCAGTATTTTATCAAGAACTATCGTAAGACATTGAAAACACAGTTTTCTTCCATAGGTTTTATACATCTAAGTTAGCTATTTATATCCCCTTAAATGCTTGGTCATAGAGCACATGGACAGAGCTTTTGTGGGCATCAATGAAAAATGCCAAGAACCTGAAGAGAAAATGAAGGAACCCACAGCACATCCTACAGCTCCATGTGTTCTATAACAATTCAATTCATCATGGGTTTTGTAGTTTCTGTGCCAGATTTGCAGCTGTGACTGGTGATACTAACAGTAAACCACTACACTTTTCTCTCTCAACTACCACCACCAGGAAATGGAATCAAGACAAAAACATCAGAAATACTGTTATTTTCCACTTTTTCTTTATCTATCTCCTTCACAAAAGAAGCACTAACAAGAGCGAAAGAACCCGGAGAAAGTCTTGCACATTGAGGCAATAAATATCCAATTTTGATACCATCCTGTTTTGGGCCACAGAGAATATGTTAGCTACTCAGAGACTAGGTTAGGTGAATGAATGAATTTTTCTACTGTGCTAGTTATTTTTATGGTGATTTATACTCTGCTTCTTTCTCTTTTTTTAACCAGTCAGAGATCACTACTTGACATGTGCAGTTATACACACATGTCTTCTGCACAACCTGAAATCAAGGAGGGACTACTACTGCTATTCAGTAATAATAATGACAGTAAAAAACCTCAGAGTTTGCAGAACTGCTTCTTCTTAAGCATTATCTTTTTGTTTCCCCTTCTTTTTTGGGTTCTCCTTCTTTCTTTCAGTGCCCCTTCTTCATTAAGTTCTTGTTTGGTAAACAGAGCATGCAAAGTAGATAAAGATGCCAGTGTTCTCACACATCTACATAAGCAATTTTTATAATTGATGCAGAAACTGCCCAAGCATAAGGTCCACCTGCTGCAGAAGTATAAAAGAGCTGAAAAGCAACCAGATGCGGACACGTGTGAATTCTCTTCACATTCCTCACTCTCATATAGCTCCCACCTGTTGGTATCAGCAGAACAGCCAGAGCAAACCTCACACCAGCTTGCACATATGTGATGGCATTATGGCCAGGTGGTGTGAATTCACACAGTCCCCGTGACATTCCGACCTATTCTCAGCTTCAGCAGAGCCTCGATCTGCCACCGGAGCCAGAATGCTGCCATTACACCAGTGACATCAGCAGAGCAAAGTCCTAATTGTGGCAGGTTTTTACACGAAAAAAAATTAACTCAGATAATAAAAATTGAAGTTCTATTAATGATAACTAAGTGTGCTCACCTGACGGATTTTCTTGCCTCAAGGCCAAGAGTAATCTGCAGACTACTCAAATACCTTTTAATTAGTATGACAGATTAATGCTATCAGTCATTTAACTACGCTTTCTTACTTTAGAGCCAAGAAAGTGAGTGGAAAAGTAAAGTCCATACAAATTTGAAACATTCTTGAATATTTTATTACTTCAGCACATTTACTCCCCACAGCCTTTTCGAGATCGTGCTCACTTAACCACTTGAAGAATCCCTACAAAGATCTAAAATGGGGCAGGGCAAAATAAATTTCCTAAAAAATACTAACTAATAGCATAACTAATACATTCTGGTTCATTTAGAAGCTACTGCAATATAAACAAGCAGGCACGATCAAATATTACATTGCACATATCTATTTTTCTCACAGGGTAAATTAAACAAAATAAACATTACAGTGAAAGAGCATTTTTTAAATGGATATATATACTCTGTAGTTGAAGTCTCTCGTTTAAAGAAAATAGTTGCAAATCTCTCTACCATGAACAATAACATGTAATTTCTTCTTAAGGCTGCTCTGAGTTCTTTATTTTTCTGTGATTATGCATGCATTTTTAGAGATTTATGCAGATACTAGCAATCATACTATTTAAAATTCATCTGTAAAGAAAAAGCATATTTAGAGGCTAGAAAGGAAAAACATTATTTAATTTCAACTAAAATATGCTTATTCTGATAATCTAAAATATTTCTGTGAGAGAAGTAAAATGTGTTCATTTTTGCTCTTTGTAACTCTTTTAACTTTATTTTTATATTGTCACCAATAAGAAGTCCTAGTAACTTTTAACGGTAACATTACTGGAGGTAATATAAATAGAAATTACTGAAAATGTCCCGTTCTAAAGCCATTTGCTAATAACTGTACAGAGAAGCTAATATCAAATCAGTCTTGCAAAATGACCAAGTACCCCCTACATAGTATGTGGAAAGGTTTGATGGGGGATCATCTGCAAAGCTGTAGAGATATTCACCCATAGTAAACTAAACTGAAGTAAATGGAACAAGCGTTATACAAGGTGGCACCGATACTTGCAAAACCTTCTTCATGAGTGAACAGACCTTCTTATTTTTAGATTTCTTATTTGTCTTATTCTTGGCTCTGAAAGTAAATTGCTAAATTAAAATATTGTGTTTACTGTCAGTGCTAAAACAGCATGATTTTTCAGTATTATTGTTGTGATCAGGAGTCAAGTTGGAAGCTATCAGCCTGTGGCCCAGTGAGTGTCTATAGAGGCCTATTCTAGCTCAACTACATGTTCTGAGTACCTACTGTCAGCACAGCTCAAACCCAACCTGCTTTGCTGACACCCCAAGGCATATTAAAAAGCCAGAAGGGACTACTGTTACCATGCAGCCTGACCTGCAGTATTGCAAAGGGCTTGGGAATTCCCAGAAGAAATTCCTATTTGTAGCACAGATTCTGTCTTAGAAAATCATGACTTTGATTTATAAACTACCTTCCTTAAAGAATTCACCACTGCTGTGTTCAGGTGCCACCATGGCTCTTTATTTATAGCATGAGTCACCTGCTTCCAATTGCTGATCTTTTAACATGTTTGTCTGCTCGGTTTTAAGCCTTCTGTTTTCAGTTTTCTGTTCTCCACATATACAATTATAAACTAATATCAAGTCTTCCTGTAATGATTTTGTGTTCTAAGTCAATTGAGTAAAACTCATCGAGATAATATATCACCATACAAAACATTTTCTAACAAGTCTTGTGGCTCTTAAGGACATCAGGTTTTCAACATCCTTGCTGAATAGTGGGTAATAAGATTAGGCTTTGTATTCTCCAGCTGCACAGAGCTGAGAGATAAAGTGATCTCCTTAGTTTTATTCTATAGTGCCCTGTTTATACCTTCTGTGATTACATTAACTCTTGCTGGCTACTGCTCTGGACGAAAAACTTCAGTTATATCCATTATTATTACCCATTAGGGCACCTAAACGTTTTTCCTGCGTAGCACCCCTCATTCTGTAACTTGAGCTTTCTTATATCTTAATAGATGTGCTTATAAAATATATTGTTTGTCTCAGTAGAGTTCAATCCTTTATTATTCAAGTCCCACACCTGCATTTCCATTATTTTGCCTGAGACTGATGTCAGGCTGACGGGCTTATAATTACCTACATTATCTCAGCCATTTGAAAAGAAAATGTTAGTATGACCTTTACTCCCACAAGCTTCTGGAACATCCCCAGTTCTCCAAGTTAGAATGAAAATTGATATTAAAAATCCAGAGAGTTCTTCTGCCAATCCTTTGAAAATATTTAGCTACCCGTTACCCCAATGTATTGACTTAAGATTTCCAGCATCGGTAGCTTTAGTGATTGTTGGAGTAGAAAGAATTTCATAATCACAATACACTATGAGTATGGCAACCTGCTTATCCTCACATACAGAAGTATTTATGTATACTCCTGGCTTCAGCTCCAATTTAACTGCCACAGACTCATTCAATCAAACAATCAATCACTGGATCAATTCTATAAAGCTTGCTGAACCATTATTGCTTAGTATCCTTCACAATGGAGCCAAAGTCGATCAAACTCAGAAAACTCTAAACATGTATGTGAACATGCATCTCTAGGTGATAACATGCAAGTGGCAGGAGTTAGCCATAGAAAACCATAATTAAACATATTTTTAAGGGAGAGGAAAGACTGTAATAAGACTCATCATGACAAAAATCAGTATCCAAGAAGCTCTTCCTCAAAAACTCTGAAGTGCAGGCAGTTCTGTGTTCATTCTTTATGTCTGCAAAATATTACACTCTTCTCTCCCAAGAGCTAAACTCCTGCCTAATTATCTATAAAAGCAAAAAGTGCAAATACTTTGAGATTCTACCTAGCAGAATGGCAGTAAATTTATTGCAAAGTTACAGCCAAGTAAGTGAATTTCACAGAACGTTCAAAGTATCTCATGTTGGGCCTTTAACACTGAGAAATGCAAAGTAAAGGGGTCGCAGAGGCAAAGAAAGCAGTTCTAAACTCAACAAACTCCTGGTAACACACAGCTGGAAAGAATTTCTTAAAAAAGATAACTCTTTGCATAACAATCCATTCATCTTTCCTGTTTGTAAATCCAAAAAGCATGAACAGTCAGGATAAAGTTTTTTACATTAGAGATAGATATCTTACCATGGAATTAACTACCTTCATAAGGAACTGACATTCACAAGTGGTAGGGATATTTAACAGGCAGAACTTTAGACTAATACCAGGCCTAGGATGCACAGCAAGAATGGCAAGGTTATCATCCACGTATTTAATTTTTTTTTTATACAAATGGTAAATAATTTATTAAAAATAGTGGAAAAATAAACAATCATTCCACAGAAAAAGCAGTTTTAATAGGCTGATTCTCTGGTGAGATCCCTCAATTTTCACTGAAATTGTCAGCAAAAGGGACTCCTATCCTGGCTGCAACATTAGACCCATGCATGCAAGTGCAAAGCTCTGTCTTTAAGAACAGAGCATTATTCTACTACAGGTATTTTTAAGCACACCACCACAGTATTCCCTGGAAATCAAACACAAAGCATGTGCAAACTTTACATATCAATGCAGTCATATTTTCTAACCTTTTGCTTGATACTATTCCATCCGAACAGAAAAATGTTCAAACTGCTCGAATTAACTATTTCTTTACTACTTGTAGTTCTGGCAATATCAATTCATGATACTGCCTGCCTGCCTTTAAATTTTCCCCCCTCAGTTACTATGTACTGACAGACCACTAACAACAGCAAACTTGAAAATAAAACCATCAGCAACAATACAAAAATAAAGATTGAGAGAAGTATTCCAGTTCCCAGGCTATTCATCTGATGATGTGCTCTTTTAGAACTTTAAGCTGCTAACCTTTTAATCTGACAATGAGATTGAGTGTCAATTTTGAGTGATGAGGCAAACATATGGGTAAACACTTTTTTCTCAGTGCACCTGCATGCACCTGGCTTTGACTGACTGGCTCCTTTGAAGGTGGATGATGTCCCCAAACACTCTCAGAAACTGCCACAGCCAGCAGCAGTTGAAACCAAACCGGGACAGATGGGGGGGAGTATTTTACATTGACTAAGACTAATATGTGGAGAAAAAAGTAAAAACAGAAATATTATCACCAGCAGATTAACACTCAAAGAGGTGACAGCTTGCTCCTTTCATATTTTAGCTAGATTTTATCTTATATTAATTAATTGGCTGCAAACATTCAAAACTTGTTTTTATTTTTGCATAGGAAGAAACAGGAATTTATGAAAAATTCACTGTGTGTTACAAAGTCTTCAAAGCAGTTATATCCTTACATTCTTTTGCAATATACTGTTTGAAAGAAAAAAGTAAAGAAATCCCAAATATTTTTTAATGAAAGAATTTAAGCCTTGAAATAGATTCCATCAAATTTTCTTAAACCCAAATACTTTCATGTGAATGTTTATCAAATTTAAAGCCATTAAGCTAATATATCCATAGGAATACACTGAGAATGGGCAAGTCTGAGTTCTGCAGTAAAAAACTAGGGCAGAGTTCGGCCACAATGACCACTGTGAGACTATGGTAAGAACTCGAGAAGAGAAACTGCAGGGTAAGGCACCATTTCAGAGGTGGGCAGGAGTGTCTATCTCAGTAAACAACCTGTGGAAACACACAGCTACAAGTGAGTATATGCTGTGGAAGAAACAAGGATGTGGGATCTCTTCTACTAGATTCAAAGTGCTGAATGCATACAGTGTTGTTTTCTATCATCCTGAAAAATTAAAAGTATATTTTCATTTTCCACCAGTTTTACTTTTCACTAACAGCAATCATAATGTTTTATCACTACTTATGGGTATATTTCCTTTGAATGATTACCCTAAATACTTACAGGTTACACCGAGACTTAAGTTTGCAACTGGAAATTCACTAATAATCTACATAGAACATATGCACCCTGATTCTGTTTCTTAATCAGGTGAAATTAGCTTTCATTCTGCATTAGAACAGCAGGCTAGGTATTTTCTAGTCAAAATGGCTTTTTGATAGGGTTATTTTTGTATGTAGATTAAATCTTAAAACATATCCTTTGCAGTATTTGAGCTGTTTCATTGCTAGGCACTGGAAACATAAGTAAGCACATAAAAATAAAATAGTAAATGAAGGAGAACCAGATATGGATAGGAAAATCATATCTATTTCTTAAATTTTACTGCATAAACCACACAGAAGAAATCTATGCATATTCTGTACACCAATGATGAATTCAAAGGCATAATATGCAATATGTATGAATTTATGAAGAATATTTAATAGTATCTGAAATACTGTTCTTTACAAGAAAGTGCTTCCTGTGACAGCCTCATGACAGAGGACTGAACATAGGTCAGACTCCCTGTTTACCACCTCATATTTTAAGAAGTATTCTCTAATCATTAATATCTTCAAATCCAAATACTGCTTAAAAGAGGAGTGTATTTCTATTAATGATCTGGAAAGAAAAAGTAATTGCTTGCTATTAGATGTTAGCTAGAGACAAGGGAAGCAGCAGCAGTTAATGAAAGGTTTTTCACATCAAACAAGTCACCTAAAAATGATGAATAAATGTATAAAACAACAAAAGGACAGAGATTATAAGAGAAGATTTAATTACTGAATATTTTACCTTTCCCACTATCTTTGTAAATTCTCTGTCTTTTCAAGTGACAAGAATTCTTAGAATCAAAAATATTTAAATAACTTTTCACACAAAAAAGACTTGCTTATCCACCACTTCAGAATTTCCACTCTAACACAGAAGATAAAGTTTTCTGCAAAGATTCTGGATGTGCATGCCCTAGTTATTTATATACACACACATCTACCCAGGGAAGAACATAAATGTATTTCATAAGTTACAACGTGATAAATGGTAGATTTATAGGAACTGGTACATTGCAAACTGGCTGAGTGCTCTGAACATAAAGTGAGAGACATCATTATTGGTGCTATAAATACTCTGCACTGTAAAATCATACTGTACTTTATGTGGCAATACAGAAAAAATAATACAAAAATTGTCTCTTGTTTCTGGCGCAACTTAAAATGCAATAACCTTTGAATGATCCCAACAGAGGCTGAACTGAATAGGCACAGGCATCGCTTCCAGTTTTTATAGGACCCAAAATCCATGGCATCATCACAGCTGCAACAGAGATAACAGCATTATCTGATTTCCTAATTGAATCACCTAGATCTCTTTCTTGAAAAGTGAAATGTTTAAGGCTCAGTTATAAGCCATATTCTTTCTTTCATCCATCAAACTCTACAAGATCCTTTGTACATTATGCCTTTAAAGAAAAGTAGGGATCAGTGCCTCAGTTCTTTGGGACCTGAGGAAAACTACTTTGGTGAAGACTTTAAAAGGGAAGTGTCTGAAACATCATTCTAATGTCATAGTTAAGCATCTGAGAGTAGCAGTACCATGAAAAAGCTGGCTGGTAAGACAAATGTGTACATCAGGGAGATGAAAACTTCCTGTGTATTGAATTCATCTGCTCATTCCATAAACGTGTGACTGTTCTCTACTCATCCTTTCCTGTTTTTTAGGCATACTGAGTTCCCACAGCTCTCAGCAGGTTCAGAGGGAACTTTGGGGCAGTTACCTTGGTAAAGCTCAACCTAGAATTTGAGTGACTAAGGGGCTCAGAACCTTACTTCAAAAGTGAGTGTTTTTCAAAGAGCATGCCTAAATTTATCTGTTCCACTTTTTCTATTATTCGGTGAACAATAATAATACGGACTCACATTTACAAAGGACTTTGGGATCTCCAGCTGAAATATGCTATTCAATTACTCTCATGAAATCATTGTTAAAAATGAGATTCCCTATTATGTCCATTTTCTAATCAGCTGAAGAACACTAAGTTCAAAAGTTCACCTTGATACATAATCTGTTTAGGAAATTTAAAAGAGAAGGCAGAAAAGGGGCAGGAGAAAAATGTCCAGAAAAAAATCTAGTGATGATTAAACAAAGGGAGAAGAGCAACCAAAATTAAAGATTTGATTGTAAAATGACTCTGAGAGGGCATAAGAAAAAAAAAATCAAATTATAAGTATGATTGATTTCACAAAGTGCTAGCAATACTGGCTTTGTCTTTATTCCTACTATCACACATCATACACAATTCCTAATAGTTTTTTTTTAAATTATTTAATGAACTTCCCTTATCAAAACTCTACACAGAAGAAAAGGTTGGGAAACCAAATGATTTGGGAACCCCGACTGCCCACAACATATTTTGAAAGGTTAATTTAAGACATGTCATATTGTAGGAGGTTTTTTCTCTAATTATGATACTGATCTCATACAGACATAAAGCCATCCCCTCAGGCTCACAGCTTTGCAGTAACCAGTGCAGTCACTTCCCATGAAAAACAAAAATAAGGTCATATTGCACCTACCATGCAGCCAGACTTCTTATATGAAATCTGTACAGTAATGTTTTAAAGGCAATTTTAATGGTCTTTATCTAAAATTTCCACTGCAAAACACATTAAATGGATATTATCTAAAGAAATTTTTGGGCACCAGTTTTTACAAAATTGATCACTGTGATCTAAGTACTAATCTTCATTAAACATCCAATCAAATTTTTAGTAATTTTTGCTTCTAAGATTTATTTTCTTAAAGTAACACCTCTGCTTGGTTTGGCAAAGGACCCAATGAGTTAATGTTTACACTAGATGGGGGTTTCATATGTCAGAATCAAGCAAAATAATTTTATACTCTTCGGATATTTTCCCTTTTTCTTTTCAAAATAACATACATCCACAGAGCAAAAGCATGCCTGACCTATTCACTGAACCATCTGCTTAAGTGAAGACAAATATCTTCCTTTCCTCCTGATAAAAAAACCTCAACATACACTGTTTATTGGGAAAAGACAGATAAGTATAAAAAATCAAATCTGTAACTATAAACATTAAAAAGTTTCGATTCACTACCAATGCATATACAGCTTCACCAAATGTTTTCCTGTTTCCACTTCTGTGAACTACTTGTGCATTTCCCTCATGCACTTTGAGTTTCAGATACGGCTTTTATTTCCAAGAGATGTACATAGCAAGCTGCATGGTAGGTTCATCTGCCCTAATTTAATTGACAGACACTATGTTCCTTCACAGTCAACAGCGAGAAACAGCTCCCTCAGAAGATGAGTCATCCTATCCTATAATAGACATTGAATTAAAATAAGATTAATTGCCTATCCGCTGGCTGTAAAACCAGCTGAGATCTGTACTGTAAACCTATACACCTGACTAACAGGTATCTAAAACTGGACAAAATGAATCCCAGTCCTTATTTCTCCAATTATTAAAATTAAGAGGACAGAGTTCAATCATTTAAAAGAATATACTGCAAACGATCAGTTTACCCTGCCCTAGTAATTTTTTTTTCCAGTTTCAGCAACAGCATTAATCCATTTGACTGGCACTGCTGACTGCAGTTTTCACCTTCACGCTTCACATATTAAAATATGTCAAGCCAGCTCTGCTGTCTGATCTCCTCCATGCTCCAGAAGTGTGGTGTGGTGCAACAATCTAATCTATGGAAACAAAATGGCTAAAAACACATTTCACAGCATTGCAAAGGTGCATAAATGTTTTAGATGGCAAAACTTTTGGAGAACAGGCAGAACATTCTTGTAACATTGCACTCACGAGGTAAGTTTCAGATCTCTCAGAAATACCCAGCAGTAATTAATAGCACCTATAAAAGAACTTATTCATTATGGGTTAGAATTTTTGAGGTGAGTTGACACTGCATCCAGGCAAGGTAAATCGAGAACATGTAACACAGTCACACATCAAAACAGTAAGCTCACACCATTTACACTAACACTCATATTGGGCACTGACAACTACGTGTAAAGATACAGATTTGGCAGACAGTTATGTGTTCTATTCATTTTGTCCTGCATGTGCTTTAAATCAGGAAGTGCAAAGTGGAAACTGCAGTAAAAGATGTAGGAATTTTGCCTAAGGAAAGTGAAGAAAAAACTTTAGAATTTGACCTTTACATGCTAGACTGTAGCTATCAAGCCTTTGCAATTATTTTTAATTGCTTACATTGTGCAATATTGTTTCAGTGCTATTCAGCGGGAAAGGAACCACAGTTCTTTTCCAAAAAAATGGGCAAAAATATTTTGTACATATAAACAGCCAATCTGACACTATACTGCAAGTATCTGGCAGGAAAAACAGCTGCTTATAACAGTGCAAGCCTAAAAGTTCTTCAGCAAAACTGATGAAATTGCCAATTCCTTTTATTTCATTTTTCTTAGGAAGCAGTAGCTGCTTAGAGGTGTGATATTATTTAATCTTATCAGGCTGTTTTACATTTGCACTGAAGAAACAACAGATGAGAATACAACGAGTATAATTTGATGATACAAATACGGAATTAGATTCATTGACTGAATAATTTTTAGAAGAAGTTGTATTAATGGAAAAAGTCAGAACAGCCTGTGTGCCAGGTCCAGGAGTGTCCCCCAGCAGGGACAGTGGTAGCCAGCAGACTGTGGCTGCCCTGGGACACTTTGGAGGGCAGGCTACCTGAGGCCAGGCCTTGTGCTTCTCACCCCACTGCTATTATTGTGAAACTTTCAGGTTCACTTGGACAAGTTTATATCCTGTCCCTTATCCGCAGCAGTTGCAATCCAAACTACAATTTTTAAGTTCTACCATGACAGTAAACAAACAAAGGTAGTTCCCCTTTTGTTTGGAAAAATACTTGCATTTGAGAAAAGGAGGAAAGAACAACGCTGCAGTGTGGGAAATGGAGTTATAGAAAACTTGCAGGTTAAAAAAGAGAACATGAACAGCATTATGTTTGAAAAGACAGAAATGGACGCATGTTTCGATCTGAGGCCTTGGTGAAGGCTGCCTGTGTTAGAACAGTAAGCTTTTGTAGAACAGTGAGCTTTGGTAGTTTGAAGCAAAGAATGTAGTTTTGTAAGTTTAAAAAATACATACCTTATAAAGACAGAAATATAGTTTAAGTAAGTTTAAGTAAGTTTGAGTAAGTAGAGAACATCTCTTATGTATGAAATAATAAATAAGAAAGTAAAGAATCTTAAGTTTAACAATAAGCCTTATAGCAAAGTTTAGTAGAAAGTTACAGTGTAACAATATAGGCCTGTACAGCAGGCCTGGGTAGCAATATGATGATTGGTTAAAAAAGTACACATTGCGGTAAAACCGTGTAGAACATAGAAAGGATAATGATTGGTACAAAAATGCGAGCGAGCTTTGTGTCATTTGCTTATTGGCTTAAAAAGGTATATAAGGCCTTGTAACGAAGTAATTTTGCTTCTGCCTTTGCCTTTTGCCTTTGCATTGCGCGGTTTTGCCCATTTACCTTTTGCCACGGTTGCTGCCATACCTACTGCAACAACTACTGACGCTTTCACTTATCCATCAAATAAAAATGAGACTGATCCTGTGATGAATCATCTCTGTGACATCTTTTAAATATTCCCAGTAACTCCACCGATCCTCTGCAACAAAGGAAATGGCTTCAACTTGTGACAAAACATCCCCTTTTTCACACTTGCAGTGGGGGAATTTTCCTACTTTCTTGGCCACAATTTCTTTGCTGTCTAGGTCTGATATACTGAAAAGTAAAACCTTTCCAGGAACAAGCAGTGGACTAACTAGCAAGCTGAGGGAAATTTCCTCCATATATACTAAAAATAGGGTAAACCCCTCTCCCTTTATATATAAGAGGGTTATAACCTCTTGCAAGACATAGAAGCATTAATCAGGACAGAAGGATCTTTGACAGTGTGACTACTGTACCAGTTCACTACATGATGATTGTGTGCCTGATCTAATACAAAGTTAACATTAAGGGGAGGAAAGATCCTTTTATTCATTTACAATGAAGAAAAATAATGAAAAAGCCATTGACTAACTTTGTACAAACCTATTTGTGCTCTAGTGACACACTTATATCACGAGCTGTTTGTACTACAGAAGCCTTATTTCAGTTACAATTAGGTAGTTTAAAGAAAGTGAGGGTACATATATTCACCATTGCCCAGTTTTGACAGGAGTCCTCTACCGGGGCAGTCAAACATCCCAAAAGGTGTCAAGAGAATCTACCATGCAATAGCAAAAAGTAGTAATTCTTAGCACCCAACAACTTCTAATCTAATATTACTGAAACTTAAGGTGACAGGAAATTCACAGATTTTTACAATACCCCGGAACAGAAAGATCCAGTCCACTAGGAAAAATGTTTTCCTTCAAATGGTTGTTAGTAATTTCATTCTCTTCAAAATGAAAAATGACTGTAATATGTACATGATATTAGGAACTACAACAAGTTTGTACAGATTTTCCATGAAGGTCGTATTTGTTTTTTGAATTACTGCAGAACAAAGGTGCAAAAAGACTTTTCTCTCCAGTACGTTTTTTTTTTTTATTTTTGGCATTGAAAGATAAGCTAGATAAAGATGATGAAGATGTTCATTCACACATCCCACTGCAGTTCATTCTTCTTCTTACTTCTGCTGAGGCTTTTGAAAAAGTCTGAATAAATTCTTTTTTCTAATTTATATGCCCTTCCTATGCCTGCATACTGCCAGTTTAGATACGTCACCTGTAATAACAATGAAAAATTGCTGTGTGCCTCATGCTCTGTTTTCTTCATCTGCTTTAGAAGCTCGCTCCAGCTACCACAAGGGAGTTCAGTTGTGAGTAGTAACAAATCTAATTTAACCTTACCAAGTCACAGTTTTTTCATCTTAATAGCTATTCTGCACAGCCCAGAAAACTCATTAATGTAAAGACTCTCAAGTCTAGTTTATGTCTTTTACGGGAATGAACTAGCTTACAAAGAGAACACATTTAGTAAAAAGATAGATAGCTTAAAGACATCCTCAACTACAATTGTCAGTACTCTACAATTATTGACACAAGCAGTACCTTTGTGCTGCTTCTTGTAGTATCCTGAGGAATCAAGTGTGCTTAGTGATGACATACAGAGAAATTTAAACCAAAGAAAAGCACTCATGTTAAGTTTGGAGGTCACCTCAGGTACTCAAATTGCTCAGGAGGCAGCAGCATATTCTTTTACTTATCATTCTGACAAGTGATACTAGCTAGACTGACATTCAGAAAGCATGAGCAACTAACACGTCATAATTTAAATTTAAAGTTAACTAAGGAAGCAGCAGCTCCTGTTTCCTTCCATCCTGAGACAAAAACAGTGTTTCACTAATGTGAACCTTAGGATAACTAACAGGAAAAGCTGGATAGCTAGGTCTAGCCTGTGAGGTCAAATTTACTTGTGTATGTCAAAAATAACAATTGAATATCTGAAGCCCTTTAGTTGTAGAATTCTTCTGGGAAAGGAAAATGAAAAAATGAGAAGAGTGGAGCCAGATGTGGGGGAAAGGAGGTGATCACCAGTAGAAATATGTTTTCTGGGGACGATTAAGGAGAATCAATGCTTTATGAGAAAGAAGGGAAAGAAAGGAAAACAGAGAGAAAGAAAAAAGAGAGAAAGAAAAGAAAGAAAGAAAGAAAAAGAAAACGAAAGAAAGAAAGAAGAAAATCACTTGTTCTCATCTTTGCTGAAGATGAAAAGTAGAAATATGATCTGAATATGCTAATGAATTGGGAATGCTAAGGAATTTATTTCATTATAATCTTCCTGATATCTGCCCATTTCTAAACCATATCCACTCCCGGATAGAAGCAAAACTTTAGAAGCAAATCAATGCTGGACACAGTATGACAGCTTATGCTACTAAAGCAGCACCAAGACTTAAAGTAAGCTTGGCTAGAAGTGAGTTAGGTCTACGCATATACAGCAATATACATGAACACAAGAACTATACCCCACATTCTGAACCGTGTCAGTGGCTGCAATAGTCACAGAATTTTGTAATGGATGAGGACAAATACGCTAAATCCTATTCTTACAAAGCCTTACAGTGGATAAATTACTATTTTCAAAGAAGTTAGAAGGACTTAAATACACAACAGAAGAGTCAACAATTCACCTTTCTTAATTCTGGATGCGAGTCAACGGACTATGGAGTCGGTATTGACTGTACTGGATGAAACTGCTGAGTTCCAGAGCACAGCCTGGAACCTTCTTAAAGCAGGTATCAAAAGCAGACATACTACTGAAGTGCCTACTTCACTGACCATGAAAGAAACTATGGATGAGTAAGTCATATATGTATACCATGTACTGAAAAATGTCTGCCTTTGTTAAAGTCCACAACTGTGAACTCTCGTGAACCACCCTGTTGCTTCTATACAGTGAGTTTCAGTATGGAGTAAACTCCTGTTTTCTACTCAACCCAAATGGAACAAAGATGGGCATGAACTGTCTAAAGACTTTTGATCCCATAAGTCTTCATTTTCGTATCTTCCTGCATTCTGACCAAAGGAACAAAAAGGAAAAGTAATAAGAGAACGACAATTCTGACTGTTTCAGGATTTCAATAAAATCTTTTTTTTTCTGGTTAGAAATTGAGACTCTGCCTAAGGAAAAAAAGTTTATAGTTTGTGACAGGAAAATTAAAGAGATCCTCATAGCTGTAAAACGTGAGGTATCATCAGTCAACCTCCAGTAGCATAGTGCGGAAAAGCTTCCTAGCAAGAGCTTGGTTACTGTGAGATGACAGAAAGTAAATGTCTGTCTATTTTCATCCCAGCACTGATAATAATTCATTAAATTAACAACCACGTAAACAAACAAAAAAAAAGTTCAGGTGCCGAATCCTTCCTTATAGATACGTATAATCCTCCCCAAGTAGAAATGGCTTACTCACTGTGATTAAAGTATTGTATCTGATTGCTATCCCGTGGACAGAAACACTGCTATGATGAATACACATCATGGTTGTATTTGCTTTGAGCAGCAGGTTTGACTATTAAAACACACAATATACAATAGAAACACTTTTACTGCAGAAGCCTCTTATGCGAGGATATGCTTTAATACAAGCAGTCTGAGTACTCTCCTTACTTCTGCTTAAATTGAGAATGATGAAATACTTGTTAAGAAAAACTACCCAGTGCAGATATCACCATGTATTCAGAAGCTACAAATCCCAAATCATGAGACTGATCGTGTCATACTGATTTGTATTTTTTAAGGGTAACTATGTGATAATTTTCTCAGTATTAGGATTATGACACAGACTAAGATTTTTGTTTCCTTTTTCCCCCACAAAAAACTAGAAAATTACTTTCAAGGCAGAACTATCATGTAAGCAATTTAATTCCATAATGTGAGGCTTTCAAAACCTTTTCGCCCCAAATAGTGAGAGGTTTATAACAAGTTAAACAGTAGAAGTAAGATTCAAGTGTATTACATCACTTATGGAGAGAGAGGCAAAAAAATGTGGTCCACAGCGTGTACCTTAAATCTGTCATTGAATAGCAAGACTATTCATAATGGAAAGAAGAGGTTTCTCATCCTCAGAAAAATCCATGAGATAACTCTCATATTTCATTTTCATTACCAGAAATCATTTGGGCAGAATATTTATGTTCTGAATGTAAAGCTATTTCCTTATTTTCTAAATGATTGAGAAAGTGAACAAAATCTAGTGAAAAACACAACCTAAAATACCTTAAAAAGAACAATCAGAAGAAGAAAGGCGTAAAAAGGAAAAGACTTTCAAAAATTATCAGACCAATATATGCTGTAGAATTTTATATCACAGCTCTGTCTCAAGTTATACTGGTGCCTACTTTGCTTTAAAGAATGCACTCAATATGCAAGGCTGTAGGCTTGTGTGTTCGGTTTTAATTGAAGGAAATTTCACTAATTACTTACTAATCCAGTGCAGTGATTTTTCATATGCTTTGCTCATACAGAATAAAATCTGTGCCTTTAAAATTTTAATAGATGGAAGCTAGAATGAGGAGATTGGTGGATATAAACAGATTCTTTCACACTCATATCAGCAGTTCAAATCCACATTAGCTTTCTGGGGACCAAGAGAAACCATCTGTTTAGAAGCCTACATGAAATGAGTTGATGATCTTAAATATAACCCCTAACAGGCACATGTTCATCACCTGCTTGATTGACATACTTGCTGGTAGACAGCCAAGAAGAAAAAAATGAACCATTTTCACATCGAGAGCTGAACCTGAAGTCCAAAAATGAAGTATATTGCTACGACAACCAGAAGTATTAAGGCTGTTTAGAGTGAAATTGTTCTAGAGATAATAGATAATTTCAGTTGTCATCAGTTCTGTTATGTACTAAATTACATAACAGAATTGGAATTAGGGACAGTCTGTTATTCTAAGTGTCTCTGTACTGTTTCTCACAAATGTTTTGTCAATTCACATAACCAAAAATGTTTCTCTAGTTCAGAACAGTCAACTTCAAAATTTCATTACAGTGGCTGAAAGCTGGTTGAATTTTGACACAAGGTTTAAGTTAAAACAGGCTGACCTAAACGCAAAGCATTCGCTTTTCACAATATCTCTCTTGTAGTCCAAGTTTTATTGTCTCCCTATTTACATTTTTTCCAATTCTATTTCCCTTCTTTATATGGTAATTTACTTTCTGAGCAAACCAGATTTTACTACTACAAAATTACTTTATTATTTAATTACTATTAAATTACAAAAGTAATTTAGAGTTTGTGCTTATATTTAATTTTTATTAAACCAAGCAGAGAAAATGACATTATGCAAATAGTTCTGAAACTAATACAGAAGCCAGAGAAAAATGGCTAGCTGGAAAAAAATTTTGGAATCCACTGGAATCCACACACATTCTTCCTTTTTCGCGTTCTAACAGTGCAGAGTGCAGTGTAGAGTTTATGCACTCAAAAATGGTTTGCTACCACCACTGCCCTTTAATGAGAAGTCACACTGTCATAGAGAATACTTTATAGATTTTTCCACTTCATCTATCTTCTCACCAGGGAAAGAAACTGTCTTCAGAAGCAAAGAGGCACTGGAATAGTGACAAAGTCTAAGACATTCCACTTCACACCTTCACCTTTAGGCTGCCATAATCTGCATTAAGTCTCTGGGCAATTTTTCACCTGGACAGTTCAAACAAATAATTGCTGGAGGCAATGGCAGCTTTCTTGAAAGCACCCAAATTCTGCTATATGTTATTTATTTGTGTCTAGATCATGACATTACAAATCCACACTAGCTGCAGAATGTGGGCTGCCAAAATTGCCAGCAAGCCAGGATTGATCCATAATGATGTCTAATTTTTCTGCCCATGACTTTACAAAGTGTTGCAGCAACACTGTGGCAGAAGTGAACACATCCTCCCTTTCAGGATGCTACCCATGATCTGGGAACCATCATGGAGGGGTCAGTTCACTGTCTCCCTACACCTTCCTGAAAGACTTAATACAACGTTTGTCTGGAACATGCACTTCACCATGAAATTATTTCAGATAGGGACAGCATTTTTTGTTTCAAATTTCTGTAGTGTTTGAACAAGCTGACACTCGATCCTTCATGAGTGTTTTCCTTCCTATACAGTTGTAATCAAATTTCATTAAGCAGTAGCCGAGCTAAAATTCAGCCCAGCTACTAAATTTCTGATGAAAGCATAATGCTGGTTTTACAGCAGGCTCAGAACAAAAAGAAAGTACAGTATCATCATAAGAAACCTAATTCACTTTTACGTTAAATTTCAGTAAAGAACAAAGATCACAGAGAAATACTTTTCATTCAGGAGAAAACTTACCTGTTCATAGCTTAGAAAGAAAAGAATTCTGTATTCCTGTGACCTTGGAGGAATAAATGTGAAGCCTCCGACCTGGAGCCTTGGTTGGAGCTCCAAAATGCAAATATTCTCCACTCAAAGGTGACCTACCTTAGTTTTCAATGCTTATTGAAGAAAACTGCCAGCAGTGACTTCCTTCTACGTTCACTCTGCCCGTGACCTTTTTGCTTTGCTTACAGTGAAGGCAAGATGTTTACTTCCTTTTTCTGATTATTCCTTAAAGTATCACCATTATGTTATTGGCAGATACGATTTAAAAATGCAATTTTTGCCCTGCCATCAACTGAATAAGACCAAGAACAAGACGAAGTCTACTTTTATCCTTTGAGTAAGGCAGTCCCAGAATGGCACATGAGTCATAGCAAAAGCACTCTCTCCATGCCTGCTAACAAATACAGTACCCTGCATGGAAGCTCTTTTCATCTCAGAGGGTCTTTGTGATTACTTGACCATATCTACACTAGGAATACTTTGCTGGAATAAGTGTTTTCTCTGCCAGTGACTCCTGATTGGCCTTGACAGGCAATCAAAGTCTCCCAACAGGTGATCTGTTATTTAGTTATCAACACGCCAAAGTGCAAACTTCAAAAAGTAGCTTGATGCGTGTGACTTCAACCTCTTAGTAGTGGGGGTTCGAAGTAAATAAAGGAGCATCATGTTTAATGAGAGCTGAGTATCACACTCACCTGTTGCTCACTTCAAAAGAAAAGCACAAGGACAAACAGAGAAAGATCTCCGCTCCAAAGGGATTTTACAGTGTGAAAGATAAACACAGAGCACTCTCAATATCAGTTACAGGAAGACTGCTGAAGTATTGTGGGTTACAGCAATTTATTAGAAAGCATCTTTTCCACCATTATGTAGTATTTTGCTCAAATCTAACAGCAGAAAGTCATGAACAGTCCAACTTTTGCCCCTGAATAATGAGCAAAAGAGAAGCAGCTTTATGTGGCTCTGACAGACTCAGTTCTCTTCAGAATTGTAATTTTGGTATAGCACAATTTCATCTCAACTTCCTGAAGAAATACAGGGCAGACCAAGTTTTGGACTCAAACTAACATAATCTTCTTTTAACTACCCAAAGTTGCAGCCTTAGACCTTCCCCTACCTCTTATTGTGAAACAGAATATAATTTAAAAAAGTAATAAAGGGAAATGTCATCACATGCTTAAAATGGCCATGGATTCTTTCAGACAATTTTCTGCCAACTTTGCATTTGCTTCATGTTAAATGCTAGATTGTTTTCTTCCATCAGAAATGTTTCAAACTCATTAGTCACTATCTTACTGTCTAATTACAGTCTATTTTAAGTGGTATTTTATGGTAGGCAATACATGAGAAAATAAAAGTATAAAAAAAATTAAATCAAAGCAATTTCCTATAGTTCAACTCAACTGAAGAGTATCTCACTCTTTAATATGAATCCCCTAAATCCTTTATTAGTGACTATCTAGTGTTTCTATAGTAACTTTATGGACAGTTCCATTAGTATTTGATTTTTAAGTCTGGGAAAAAAAATCATTTTAAATTTGAATGGGATGCTTGAGCAATATGGCTATAAATATATGTACTGAAATACTAAATCAGTTCATCAAACCAGGCTTAACCTAAGCAAAGTTGCTAAATTAATGATTTGGATAAGATGCTGCAATTTAGTGCTTATACATGTTTCAGGATTTAAATATCTTTAAATGATTAATTGATAGAGGATTTTATGAGTCAACTTGCTCTTAGTCTCTTTACAAATCCACCTACTGTCCATAGAGTAAAATTTCAATATTCTGTGGGGCTATTTTCTCTTCAGGCTGTTAATTTTTTTCCCCAAGAAACTTCTAAGTCTAATCCTCACATAAGAAGTACAAGGTACAGTAGTACTTCCAAGTATTTAAGTATTTCCAAATTAAAAAGATTTAGCTCTGTAAAATCTGACTGCCTTTAACCCTTTCTCGTCACCTCTTCTTACGGTTTTTTATCCTGGTTCCCTTTTTAAGTCCATTACTGGATGAAGCATTGATTATGAGGCACGTAACGAACTAGAGTTACTTCAAGAACAAGTGGATTCTGAATTCACTTAGTCCAGAACAACTTCCTGTAACAGTGGTATTTCCTTGGTACTTGTAGACACCCAGTACAATTCCAAAACCCATGAAGAGGATTAGGAACACAAAAATATGACTGATGGAATCATCTCTAAATCACTAGAGAAGATAAACTTAAAAGTTAATTTCTCTTTAATGTGTTTCTACATTTATGATGTATTTCTGTAAGGTATTTCAAAAAAGGTATTCTAGAATCATAGCAAATTTGATGAATTAAATTAAATTAGAAAAAAATTATTAATTCCAAGTTTTTTGTTCGGACACAAAAAATTATTTCCTGTATTAATTATAATATCTATATTCCAAAAAAAATGAAGTATTGGGTGAGAATCTTATTACTTAAGATTTCCATGGACTTATAATGTCAAGACTACAAGTATTTTCCAGATTTGAAAATCACACACTTAAGCTTTTTTTCCTAGAGAAACTAAAAAATCATTACCTTCGTAGATTTTCTTTAAGTCTCCAAATAGCACATTTGCAATGATGTTAAGGGTTTTTGGCAAATTTTCAATTTTCAGTTAATGCACAAGGATTGTGATGGGAGGCAATATTTGAAAGAGGTTGTAGAAAATTTTCCATTACATGTCATCTAAGCTGAACTGTTTTCATGAAATTAAAGAAAAAATGTTTATACTGTTAAAGCAAGCAATTTTCAATACTCTGGTCATATCTGACGGCCTGAAATAACTGGCTTTTGCTGAAAACTGTGCTTTGTGCTGGACTGA
The DNA here is from genome assembly GCA_013398115.1 of Falcunculus frontatus. Lineage (NCBI taxonomy): Eukaryota > Metazoa > Chordata > Aves > Passeriformes > Falcunculus > Falcunculus frontatus. The sequence continues at coordinate 3,037,648 of VZRV01002222.1, forward strand.
ATGCTTACCCTGATTTAATTTATTGCTGTCTGGATATCAAACAAGTGCTAAACATAAGCAGACCACTGCAAAGTAGTGCACTTACACTGACAGTGGCTTCTGGTTTGTGCTTCATGCAGTTACTTCCCCATTTATTCAGGAAAGCTTGAAAGGACAAAAGAATCAATACTAGTATAGTGGACCAATTCAAATTTGTTCTCCAGAATATCTTGTTCAGTGTGCTGCTCACACACTCTGAAATTGCATGAGGAAAGTCGTCAGTTCTGAGATCAGGAAAAGTCTTGTTTTTCTTAAATCAGATCCATCTAAGGAAAATGCATATTAGCTTAGGAAAGAACAGAAGAACTTAACAGAATTACAAAATCTTTAAGAAGCCACCACTGACAAGCTGTAGTTCTCCACCTGGATGATAACAAATGTGCTACATCCATGACATTCTCAACTGAGGACTGTTACCACCACTTAGCTCATGTAAAGAATTGCTATTTATCATAGAACAATGTTCAGTGTGCGCTGACAGTCAAGCTCCTTCAAACCCTCAGAAGCATTATACGACACATCACTCCATTTTCTGAACATCTCACTAAGAATGCCTGACCCTGAAGTAATTAGAAAACAAAGGAAATGAAATCCCATCTTGGTAAAGAAACAGCCATAATGGTTTGAAGGCAGGCAGTTGAAAGGAGGAATGAAGTACGGAGAAGAATTTAATAAAATAATGCCACGTTTTCTTGAAAATACAGTTTCTTAGGAATTATGGACACAGTGGTAGCTTATAAAAACTATGTCAATTCTCACGCATAAGTGGACACTTCCAAAACCAGTAACAGAATATGTCCAGTGGAAACATATTTATTATTTTCAAAGCCCAAATAAAATAAATACAATTTTGAAGCCTGAATTTAATGTGAACCAGTCAACTTTAGAAGTTAGAAAGGTTAAATTATGAAAATAAAACATGTATCCCCTGGAAAGGAAGAGTAACTTTGTTTAAGAGGATAAATTTAGAAAGCCTGATTTTCTGTTAAAATATGAGTTGAAAATAGCCATATTCCTTAGAATAAAGATCACCTGGAAATCCCGGTATCTTCTGGAATGGATAATGCATTTCCTCTTCTTTAGACACACACTGTATATAAAACTTGAGCAGTGGCAGGGTTTGTATGTGCTCCCTTTGAACAATATTGAACCACAGTAAACTCAAACTGGAGAATAATTATTTCTATTTCAATACTTACCAGGATATAAAATGTTTTCAAAAGAACGCTAAGTTCGTGTATGAAATATTTTTAACTAATGCTAGAATTAATGTTCCAATATTGTAATAATTGGAAAAGATTGAAGGTTTCTTCTCTTGCTTCTGATCCAGTTGGTTCATTCGGTACATTTGACAACAGCTCATGAATGCTCAGTACATGTCTGCCATGTACTCTTGCCTCTCTCCCCTAGTCTTCTCTCCTCTCTCCCTCTTTTACCTGTTTCACGCTTCAAGGGAAGATAAGGAACACTGAAACAACGAATTATTTTGACTAAATTAAGAAGAAAACTCAAGTAGCAGTGGTGTTCTTGAAACTACTTGAAAACAGAAATCATTAAATTGGCAACATATTACATAGTAATGGTGCACTTATGATTACCAACTTGTAATTCAGTTGAGCTAACAGGTGACAAGGTGATTAATCCGAAATAGTCTGACAGGATGCCCTCACCAAACTTAATTTCTAGCTTGTAAAAAGATTGATTACAATATATTCTTCCTTGGAATTTGATTTGGGAAGAATTAAGACAAAATAGTTTAGGTTATTATCTGTTATAAAAGTTAATGCAGAGGTTTTTCTTACCAAGTTAACAACATAATGCAGAGGATTTAATAAAACCATAATTTCATAAGCCAGGGCTAAAAATCTCCATGTTTGCTTCTAACAGCAAGCAGGAGGTATGGTGAACAAAATCTTCTAAAAAGACAAGTCTAGGGCAAAGCAGCAGTGAGGCTTTGACCATTTTGTCCTTCTCTGTAGGGAGTTATTCCCCACAAGACTATACAGAGATCATTTTTACCCCCAAGTTTTAGACGGTCATTACTGGGATAGTCCCTGCAGGCAGCAATCAGTGAAACATAAACGTTTCAATATGGATTGGCAGGTGGTTTTTGTTTCCATCTAAAGTGAAAACAAAAATAAAACCTGCATGCAGAAAAGATGTCACTATTAGTCCAGGCTAGTAGAAATTCAGCTACAATAGAAATACATAGTGATTTTGTCTTATCTATATCAGATGTCTGTTCTCAGTGCTGACATCTATTCTTTAAATCATTCACTGGTTTAGGAGACTTGTGCAGTAAGTAAAATACGAGAACCAAACATTTATTTCATTTTAAATTTGCACATCTAAGGGATCTAAGTTACTAACCCCCTGAAATACTGTTTTTTTGAATTCCAAAAGGAATATTCAAAAGAAGAATCCTGACAAGGAAGAAAGTAATAAAAATAGTAAAAAATGCTGTTAAAGTATCAACTTGTTAAAAAATAATGCTGCTTAGCTGCACCGTGGCATTTCCCCATGATTTCTGTGTACAACATGTTACATAACAGAGCTGGATTTGCATTGAGGGCAGGAACAGCAAATGCTGTTTACGTTTCCTCATAATTATAGCTAACAGAAAGAGTTCAGTGCTTCATCAAAAAACCCAAAAAACCCCACAAAAACCAAACCAAACCAAATGAAAAACTTACAGGTCTGAAAGCTTTCATCCAAGGAATAATTGAAAAAAAAAGAATTCCGCATTTGTATAATTTCACAGCTGCTAAATCACTAGTTCTAGGCTTTTTTTACTACTTCAGAAAACATATTTGTGACTGCTGTATATCATAGTTAGATGCATTGAGACTTATTTAACTCAAGAATACTGTTTTGTGGATGATTTTTTCAAAGTGGCTTATTAATATAAAATGAAAAAAATTAAGAAGGGTAGGTGGAGGAATATTTTACAAATTCATGCAAATCACCATGATGGTTTATAAACACATGCATGTGTGTGTGTGTGTATAAATAAAAAATATAGAAATTATTTAACTGAGAGTCTGCTTTATGCAGCAAGTTATGGCCTTGGGAAAGAACCACATCAAATGCCATTTGATGATGCTCAGCCAGGCACATATAAAGGCACATTGCACCAATAATGTTTGACAACACTGGCTGTGCTTTTTCTGCTTCAGTGGCTAGCTTGTTCAAACTCTGGGCAAAGCAACACACAAATAGTTTATAAGCAGCTACACTGTCAGCGTCACACTTTCAAAGCAATGACCACACTGGTTTCCTAATAAAGATACTTCACATTTCAGGTTTGAAATGACATAATAACAAGAAGGGGAAGAAGAGAAATATATTAGCCCCAGGTCACCAAAAAGATGTCATTTGAAAACAAAATTACCAGCAGTTAGCTTCAAATTTAACTGTAATGTCCAGTAAGCACTTTTCTTTGATGGTGCTTCCAACGCATTTTTTTGTTGCCCCAGCAACTACTGAGTACAGTTCCTTTATCTAGACACCAGGTTGAATTAAAATGTCTTACACTGGACAATCAAAACTAGATACATCTCAAAGCACTGAGTCTGGTATTCTCCTAGCTTCCGGTAGGAATGAATATGCATTATGAGAACGATGTATGTGGAAGCCAGAAGGGCCAGGCTTCTTCCACAATGTCAACAGCCACAAATCTATCCAGCTAAGAGATCTATCCAACGTAACCATGACCAGAAGCAGTCCAAAATAATTACCTTTAGGTTTTTGCTGACTACATTGGTTAATGACAGAGACCAAAGGCATACAGTACTTGTGAAGACAGACCTCTGCTAAAATTCATCCATCTACAGTGATGCACAGACTGATTAGATGTTTCCTCCTCAGGTATTTAAGTTCATGGCAGGATAAGATTATTTCTTTTGTGCAGCTTTCCCTGCTGAAATGGCACAGATGGCTGTATGGGAGAAGTCAGTCACAAGAGTGAGAGAAGGAGAGGGATGAGACCACAAAATGTGCCCAGAAACTGAGATCGTGTTATTTCTAGGCGAAGAAGGAAAAGGCATCTGACCTGTGCCCGAGTGATTTCGTTCTCCATCTTGTCTCAAATTATCCTGTGTCTACCTTAAAATTGTATCCTGACTGACAGCCCAGCCTCATCTGTCTGCTGGCTGGGGACTGTTAATACTTTGAGACACTCATTATGAGGATGCTCTCACACAGCTCTCCCTCCCAGCTTCGCTACCACATATGGCACACAGGATGTAGGGTTTAAAAGAAAATATGAGGTGAAAATAAAAGCACTGCACTGATTAAATTTGGATCATTTTGGAGCTGTTCATTTTCCTTGCTTTCAGAGCCCATAATCAATGATAACCTAAGATCACGACAGCAAATTGCTAAACCAGAGTCATAGGTTTTCATTTGTTACGATTCTTTTGACAAGTCAAACAGCTCACAACATTTCATTTTTTTTTTCCCCCCAGGAATTTGAGTACAAAAGAGAGCAGGAGTGGCCAATAATTGGAGCAAAATGTTGTCAGCTTTGTTCAAACTCTGATTTTGAATCTCTTAATTTCTAACCTCGTACTGTTCCGTAATACATGGATCAGCAGTTTTTTCAATTCCCACCATCCTACATCCAGCCTTTGCACTGCTCGAAGGATTTAAGTCAGTACACCGCAAAAATAATTTTTGCTACATCAATCCCAAGCTAATTTCTGATTACATTTACTCACATAACTCCTTTGACATTATACTGTCCAGGTCTTCAATGCAATTACCACTTCAGAATAACATATTACAAGGAACCTTCTAACCAATACTGTGGGTTTATGTTTAAAAATTAACAATGAAAATGTCTTCTTACTGCCACAGATCCATAATTTACGATTTTTATACAAACAGACACCATAATAGGATTTTCTTGAGACAGCAAATAATTAACTATACATTTTAACTTATATCTTCAAATACAGAAAGGAGAAAAAAGTCACAGACATGGACCCAAACACTTATACTTCAATAGAATGCATATTCTTAATCAAAACATGGCAGGGGGGGAGGTTGGGCAGGGGGCAAAGAGAGAGAAAGTCTTCTACAACATTATTCTACAGAATGGTGAATTTTCAAAAGAAGGTTTAGAGAACAAAGAGGAAGAAAATAGTTTTTTCTTAGAGAAAGATGTTAGACCTGGTATCTAACTTTAAAAAAATGTTTTTTCTAACTTCAGCCTTATTTAAATTAGCCAGTGTATTAAACCATTCTTCACTTGTTCTCTTCATTTCCTTCAATACTCCTCTGATGTTCAGTGAACGGTACTGCCTGTTGAGCTGGACGTGAAGTCCAGCTGGACTGGAAGTGTTAAATATTAGCTTGGTTGGTACTTTTTTTCCCCAGTTCTGGACTGAACCGTATTGGCAGAGTTCTGTGAGCAATCCTGCATATCACCTAAGTAAAGTGTTCCAACTCCAACTAGTAACACTAAACGATCATTTTCAGCTCATTAAATTCACTCCTCTCTTTTACAATTAAAAAATTGTAAGTGTAAAAATAGGAACATTTGAGTAGATCATCTATCAGTATATTAAATACATTTTTGCATTAATTTGCAATTCTATGTTTGACCTTGATATTTTCCAAGGTTCTGACAATCAAAAAAGCAAAACAGCTTGCTGTAAACACATACTAACTAGATTTCTTGAGAAAGGAAGATGGCACAATACTGAGTTTATTAAAAAAGGCTTAAGTTCTTCAATAGAAGTAAACAGTGACTTATTGACGGTCTAAAAAATACTTCATTATCCTTTCATGGCAGTCAAGCCTCAACTCAATCCTCTATTAGCCCCTATAATTGAATTTTTTTCTTGCTTTGTCCTCCAGCTGAATAAGTACAATTTATATACCAATTTTAAGAAGTAAATTCAGCAGTTTACTGTAATAGATATCTATCTTCAATCTACAGTTTATGAATTTTGTCATATGGAGCAATATACATGAAATGATTATAAGCACTATGTGATAGGCAAAAACATCAGACCTATTCTTATGAGCTGTCAATAGTTCTGATTGTTTTCTGAGGCTGTTTACTGTGCCAAAACTGATGACCATTGAAATTCACACACTAGGTATCCTCTTCAAATTGATTAAAAATATAATGCCAGGGGAAAAAGATATTTTGAGACAAAAAGAAATTGCATTAATCTTTCAAGAAGTTTTACTTCTCCCCTGTTTCCAGTCTGGGAGAAGGTTCAGCCTGGCACCAGAAATGTGTTGATTTCTGTGAAGTGTCTAAATCCGTCTAATCAACACGCCTTTAGAAAAAAAGTCCTTGGTTCATCTATTTGCAGTAGAGACAAAGTATCAGCAGCTACATCTCTATCAACCAGATTTCCATCTGCAATCAACTTGTTCCAGCTAAGAACTGGAAGAACCAAGGATTTATACTGTAGAGCAGGAGAAAACATAAGAATAGTGCTACACACAGAAATTCAGAATAAAAGAAGCACCTCTTATTATGAAGCCTTACAGGCAACCAGACACTATGAAAAAGCATGAAAGACAGAGACTTGACTGGCTTTCAATCACACAGGAAGGAAGAGATGAAGATATGAACCATCTTCTACGGGGATGGCTGGGCAGCATGGATAGGTCTGTACGCCCTGAGACCAACACTGGGCACGGAGACCCAGATAGATACAGAGAAGGGATGGAAACTAGAGGCCAGCCCAATAGCCAAAGGAGGAAAGGGAGTGAAGAGACAGAGAGAGGGCAGGAAGTGACCTGGGACAGAAGCATGAAGGAGCAGACAGATACAGTATAGAAAAGAGCACACAAGGATGTGGCAAGCTGGCACGAAGAATTCAGAGAAGACTCTGTGTGTCAAGACACCAACCATTACAGGTGGAAGAAATCCAGAGAAAAGCAGTTGTGGAAATAGAAGCAAAGAGCAATGCTATAGAGAAGTGCTCCCTCACCAGTATCTGGCTTTGAACTTTTCTCAGCGCTTTTCCGCGCTCCAAAAATTACTATGAAATCTGCTAACAGCGTGTCTTGCCTCCTTTCAATTTTAAGTCCCTCCAAGTGAAGCTTTTAAAGCATTATATATCCTACAAAAATGTAGCATTCTGAAATAATCGGGATGTTAAAGGTCTTGTGCTAATTGGACACACAAAATGAATGGACACTTCTTGTGCTTTATGTGCCTTATTGACCCGGTAAAACAGAACTAAAACCCTTTCCTCTTTTCACATGGGTGCTGCAATTTTCTTAGTATCCAAGTACCCTCACTAGATAATAGTGTTAAGTGTCACAGAAAAGCCCAGATAAAAACAGTAATAAACCCATCTCAGAGAAAGATGTGAATATCCCATTAAATAATGAGGATGAAACAAAAGTATGAGTATCTGCTGCTTCTCTGAGCATTCTGCATTTCACTTTTATTCTGGAACCTTCTGCCTCAGTTATTTTATGATATGATCATGCAAGTAAAATTGCATATTCTCAGGCCAATAGAAAGGCTTATTTATTATTAGCAATTTATATTTTCCAGTGTTTGATTTAAAACGTGTAGTTTTCAGTCTGCCAGTGTGTGGGGCTATCTACAATGCATTTAAAATCATACTACTGTTGTGGTTTAGGAATGATATTCTCCAATTTAGTAAAACCATGCTGCCACTCACTCCCCCTTTCCCCTCCAACTGGAGTCACAAAAGGCATAGATCATGGGTTGAGATAAGAACAACTTACTGGAAACAGCTATGAGATAAGCAAACTATTAACAGCAACAGTATTAATAACAAAAGGTATAACACAAGGAAACTATTGACACAGAAAGCCCTCCAAAATATGACCAGCTCCTCCCCACCACATTTTCTCCCACTGGAAAGAACACCCTTCTCCTCAGAAGCAAGAGTCTCTTACTCCCACCCCTGGCAATGAGGTCAGGCGGTAGAGAAAATGCTCCAAGTCGCACCCCTTCAGCCACACTCCCTCCCAGCTACTGCCAAAAAATTAACTCTGCCCTGGGCAACTACATTATGATGAGATTTAATTAATTGTATGAAAATTACATGAAAACTCTGTTGGACCCTTTTTCATGTTAAATTATTTCCATTCCAGACTCTGATTTGTGGCGATTAAACATGAAGAACTACTTTTTTCAGTATTGTCACCATTGCCTAACTGTAGCTTATTAGTTTAGAATTTTAACATCAAAACTGGAGAAAGTGTTCATTCTCATGGACAGGAACTTGCATGTATCAATAGACACAGATGTAAAGATACAGATGCGTAATTTAATATACACATACATATTTTCATAAAAGAAATATAGATGTGCAATAACTCCTCTCTCTGTCTCTCCTCCCCACCCCAACACTTCAGCCATAATTTGATATAAACATATCTCAGTGGGAGAAAAACTATATATGTGGTTGACAACCACAACCAACAATCCAAATTTAATCTTTTTCCAAGTGTAGGTATATGAAAACTTTTTTAAACTTTTTGCACAGGACTGAAAATGTGTTTTGCTTCCTATGTTAAAAGGACAGTTGTCCTTGCATTACTTGTTGGATACAAAATGAAGAATGAAACATTATAATATGATGAAATTGTAAAACTCTGAATCATCTGTAGGACATTACTTGATAATGCAGTCTGCATTGACATGTTAGACCTAGGCCCAGAGTCCCCTGTTTCTAATGTAATTGCAAAATTCTGGATGGATATTTAAAAATCCAGCAACACAAAGTGTATTTTGCAAAAAAATGAGTTTCTTGTCAGTACTGGTGACCTTTTCATACTCATTATATATTCACTAACCTTCCATTCTACTTTGCTGCTACTCATATATGAAGAGCAACACTAATTTACAATGAAATTAGTTATGACAGCACAGATTTCACTTGCACTATTTTTAGACAATACTGAACTCATGTTTTCAGATTATTTTGGAGACTGCTCCATGTGTTTTCTCACCTGAAGTAATCATTGCATCAGATTATTATTTCATTTATTCAGACACGTGGATAGTAGCTGAAGGCTAGGTTTTCCACGCCATTAAAAATGTATTTATTTGTAACCCATTAGCTCACTGTAAGCATTTAATTTGTCCATGTATAATTTCAATCCAAACAGCTCCGTAACAAATCACGGGTACTTAATCAAAGAATACTGTGTTTCTTCAGGAATCTTTTGAACCTAAACTGGTTTTAGTCTGCAAACTTGAAAAAGAGAGTTGGCACCTTGCTTGGGCCTTACTGATACGTGTAAAACAGGAATTACGCTCCATTGAAAAACCTAGGGGAAACCAACCACAGTGAAATACTCGTTTCCAAGGTAAAACCAGCAGTAAATTACATAGAGAATGAACATTAAGCTTTTACAATGGACCAACTGGTTAGCTGAACAAAGTCTGTGCTTTAAACATGCAGTAGTTTTTACAAGGGAACTGAGGTGACAAGCTCATTTTCATTTCAGCCTCAGTCTGAAAACAAGTTGTCAATCAACACATGGAGGATTCTGGAGTATGGTTCTGTTGTCTACTGCAGTGTAATTTCTTATACCCAAATTGGGTTTGGCAATTTCAGCCTTCCATTCCCCAATATTTTTCTGAGTGAGCTCTGTGGAATTCTGCAAGTTAATTTTTATGCTCAGGAAAAGTTAAGCTCATAAGATCTTTAGGGGCAAAATGGGTAAGCTGCTGTCTCATGTTGTACCTGAAATGTGACTGGAGAGGTGAAGTGGCAATAAGAAATTGGAACCAAGATAGGATGGAAGAAGAAAAAACTGAGCATAGAAGTAAGACAGAACTCCAAAAAAGAAAAAATGGGTAAGACCATTAAGTGAACACTTAAAACAGAATAGGTTCCTCAGTGAAAATTTGGTGTGAAGAGGAGTAGACTGATGTAGAAAAATAAAGGCAGAATAGGGAAAGTGAATTTTTTTTTAGGAACCTACCTTATTCAGCTTTTTGAATTTAAGACTTAGTAAGGAACTAGCTACTTCTAGTAACATAAACACATGAAAAATGATGACTTTTGGTAAAGAAAGTATGGCATATCCCCCTCAAACTCATGCTACATAGCTGTGTGGTCACTCCTATTATTCCCTACTTGAAGAACTGACAGGATAGCAATGCCTATAATCCCCTTTCAAGCTCATTAATATTACTAAAATCCAGATAAGCTTTACATCTGTTTCTCCAGTGTTTCCAGCTTTCCAGAAGCTTTCCAGACTGATAAAAGATCTATTGGTGATAAAGAAGTTTCATTTTGCTTGCATAGAAAATCCAAATATATTTTTCTTAATACAGCCCAGATGTTGTGATCTCATAAAGCAGCAGCTCTGAAAAGCTGTAAGAGAAGCATCATTCTGAGAACCTGTTTGTGCTCATTTAGCCAGAGAACTCTTCCACTGGATATGGAAAAAGCATGTATTTGTGAAATTATACTGACCTTGATAAAACTGGCCTAAAACAAGAGATTTGAAAATTAAGTATGAAAAATTTAATATTAAAATGTTACTAACTTAAGTAAGTTGTATTTATGAATCACAGTGATTTTTATTTGTACATGAAGTGTTCTGTGGGAGAACAAGAGAAAATGATAAATTGAAACTTGGGGATTCAAACTGATTGTGAAAAAAAACATTTCCACAACAGGATAATTAAGCAGTTTGCCCAAAAGGGTTGCAGACACTCCATCCTTGGAGGCTTTCAAGACTTGCCTGGAGAAAGTGCCAAGCAATCTGGTCTAAACTCAAATGCTGATCCTTCTTTGAGCAAGAAGCCAGGCTGGAAGAGCTCTCAAGGTTCCTTCCAAAATGAATGATTATGTGATTGTAGCTTCAGAGTCAATCAAAATGTTTCTCTTGCTTCCTCTGCCAGACACCTGCTGATATGATACCAGCCTCCCTCCCAGCGTGCAAAATGAGGAACAAGTATTGTGACCAAGTAGTGTTTTCTCATCCACACTGTTTTATGGTTTATCATCATCCCAAAAACATCATCACAACTCATGGTCATGAGAAACTATGATGCTAAGACTTTGAATCAGAAAATAAAATAATCAAAGTGCTATGCAATCAATCACTGTATTCCAGATCTCTGTGTTAAGCTGAAAGAGAAAAGAGCAGTTAATCTAATTAGAAACTGAGTGCTTATCATACTTTAGAAATAAAATTACATTAAAAGGTTAAATAGAATATGTTATCACATATTAATTACAAAAATTGTGATTTATTGTTCCAATACCAAAAAACTTTGTTGAAAAATGACAAGAAAGACAAAACAGGAAACCATTGTAGCTGATGTGAGATGACATCTCTTGCTATGCCTATTTCTGAGAAATCATAAAAATAATGCTGCAAACATGGAAAGATTTCACACATATCTAAACAGCAAGAATCATCTGAAAATTCTTCACACACAACTATCAAAATCTTTTCACTACAGAAGTTCAGAATTGTGATCAGTGTAAGTTCTAAGCTATCTGCTGTGCTTTCCTAACTCTACAATGACACAAACTGTGCAGTTCCAAGACAGGCAATGTAGGGAACCTATGCAGGCAAAACTGGCAGCACATTTGTTAATTTAGAAAAACCTGGGCAGTTCAGCCTAATCTGTTTCTCTCTCACACAATGCTAATGTGGTACTACAAATGTAATAATCATCTTACTACTATTATTAATAAAATAATCCTTTATTTGTTATGAATAAAGTGCAAAAGAACAGTGGTCTCCTATGACCAAGCTTCACGGAAAGATGCATTTTCATCACCGTGGTTTCCCTGACTGGAATGGTTTTAATAAAATTAGGTACACAATAAAAAAAAAGCCCTAAGAGAAAAACCAGAACTCTTACATGTAGAATAAATCCTGGTTTAGAAAAGAGTAACTTTTCTTTAAAGACTTTCATAGCCTACTGTAAAAGTTGTGGAGGTACTAACAAACTCTGATAGTGACCTGATAAAATTATTCAAGCCAGACAGAACTGCCTAACCCAAAAATTGAAACTTGGTGAAGCAATACAAATGCAGTGGGTAGAGGTGTAACGTATGTAAGCTAAGATGAATTTCAAAGATCAAGGCTAACAATTTACTTCTTATACAGCTAATTATAACTAACTGCTGGACACTTATCTGCCTGGAAGTAAGACTGCAAAAAGAGTTTTGTGTTTTTAAAACTGCATAATTATTTGCAAGTAACCATGGGAACCAGCATTAATCAAAACGTTTTTTTAGTGCAGCTTTCCATTATACATATAAACTTCACCGCTTCCCCGCCAAAGCCCTTTCTTTGTTCCTCAAGCTTTGAAATAAAATACTAATTTAGGTCTAAAGAGTGAATTTAACTTTTACTGTGGAATGGAAAATAACAGTGCAGACAATAAGAATTGATCATTTTCACAGCTGCCTGTTACCCCCACTGAAACTGGGATAATTACATACAGGTCAGAATACAACTGATTTACGCTGTGACTTTCGATATAGGGCTATTACATATTATTCCCACTCCTATTAAAGACCATCATTCACTCCCTCTTATGTACTGCAATTTCAAGAGACTCTGAACATGCCCTACAAAAATACTTTTAAAAACATACTTGTAAATTTAAAAAGTAAACCCACAACTTTGCCACTTGCAGACGCCCACAGAATTACAGAATTTAACTCCTTTGTATGGAAAAAAATGGTAGGTTTTTTGATTCTCATAGTCAACAGCTAAAACATCTCATTGGGAGAAAATTCAGTTTCACATACCCATGTGTTTGTTTAAGCTGCACTATGACCTCAAAAGTCCAAACAGATATCCTTGAAGACATGGAAATTAATTGATCTTTTCTTCCTTAACTATAAATATCTAAATCATTCACATAGAGATATAAGGCTTAAAGAAAGCAAATATTTACTAGTTGTCAGCAACTGACAGAATGGTGAACTACAGGGAGTTAATTAGGCAAATGCCTTTTGCTAGCTTACCTCAGATATGCATCTCTAATTAAAAAGCTAAAAAATTTACCTGTGTATCTTTCAGCTCTACTGGAATAAATGGGTGGCATTTTAGCAATTACATTTCAAAGGCATCACACTGTGCTTTGAATTGCATAGGCTCAGTCTCTGGGAAAGGGCCATCTATTGGGCTTTCCTTAGGTAACACAGGTGCTAGTTTGAAAAGCAGCATTACTGTAACCTGGGGGTGAACGGGTTGCTTGTCCTGATGGCAAGGTTGTTCACTGCACACACGAGAGAAAACGCACACCCAGGTGAGAAGACAAATCGCCTAAGTGGGTAAGAGTGCACAACTAAATGCAAACAGACTACACCAGGTTACCTGACTTCCCGCTCTGTGTATGACAGCTTTGGCAACTGCCCATCTTATAGTGGTGACTGACAAACGGAAAGACAACTTTCTTGAAGTACAGGGTCTCCTGTTTCTGTAGCTACCCTCAAGATGTCAAGTTTCAAGGCTCATAAACTTAGACCATACTTAGTATTACTTACTTACTTACCAACAAACACTTGGTAGTCACCTGCATTTCCAAATGCAATAAACAAATACTAAATGTAAACACTAAGTGTAAAGATGCATAACACCAAGAAATAGCAAAAAGGAAAAAAAAAAAAAAAAAGTAAAAAAAAAAAAAAAAAGTAAAAAAAAAAAAAAAAAGCCGAAACAACAACAGAGGAAAAACCCCACATATACCATATAACAGGAGAAAGTCAGATTCTTTAGAACTGACTCATCTTTGTTAGGAAGTCTTACCTAGCTAGCAATCACATCCTACCGCACACCAATTAACTACAATAGAAATGTGCTCTGTTTTCTATCGAAGGAGAGAAACAACTTCTCTTGGAAAATTAAATGAGAGTTTTGTGAAAAGTGAGTAGAAGTTTAATGTTTCCCACAAAACTTTTCCCCACCAGACAGAATATTTTCCAGTGCAGTGTAAACTGTGCCAGCAGGTATGTCCTACACAGGATCACTCCCTTGCCACAGATGCCATTGTTTTAAAAGCATGGCATCTGCCCGACACTTCTCCACACATGACAAGTATAGCTGAGCACCACTCAAAGCATTTTGCACTTCTGTATGTGATTGTAAATTATTAACTTTTAGAACTGCTAATGTGAAGTCTCCCTTATTTATATGGCTTAATAAGGCAGTAGGGATACATGACCATGGAAAGTGAGTGAATCAGAGCAGAGGACATGTTAACTTTACTATAAATACGTAAACGCTTGTGAATTTTATAAGGATTGTACAGGATTTTATTGGTAATCCTATCATAAGGTGATAAAACAATCAGCAGTATTGATATATGAACCTCCATCCAAACCCAAAGCAACAGAACTCACTTCAGATTTCTTTGAGGAAAGTCTTGTATTGCAACTCATTGTTCCAGGGGAAAAAAGAGCAAGTGTCCGTAAATTTCACGCAGCAGAGAAGCACCACTTCCCCAACAGCATCAGAAAATGACAAGGCAACCAAGCCGTGGATAAGCTCTTATCAAAAAGCCTTAAGAGGGATAAAAGACTGTGCTTACCAAGGAAAAGATATTTCTCTAAAATAAATGGAAAGTCAAGTCTTAACCCACAGAAATACATACACTCTCTTATATAGTCAAGCTGCTTCAGTATGCTCTCCAGAAAGGTACTTAAATTGAGTGATGTGCATGTACCATCATTAGTTTCCCTAAAACCCAAATGAATTAGAATTGTTTGTTAGCAGTGTACAAAACCTACACATCCAAAACACACTTGACACCATTTAGTCTATGAGCAAGCATCAACATAAACCACAGACGCCTAACTGTGAAAACATCTGGGGCAGCATTCAACATCATTTCAGACTACAGTGACTGTTGCCTACAGATCAAACGGCATTTGTCACTGCCAAATATCTCCACTTCTTTCAACCAGGCAGAGTCTAGAAGAAAAATGTAAAGCTTTCTAAATGGCTAGTCATATTTTGGATGAAAATGACAGAAGCTCAACAGAAAATATACTAAGGTCAAGGCAAGAGAACAAGAGAACCAACTAGTGGCAATTTTTCATCAGGGTATCTAGAGAGCTCACTAATATTTTGACAAAACCTGTACCTTCATTCTTCTAGCTCTGAGTTGTCATTTCTCTTCTTTACCACTACAGGTAACGCACCAGTAACAAGTAACTTTTTCATTACATCTTTTTCACATCTTTCAGATGCAAATAAATAAATATTCAGCCTTAATGTAATTCTTGGCCCTCTTCTTTTCCTACATATACTATTACATCTTAACTTACCAAAGAACATCACCATGCTCACCCTTATTTCTTTAATTTCAGTCTCTTGTAGTTTCTGAGATAAATCAATGGTACAAGTCACATCTTTGGTCACATCAAATTCTACGTGACCAAATAAGTTTCACTCAAACAGAGAAGTAAGAGGTAATAATATGTGTATTAAGTATCTTAAATGAATGCAGTTCCTATGGAGATTCCTTTTAAATCTAAATAAGTGTGAACTTTCATCCTTCCTCTTTTGTATTATCACTGCAAGTACCTAATTAATTCTTTCTTATTCAGAACATCATACTGTATTTTCTAACTATTTCTACATGTGGCCTCAAAAATATTCTGATCACTTGAAAATAAATGATCAAATCCTTTTTACTGGCGCCGCACCAAGTCCAAACACGATAACTGAACTTAAAAAGTCAGCAGCATGACAGCTGATGAATGCTTCTATTTAGAAAGATTCTGACTGCTGCTCCTCTCTATTTTTGGTGTTTTTTTCTTGGATCGGTCAAGTGTCTGATGGTTTGTGACATCAAAAATTGTGACCGAAACCCAGGGTTCTTCTGCTTCCTCCAGCTCGTTCCCATAAGAAGTATTAACTATACTTCAATTACTTGAAGAATTTTTACATATAAACATTATCTCCTTAAAAGCATTTCAAATCCCCATATTGAGATAACTTTCATAAGGCAGGTTGCACCATAGTATAAAATCAACTGACACAGCTCCAGTCATTCTAAATCAATGAGTTCCAAGTTGCTACATGAATTGTCTAACCACCCTGTCATAACTTCCTGCTAAAGAAGTTGTGACAGCACATATATTGTGCTTCTAAGCTAAAAAACTAACAAAGCAATGTTTTGGTAAGCAGAATATATATCTAGTAATAGGCAAAGCTAAACAGTCATGTATGGCCTATGATGATTCACCTCCTGAAAGCCACACATTAAGTGTGGCAACACAGTGGTGTCAAGTGTCATGGAAACCCCTTTAGGCATATCTCAATCAACTTTTTAGAGAATCCTGAGAGAAGACTTCAATGCATTGCCATAGCCATGATGTTTTTAAGCAGCAATGATTCACAGCTGTCATACAGTTCTAGTGTTAACTGCTTTCCTTCTACCATGCAATTCATAATAATCTGTATCTCATAATCTGCCTCTTTCTCTTTTACTGACCAATAGATTAACTCCCAAAACCAGTTTATTAGTCAGTAAATAGTTTGTTCAACAGTTTATTGAACCATGTACACAATTTTAAACTCTCCTCTTGATGCTACACAGAAGTGGATGTACTGTTTCTGAAAAACAATACGTTGCTTAATCATCCATATTTATTTCCAGGTTGTATCTGTAGCATTTGCCCAGCTGATAGTTGCACTTCAGTGATGTTTTTCCTGGGAAACTAACACTGAAGAGATGCTATAAACCTGATGCAGTATATTGCAACAAATAAAAGGACAATTAGGATTAATAAAACAGAGCTTTATTTTTTCTCTAGAAACAAGTTGATGATTCAAGTAACCCCTCAAGGTTTCATAATCTTATCATATCTCCTTTTTTATATGCCAAGTATTAGGGATTCCTTTTCACAAACCTAATACTGTACTTTTTTAATAATACACGTTTTTTTCATTTAAGACTTGCAAAATTCAGTTTCACTGTAGAAATTATTCATCTGCCAGAGTTTCTGGGTTGTTTTCTTTCAATTTAGCTTTGGAATTTTATTTGAGAGAAAGCAATTTGACAACTGAGGACATAATGTTCCAGCAAAGCAGAGGAAAAAAGCAAGAAACAGAGTGAAAGCTACAGAGCACGCACATGCGCATCCAAGAAGAAAAGTCACGCAAACATAGGTTTCTTCGGTGCTCTGAGTAAAATAGCTAATCAGCAGAAATCAGAAGCTTTTTAAACAGATCAGACGCTGCATGCTATAAGGAGATAATCTGGAGAAAGTTGTATATGCTAAAGCTAAGGGTTTAACAAGCCAAAATAAGGCATAAAGGTAATGTATTCATATATCATTTACAAGCAAATTTACAGTGTTCTATCTGAAATAATGTAACATTATAGTCCCATATCCACAGAAGGTAGAAAAGGAAGAAAAAGTAGGAGAAAAGCTACAAAGACAGTTTGTTGACCGGGATAAAGAGATGCCCAAAGCGCTCTGAGCTTATATTAAAGAAACAAATGTTTACAGAGGGAAAAGGTACAAACCTCAGGTTCATTCACTGCTCTGTAATACGAATTCAAGATATCTGGCTGTGGGGAGGAAGGAAAGTAAGCATAAAACCCACTGCTTTATGTCTAGACACATTTCTGATCACATAAATGGGCACCATCCCAGCTTGAGCCCCTCTTTGCAAACTCAGTCACAACCTAGTTACAGCACTCCAGAAGATGCAAGATGTGGTTTATCCCTATTGTTATCTTTTTTGAAATCCCTATTATGAAGAAGATCAAGAACTATGGGAACTACAAGAAAACAAAGTAGGTGACAATGGGTAACGAGGGATCTTTTTCAGAAGAGTATAATCAAAGTAGTTCTAGAAGGGAAACTAAAATTTAATAAGCAAATCCAGGGGAGGGACACAAAGATTCTGCATTGTGAGGGTGGTGAGGCACTGCAACAAATTGCCTAGAAAGGCTGTGGATGCCCCATCACTGAAAGTGTTCAAGGTCAGGTTGGATGGGGCTTCAGAGCAACCTAACCTAGGGGAAGGTGTCTCTGCCCATGACAGGGAGGTTTAAACTAGAGGATTCAAGGTCACTTCCAACCCAAACAATTCTATGATAATATGACTCAGGTAGAGTTGCCAACAAGAAAATAATAAAGGGAGAATCATGGGAATATGAACGAAAGATGAAAGGAGAAAGGAGAATCAGAAACAGAAACAATATGGGGCTATATGTTACAGCAGTATGTAGCAGATTAGTATAATTATACCAGAGCTTTCCTTTTCCTAGCCCCATCTCATTATTCAGGCTTATAAAGGCTGCTGGTTTTTTCCCAGGAGAATGAATAAGGGAGGCAGGGAGAGTTTTTATTGGTAAAAAGGGCAGCAAGAAAAACTGTTTGATGTTTGTAGGACTTAGTCATAGCCTTACACAGGTATTTTTAAGATTAGCAACCAATGAGTAAGACAGATTTTTTAAAGACAGTTACTTAACAACAGATATAATCTCAATTTCTTTTAACATGCATCAAAAATAATTAGGTACTAACGAACACATTTCTGAAACACTGTGGCACCTTCTAAGAAGCTTGAAGTGCTGGACAAATCAATATTCAGAACAATCTCAGAGTCTGAAAGAGTAAGATAAGTAACAGCAGTACATAGTTCTGTAGTTCTTCAAGGTTTTTGCAATACTGAGAAGGTATGAGCTTATTATTTTCACACCAGTAACAATGCTATCAATTTCACCACCAGAGTGAATTCCAACCCCCCTGAAATATGTGCCACCATACCATTTTTGAAAAGGAAAGCTACTCAAGAGGGTTTAAGCAAGTCATTTATGTCCATTAACAAATCTTTTGAAAATTTCAGTATCAAAGATACTGATTCTATTTTCCTTAAGAAATCTCTGAGGACAAAATTATAAAGTTTAGATGACATGCCCATTTTAAAACCTACCTATTTATTGGGCATATTTGCCCAATAGCTGTAACTTTCCAAAAGGAATCATTGTTACCTACAGGATAAATAATTAACAGTTTGATAGCTAATGGTTTAATGCATTTTAAAGTTTTAAAAATTATTATCCCTGAAGTAAAATTACATCTTTAAAAAAACCCTTGACCATGTTAATAATTTAATTTAAACTAAAGATTCAACCACTGAGACATGCTTCTAAGAGCAAAATACCATCAAAAATAGTTAAGGCTTCACAGTCTAAATGACATATTACTCTTTTTTTCTCACCCTTCTTCCTAAAACCAATGTTCTTACTTGGCATCACAACTTATAAGGATGACTGAAATAGTCTTATGGTATAAGAGCAGCCTGGGCACTATTTCTGTTAGAAATGAAAAGGTATTGGGAGACCTATTACGTGAAAGATCAAAGTGTACCTCTGTTCAGTACTAGCAGACACCTCCAGGCTATCATGCATTTTACACAGTATCACCGACTTTGCAATAAATGTTTGGGAGTTATCTTTCGAAGCTTCAGCCCCCGGATCCATGCAATTGAATGAAAATCTCACCTTTCAATAAAAAATACACTTCTAAACCTTGAGATTTTGGAGGGACTGAAGCAGTCATAGAAATTGGGCAGTAACAAGAAAAACTCCCAAGTACATGGCTCATGGAAAAAGAGAATCTCAGCATTTTCAATAGCTTAACTAAAGCTTTGTAATTGGTGAGACTGGGAAGATGGCCTAATGTTATGTGCTTTACGAATAGCATATTCAAAAACTTGTGCCCTCAGCTCAAAGCACTGTTGTTCTATTTATTAGCACAGCTGTAAGAGCCACTAGTATGAAACACATCAATCAATACTGCTCTCAGAGCCACCGTGCAGAGGGTCCTCTCACAGCAAAACTACATCTTTGCCTCTTTAGATTGCAGAGCAAAACTGAAGGTATAGCAGCAGCACACTGCAGACACACTGCTGATATATTTGATGTGTTCCAGAGCACTCTTAATCACTCCTGCTTTCTAGTTGTTATAATTTATATCCTCCTGCCCAAAAATCCTAATCCAAGGAATCAAGCCTTTCCAAATATACTTACGCATTTTGTATTTTCAAAATTGTTTAAGTCAAGAAAAATTCTACCGCGCCCATTTTCATGTACTTCAGATATTAATATAAACGCAGAAGACTGACATCAGAAAACATATTTTTATGTGCTAATGGCTTTGCAAAATATTTTTCTTTATGTGGGAAAGTAACTGAATTTCCTATTTTCTTCCCATTTTCACAGATAAATGTTGCCAATATAGCTGTAACTTATAGGTATAATTGTAAACATGTCTAAGATGCATCTTTTCTCATTTCTGAATAAACTCTTGAATGAGTTTCATTTACATAAGGAAAGCTGTCAAAATTTAATGTTTATGATGGTTGTATGTCTTCAAACTAAGATTTACAGTATGAAACCTTAAAAGAAGAAAACAAAAAAATCATCACTGAAGGGCAAAGTCACTCTTGGAGAGGATCCAAAACTGCCAAATAATGTCCTTTAGTGATCACCAACTCCATACTGGGGAGTCATCTTAACCTGTATGTTTCATAACCACTTGTATCATATCAGGTTTTTCTTGAGTTAAGCTTCATGTACCATAAATGCAAAACAGCAGAGTTGACAAGAAAGTCTATCCTCTTATTTCCTAATCACGACAAGAGCAGTGACAGAACAGGCTGTCTCCAAGACTCAAAGGAAATTTGGGCTGGAAGTGACCTACCACGAATTACTAAGGTACATATCCGAAGCTAACCTGGTAGTCTTTAAAAGCGGATTGCGCAACAAGATTAAGAATTAGAAACAAAAGGGGAATACTGATTAAAGCTTGTTCTCACATAAAAAAAGGAACACCAATTTATGCCCAAAAAGCATGCAACACTGCAGATGTCTACTAATTTCGTTTGATTGTATTTAGAGACAGGACTACAATAGCAGTTACCAACGTCAGCAAAGCCGCATTATGATGACACAGTATAATTCTTCTTATTGAGAGATTTTAATCACAAATATTAGACAGTAACTAAAAGTAAAGAAAAAACCTAAACAAATTATCAACATCCCCATTCAAAAACACGCACAGCCATAATAAAAACTGCAGTAGCTAAGAAAATGTGACATTAAAACTTCTTTGATATGTGGATCATAGAAGCAATTCATTATAGTAGCTTCTTGAAAGTTGCCTCAGTAATTGTAGAACTGCTGCAATGCTTACACACTGTATGACTTCATGCCAAAAACCAACTCTTTTTTAAATGGAAATGACATTACTCTGAAAGAGTCTGATTTAAAATCATAGCCAAGTTGATAATCAATGTGATGTTTAAAAATAGTAAAGTACAGGAACACAGTATACAACAGAAGAAAAGAAGCACGTTAACCCTACTGACTGAAGCTGGCTTACGAAATTCCAACAAGCAAATTACACTAATTAATATTTCGCTTTTGAAACCTAATGTGCAAAGGTGGTTAAAATCTACTGCTACAGCAGCAGCCCAGGTATTTGGCTTCTACACGTAAGAAAGGTGCTAATTTCTTTTAAAGTTTTTTGGTGGACGAAGAAGCAGCTGGTAAATACGCTTGTCTTTCAGAATAAATGTATATATAGTAACACTGAAAAATGGAAAATACACCACAGATTTCCAGTTCAAAATTTCCAAGTAATAGACAAAAGATCAACCAATATTTATTGAAACCCATTAAATGGCTCAAATGGTTAAATTCCTAGCTGAGAAAAATATGATTGCTTGACTTCTGGGGCACTTGGAAAACACATCTGAAAATGTGCCTAGAAAAGTATGTTTACCAGTTAAGGAAAAAGCTTAGAAGCTGCAGCAGATAAATTAAATAGTAGAGAGTAATCAATCACAGTGCTAAAATGATAGATCACAACTAAACTGAAGCCCTAGGGAACTACAACTACAGAGCCATTTTGCAAAATTAGGCTGCATAACTAGAATACCTCAAAGTAGTACAGAATCTAAATCCATGTAAGAGATGTCACATTAAAAAACACAAAGCTGTGTCTTTGGAATGATATAAAAAAATGACAAATTAAGTTTTGAGGCACAAAATTTTGTAAGCATATGAGCCATAGAGAAGAGACTCCTCTGAAGAGTCTTGACATGACAATCAAAAGAGAGACAATATAAACAACCTTTACATTATGCAAATGCTACTCTATATTTTACCAGAAGTTTGTACTTTCTCTATGTGAGGGGAAAAAAAGAGCAAAACTAATTTAGGGGAAGACCTCATTAAAGACTTAAGGTAGTGGAAACACTCAAATGAACAATTTTATCCAAGCCTGCAGTATATACACATGAATTTTAATTTTAAAATCTGTGACAAAATGGCAAAAACAAGGAATGAAGGCACTTCCATGCTGCTTCTAGATTACTATACTTCATGAAAGATTGAAATCATAATGTAAGGGAAGGTTACTGTGATTAGTACAGAATATGCAGGAACCACAGGCTCATTTCTTTTTGAATACTCATAAATTAAACTTTTACGTAACTGACCCTTCCACAACTGACCCTTCATTTAGCTACTTCATCTCTGGTATATTACATACCCCTAGATGTAATATCGTAAATGGTAAAATATAAAACACAGTAGCTTTTAAAGCAGATATTAGGGCAAACAAGGGTAATGTTGCACGCTTATGAGCTAGTGGTAAGTCTAACATGAATTAGTTCTTCTACACATAATGAAGCCAAACTGCCCATACAGTAATTTTCAGCAGGCCAAGCCTCCTCTCATCTGCTCACAGCAGAGTCTGGATTTTGGCCATCCCTTTCCTGTACTAGCACTTTGCTTGTGCAATATCCTAATTTATGTCACATTACCTGAACTTGCCTTTATCAAACAAGAGTAACAAAAAATCCTGTTATAAACCAGTCACCAATTATTTGCCACTTCTTTGATAAACCAAAGTTTGGCAGATGAAATCTGATTTCTGCTGACTATGTGAGGACAATGAACACCTTTTTTAGAACACATGTTGCAAGATTTTTTCCCTGCTCCACAAAGGATATCTGCAGTCCTTTGAAATATCAAAGACAAATAACAAAGGCCCTTGCACTTAAAATAAAGTTGAGAACACGTAAAACCCACAAAACATACTATACATTGTGAATTTTATTTTATCCTTTTAAAAATAAGAACAATATTAATTGTAATTTTATTTTCTCCTTATATGGGGAATCCAAATTTTTTTGCCTCTCAGCACTGCATATTTTAAATTTTAGATTTTAATTTAGGTTGAAGAAAAAAATGTATTCTAAAACAACTTCACAACTTCAATTTATCAATCCCAGTGTCAGAAGAATGACTGGTTACTTAGTGTATGAATAACACAGTTCTCAAGGGTGTTGTTAGAAGGCCCAAAGGTACCATACTTGAACTTCCCTCCATGGGTGAATGTACAGCCTGATCAAGCTTGGTAACATTGCTTCTCACTGATGATGGATGAGAGGTAAGGGTAATTTTATTTCTGTTTTATTATTCTAATTTCCCACGTATATTCCAAAGAGAGTGTTAATTAAATTTCATATTACAAATGTTAAACAAAAACTGCAGTTTCATTTTTGTAATTATATATTCATTATATATTAGATCATTTGTAGTCTATAATCATAATACCATAACTGATAAAACTAACTGATGGATACTATGAAAAGGTTCTGTCAACCCATTCTGCCAGCAGAAGAGAGAATTTGGATGTGAAGGAGTACCAATAACAGTTGAATAATTTTTTCTCACTATACACAAATAAATCCATGCTATTTTGAAACAGCTACCTGTGAGTTCTGGCCTCTTGACAAGAGACCACAACTGGGGAGAAGGCCTTCCAGAGTCTGCAACAGTGAAATTTATTTTGTACAAGCAGGTCTATAACAACTTGTGGATTTTTTGTATACATATATCAGTTGAATTATACAAATTGCTTGGAACTGCTAATATTTATTCATGTAACTATCAATCATCTGCTGCCAAAACTTCAGATCCCGAGGGAGTAAAGAATAATTGATTAGGCTGCAGGTATCCCATGCATTAAATAACAACCCCCAAAGTTCCACTGTATCTTTCCATGCATCAAATAAAATTGCAAGAGCTGACCCCATATGCTGCAACCTTTGGTGAATTCCTTTCATATAGGCATAGGGCATTATTCGGTGCATTATGACCCGACAACAGCAATAACGCTCTTAGTCTACAGAGTATCTATTTGATACTAGAAATAGCAAGCTCAAAATTTGCCCAAGATCCGAAACATTCCGCAATGCAGCTCTGCCAAGAGTAAGAGGAGATGGCCCCGTGTGGGAGATGAGAGCAGAAAATATGAAGTTCGAGCAGATTGACTATGTGGCAAAAAATGGAAAGATAAAGGGTAAAAAGAGGTGTGATAGCAAGTAGGGAATATAAACCACAGGAATCACACAGGAAAGAAGAGAAAATGGAAGGCAAGTATGACTGATAGAAGAAAAAATGGAAAAATCAAAGGAATAGGTAAAGAGGAGTTTTGAGAAGTTTTTTAGAACTGTTTTTTTTCTAATGGTTCTCTGGTACACATGTATCATTTGCTATATGTCTAGAAGATGCCTACTGGTAACATAGTTTAGTACAAATAACCACACAGATTCACAAACAAGCATTGTGTTGTCCTTGGATTCAGTGAAATGTCACACATTTGCTTTCATGTTAAAACTCATCATTGAACTTGGCTGCCCAGAGATATAATAGGTATTTTTTTGCTATTAAGGTTTACACACACTCTTTTCCAATAAAGAGTGTTATTTTCATTCCTTATCAAGAAATAATCAAGATTTATTTCTCTTCAAAACTAGCCTGTTCCATACACCAGTCTGGCCAAATGAATAGGGATTTCATATACGACAATAAAATTCCTTAACTTGTACTGCATGGTATAGTGCCAAATGTATATTCCTAAAGCAGAATGGTGCTACAGAACACATATTCTCTGCACATTATTTACCGTCCACAATCATCTACCACAAAAAAGGCAGGTTCTATTGGCACCCAGCACAGAGGAACTGTTTTGTTGGAACTGTTAGTCGAAATGTGTTCACACATGTCCACGTTCTTTGGTTCTCAGAAGATATCGCCACCTGCTAATACCCAGCAATGCGGTACACCCGTATAATCAGCTACAGTTCCCAGGGCATATTACTTTGGATTGGCAGTGAAAGCAGTGTCTGTGCTCTACTTTGTCATGACTGGTACTTCACCAGCAGCCTAAGATTTTTTTCTAGGGACAATGTCAATAATATCACCCACAACACAAACGTGGCTCATTTTCTTGTCTCAGCAAGTGGTCCTAATTTCTTGATGTTTTATAATGCTGTAGTTGTCAAAGGCCAGTGCAGCCATGCACTGTGATTGGTTGGACAGTGCAGTGCTATGCACTGCTATGACCACAGCAGTTCAGAACAATTAGTCAGTGATTATGTGGTTAACACAAACCCATAAAAGTCTTTTGCTCCTACACCGACCCAGCAGGATTTGACTACAGTGATAAATCTGTTTTTCTGCAAAATTTCATACATGAACAAATGCTGGTGTAATACTGGTTTTATCTTGGTACTGTCTATTATAATTTCTGTTGCAATGTATTTTTACTGAGACGAAAAAGGCAATATTCTCAGTATGGGCAGTGATGAAGACATTGTGTGTGGATTATCTGGGCCTCTTACCTGATACGGTTATAAGATTTATAAAAGTCTACCCCTGTGAAATGAAACTAAGTTGGATAAAAGACAGAAATGTTCACTCCACTAATTTTTTACACTTGTGAGAAGAACTGCAAATAGGAAATAATAAAAAAAAATATATAAAAAGAAGTGCAAGTAGTGTTTAGCTTTAGAGTTTGTAATTTGGTCACTTACTGTTCAGAATAGAGAATGTGTGCTTAACTCTCTTCTCTTTGTTTATTCAGGACTCCACGCTTCTGTAAGAAAAACAAATACATGCATTTATCATCTATTTAAAATTAACTATCCAGTTTCATTTGTGCCATAGAAGTTTGCCATTTTCAGATTTAGATTTGGCTTACTCCAATATTTAAAACCCTGGGCTTTTGTGAAAGCAGCCAGCAGAGAAAATTCACATCACTCCTTTTCCTTAAAAAACAGTTTCCAGTCTTAGGTACTACAATAGCAGCAGAGACGAGAAATCCACAGGTTCAGGGAACAAATCTCTCTTGAAACTTCAGCCTAATGCAAGGTATCTTAATTTCATCTGGGCACCTGCAGCTCTCCCCAGTTCCAGGAAGACGACAGGCTTTCACAACTCTGAGGCTGGCAATCCTCTGGTCAAAATCAAATTCTCATGGCGTATTAGATCTTGGCTGAATTACCCCATTAGACTGAGGAGTCAAGGAAGAAAGAACATTTGCCTCCAATGACAGCCACAGCCTCCCTCACCACCTTTGGAGAAGGGTGTTTGATGCCTCACTCCTGCTGTTTCATACAGAAAATGTGTATGGTAAGAACTGAACACAGCACCCCAGCTGCTTTAGCCTTTTTTGGCCAGTTTACAGGCATCACAACAGAGGTAAGTTTTAAGGCAGGATTCGAAGGAACAAAGCCTTAAATACTGCCTTTGCAGATTTTACTATTAACAATTTTCATTAATAAAGGCTGCTTGAGAGAAGGAAGAAAATTGGGACTGCTGGGCAATAAAAGTTACAATAAGGGCAACACTGATGTGAAAAAGCAAGCACAATCAAGCTGTGAAGATATTAATTATGAAGATGACCAATTTGGATGCAGTTAAAAAAGAGAGCCAAATACATATTTACCAAGATAGACAAATGTATTTTTAATTTTACATCAACTAGAAAATGAAATTGTTGTAATCTAAAACTGTCATACTACAGCACACCAACACTTACTCTGATCTTTAAAAAAAGCAAACCATGATTCTATCGACCATCTCACTTTAACCAGGATTCCATCTTTCATGACTCAAATAATAGAGGACTCATGTCATAACTAATTATAAAACCTAATTTTCCCTTCTTTTTTAATAAGAAATTAGTATTTCTTTCTGTATTGTTCTGTCAATATTTATGAAATACCAGAAATTACTCATTTGTATGGGAGTCTAGTGAAGAAACCTGTTAAGCAACAATTAACAACTGTTTGGAGCTGAGGGCTATATAATCCATGAGTCAGAAGCATAAAGTATTATGATGTTACTAAATTTTAAACTTTTTTGAACCCTAGGGATCAGCTCTTCTATCTCACAGCCCATTTTGTTATGTCCTAGACATCGGTGAGGAGTTGAACATTTGAATGATGCAAGGTTAGCGGGACGACGATTTGAAATCTAATTCCAAAGGGTTTAGAATAATTCAGATGCTGGTGTAAAATACAACTAATTTCATTCCCTCAGTTCGTAACTCATATCAAATGTCAACTCCTGTCAGTAGCCTTAGCAAGCCTTACCTCACTTGGTGCTCTGTATTAGCTGTATAAAGTGTTCTGGTACAGATCACGACATACCTGATTTGAACTACTGTACTCAAATATCTCTTGAACGGGTTCAACCAAAACTTTGCCTCTTGCTGTCAAGTCAAGTCTTCCCAAACTGAGGGATTTGAAATTCAGACACATTCAGAAAGAGGGTTCAATAAAAAAAAACTCTAATCTGCACCTTCTCCTGGGGTTCAGAGCCACGGTTTTGGTTCAGGTCCCTGTGTATATCTGGCATTTGAGCAGAGGTAGCTGCAAGTGCCTTAGAGAAATTAACACCCAGAGTCACACCTGCTCTGTGGTATACTGTCTCAATCTTCCCCTGTTTCTCTAAGCTGTCTGTGTCAAGCTGTGTCATATTATTACTGAGCCTTTCAGGAGATTCACTATTTCCTTCTGCTGCAAAGACAGAAAATGGAAAGACAAATGTCTGCTATAGTATTAATTGTAAATAACAGAATAAAAATACAGGTTATGTATTAGAGAAGCAAATTTAAGTGAAACTATGAATAAGTGTGGTGCTGCATTAAGTGCAAACAGAGACAGCCTGTCAGCTCCTTTGAAGCTGATAGTCTTGAGTTTCCAAAAAATATGAAAAATGTAATGCACATCTGGAATAAGTAAGTAAAGACCAATCAATAAAATTCAACAGTTTTCCAGGAGACTAAATATCATCACTCTTTGCAAAGATTTGCAGAGCTAAAATATAAGGAAATAAGTAAACTGGAAAGATTCGCATTTCTAGAGAAAGATTTAGAAAATAAAACAGAAATTCAACTGTGTTTCTATCACTTACTATTAAACACAGGCTATTTTTTATTAGATGTGTTGGAAGATTAATTCATTCACCCTTGGTTATGGACTCCTGTGGGTCTTCAGTGCAGGAGATTCCCTGCAGCGACAACTATATTTCCAGAGATACAAATAGCATCTGTCGTACCGCTAGTATCTTCCAAGGCTCCGTTTTCATTTCAATACTATTTGCAAGGGAAGATGTTTCCTAATGAAACCACTGGAAATATCAACAGAAACACATTTTGATATGTGTGAATACAGCTTTTAATATCCCTTTGAAGTGTAATCTATATTTAACAAATGTTATCTACAGAAGATACTTTAAGACATTTAATTTTAGGGTAAGTAGTCATTCAAGTGATCTGCAACTTTTATTTCAGTTAGCATACAGATAGGCAAAAGTAAGCAAAACGAAGCCTTTTTTCATTAATTCTAAACTCTCTGATCCCAGTCACCTTTATGGTAACCAATTATGGAAATAGTCCCATCAAACTGGGGCAGGGTTGGAGCTCTAAAATAAAACCACTTCAGTCAACAACACTGAATTTAAGACACATGCATACATGCTGATGAAATGAAACCCTGCTCCACTGCAAGGAACGGATTCTTTGCAATTTTTTCTCAGGAGGCTCTTGTTTAACTC
Organism: Falcunculus frontatus; assembly: GCA_013398115.1. Lineage (NCBI taxonomy): Eukaryota > Metazoa > Chordata > Aves > Passeriformes > Falcunculus > Falcunculus frontatus. The sequence continues at coordinate 3,066,569 of VZRV01002222.1, forward strand.
ATACAGAAACAGAGTGGATTTACATTTATTAGAGGTGACAAAGAACATTTTTAGCATCACAGAATCATAACAAAAATAAGCCCCTTTTATTAGATGCTTCACTATTCATTGTGAACTGTGATACTAAAGATGAAAGGGAAGTTGCAAGGCAATTAAAAGATTTCTCAAGGTATCTTAGGTCATCTGCAGTTTCTTTATTCCATTACTATTTTTAAAGCCAGGAACAGCTATGTGATCTTTACAAACTCCATGAAGAAACACTTTTTGTCCGTTTAGGATTATGGGCTAAACACTCATTAGTAGAGAATATGGCTGTTATTTGAGTATTATTCTTCTCTCTCTTCTTTCAAACACTGAGGAGTAATTTTGCAAACTGAATCTCTATACTCTGCAGTAATAAAGAGCTGCTAATACATCATCATTATGGCTCAGTGACAGTTCCAGAACACAACTGGACAACATTTTTGTCATGAAGGAATAAAAGCTCTGGATATCAGTTTCAGGAGGGTTTTGGTTTTGACAGAGCTGAAACTTAGCCCAGGTTTCCTCACTTTATTGATTGTCTTTCAAACCTGAGGACACCCCCTTATGTGGCATATCTGTGAGGTTTTGTATAAACTATTCTGAAATTTTGCGTGGCAAAACAAAAAAATATAAACTAAAACTCAAATAAAAAGCAACTAGCATTTAGCCTACTGAATTTAGCAGCACATCCTCAAAACACAAGCCTAGTAGTCTCAGAACTGAAAATAGGAATTTCAAATTTTATTTTGTGCTCTAGAATTATTTATGAGAGAAAATCAGATTAATTGAAAGTGGAAGTTCTACAGTATTATGAATAGACTGACATCCTGTAAAACATAGAACTGACATCTGGAAAAATGAGGCTAGCATTCAATTATGAAGTTTAAATTAGCTAATAACCAGTACGCACTCCAGATAATTTCTAGTTGCATAATGTGCAACAAATCAAATGTATTTTGAAAAAAAAATGCAGTTGTGGGCATTTATTAATTGTTTCACATACTGAAACAGAAATTGTCATACATTATGAACTTTACAGTTCATTCCACTATTTCATGGGCGTAATTTGCTCAGCATCAACTTTTACTGTGAGTAACATTGATTTTGTCGAAACCTCAAATAAGTCACAGAACAGATCTGAGGATTACTTTAGAAGGGATTTAAAGCACACACTGTGAATCTCTATACAACCACCACTTAAAACACTATCCGTTCAGGCCCAGATGGATTGCTATGGCAACAGAATCCCAAATACCAGGTTTGTAACTAACAAAAATGTAAATTATTGATGAACTCAGAGTTGTCTCTCTTGGACACCGTCCTATTCAAATACCAAGCCGTATGGTTAGAATACAGAGAAATGGTTGATATGCAATTTCCCCAGCCCAGTGAGCACTAATCCCAGAGGATTTCATTAAATCTTTTGGCTTAAATTTTTATTCTTGGAACAGCAGTCAGCAAGCAGGGATTACATTAAAACAGGCACTATTGAGGTCATTACTGACTGAATTCAGGCCTGTAATATAACAAAACAGGAACTAATTTTAAATATACCTCCACACACAACCCCCTCCCCCGCACAAAACAGCACTTCTCTAAGTCACTGTATATTTGATGACAGCACTTTTTCCGCTCACATCATCACCCTTCCTCCTTGCCTACAGGCAATGATGAAGAACAGTACTAAAGAGGAAGAAACAATAGACATATTATTTGATAAAGAAGTACACATCTCATGGTAGAGATGACTGTGCATAAGCAACTGAGTTGCAGAACAGTGAATGTAAGGAGGCTCCACAGCCTTTGATATTCTGTAAATCAAAACCCAGAATAAAAACATTAGCAAATGAGCAAACCAGAAGAGAGAAAGTTCTTGTTGGCATTTTTATTGCAAATTTCATGAACAGTCTGATAAGGGAACAAATAGTCGTAGGAAAGCCAAGCGCTACTGGAAAGACTCTCAGACTTGATACAGAATGTGATTAACACAGTGAGTGTCACACAAAACCAGATCTATTAGTTCTCAAATTCTGGACTGCAACAGTCCAACTGTTTTAAAAGAAACAATGGCTTTAAAAAAAACCCCAACAGTTCTCAGGTGTGTGCCTGCCATTAGGCGTCACTGTACAGAGAAGAGAAATGGCAAACTTCTGACTGTAAGAGTTTGTTACCAGATCCAATATCCACTCAAAACTAGAAAGAAAAACCAGGACAGGGGTAAGTTTATGGAGGTGGGCATATATGGAGGGATGCTTTTGCTAATAGAAAGGAAACAACTATTGAAACAGGAAATAAAAGAGATAACCCAAGCCATTGAAAAATGGCCCTAAAACAAGGGAGAAATTTAGAGCAACAGAATGAAAAGAAGATAGTGGCTGTACCACACACTTCCTGGTGGCACAGGAGAAATTCTCCCATCCTCATTCATACAGATGAGCATTTATTCAACACAGTACATCTAGACAGAGGACCTACTTAGGAGAGTTGTCATTTGAACAGCCATTTAAGTTTATAGATATTGACTAGATTGCAAGCCTTTTTTAGGTCTCAACATACAATACTTAAGTACTTCAGAATACAGTTTACTAGAATGCATATGCAGCATCACTGTGGTTAGTAGACACAGAAACAGTATTTAGAACCTGCTTTCTCTGCCCATACAATCTGTGGCTTGGCCACTCCCACCTCGTGACCCATATATTTTAAAGGTGAACAGTTTTCAGCTCTACAGGTTTCTCTACTAAGCAAAGGACCCTGCTCATTGTGGAATTTGTCTCTGGGAGTCCCTTTTACAATAGTAGCAATGAAGCTGCATTTTCAGTCTCTGTTCACTTGTATCAAGCTACCTGCTGCCTAATGTTCAAATTGTAACTGTGAGTTCCTCAGAATTTCAGTTCTTTGCAGAACCAGGTATTTCAACTCTTGACTAGCTTTTTCTTGTTATTACCACACACCTCCATCAGACACACTGTGTTTCTCTTACACACAACTCATACACAGGCAAGAGCAGCTCCTAACGCTTGGTAAGTGCCAGCTGCTCCTCAAATGTCCCTGCACTGCTCTCCCAGTTGCATGACGCTTCTCACATTCTCAGGTTCTCTTTCTCCTACTAGCACTGCCCGGAACATGCCTTGTTATCCTCTCTGGTTCTCAGTCCTGCTGGATTCAGATCTCTTGTTGCCCATCAAAAGCCTTTTCCAGCTTCTGCTTTATACTTACACTTGGCTTGATGTTAGAAGAGCCATCCACTCTGATACTTCCATCAACCACACCTTGGTCAGCATCATAACTTCATGATCAATAAACAATCATATGAATCAGCAGGCACTAAAAGATTCTCTTTTCAAGAAAGAAAACCTATTAATGCTGATGATACAGTCAGTGACAATACAGTCACAAATGGGTATCTGAATCATCTTGAGATGTCATAAGAATCTCGTGTGGCCAAAGGAGTACCAGAATTTGGGGCAGCAATAGCATTTTTCCCCTCCAGTAACCATCCAGTCTCTTCTTCTACTAACGCTTATTTCACTGTGAAGCTACTGTAGTCCTGCTGTATAAATGGGATGGCGGATGTGCCAGAAATACAGATGCATTCCAAATGTGGCACCGACTTCCAGGAAATCTTTGCATGTTACAGACTATTAAAGTAGATAAGTTGGATGTGTTCACACTGTGTAGGGACACTTCAACCACTTTGCTATACTTGCCATGTAGTAACTGTGGAGCTGCTCCAGGAAGAATCTTCCCAATGCATAGCTTGCCATTCCTGCTTTGTTATTGCTGGGTATGTCAGCCATTTTCTTGAAAAGAGTAGCATTTTCAAACTTTACATGAAACTTATATTTTTCCAATTCCAAATACGGACATGTGAGAATACGACAAACATTTATTAGCAATAAAAAGCCCAAAAAATTTCATACATCAGAGTGAATGTTCATTTTCCTAAGTGAAAGTTTTCAAGACTTCAGCTGAAACAACCAGCATTCCATCAAATTTAATTGGAATTGCCACTGACGTGGCGTTCCATCAAATTTAATTCCAAATATTTTCAGGCTTTTGTAGACAATAACATATAGAGCTAAAATTATCTTCCGAGACATTTTAGAAAAAAAAGAAATACAGTTCTCCATGAGTTGCTTCATAACACTGTTTAGACTGGGATCACATGAAATTTTAAGAAAATATTTCCCAGCAAAATTGGTTTCAGATGTCATATTTAGGCTGCTTGTTACAGTTATAGACCAAGACTTATTTAGAAGCACAGTGGAGGTTTTTAATCAGTCTCCTAAATCCTTCCTAGAAAGATAACATATCTTTACATTAGTAGATACACACTCACCTGCATTTCAGTGTTTGGTGATTCAAAATCTAATTGCTTTTATCACAGGACAAAAGAACCTGCTGCAATATCTACTGCAGGAAGTGATTATATGTTATGTAATGCTGCTGATCTTTTTGTTCTGGTGTGAGGGGGTTTATTTATTTATTTAGTTATTTATCAATTCTGCTTTACAAAAATGTACTAATGTGGGTAAGCAATTTACCCATAAAATCTGATAGAGAGTGTCAACACCTCAGCAAATTAAGCAACATAATCTATGGGTGAGCTGTTCCAATACCCTTTCTGTATTAGCCTAAAGAGACCTACAGTGGCAACAACTTCAATACTTCTTGGCCATTTAAATGCATTCTTTCAAAGATAACTTTTTAGATATAGAGAAAATTCTAAGCAGACATATTCTTTGGTTCATCTGGATATATACACAAAATGTACAGAGATGACAATTCACCACTGGTATAATGTCAGCCCACATTTTCTATCCCATACAGTAAGTTTTATTCATGGCACTGTTTTCTTTCTCCTAATGGAAATTATTAAAAAAAAAATTTTGAAAGTCTACGAAGTCTAAATACAGACAAAATCAAATTACTGCCTACCCCTCCTGTACTAATCCAAGAAGTAATGGCCTACCTGATGCTCAGATTTCTGGTAAGCAGCAAAACAAATCCTATAAAGATAGGCACATTACTTTCTGAAGCTCATACCCTTGATTTCTCACATTAATTTTAATGCTCTGTTCTGTACCCACCACGCAACAAGCCCTTTTGCTCCACAGCAACTGCTCTCTGCTCCCTTTCACCTTTTTATAACTATCTGGGGGCTTCATATCCAAAGACTACTATTTTTAACTTTCATGTGCAATTTCACTACTCTCGGTCACAGTTGGCTTTTCCTTTTCATTAAACTACATTTTGAACTAATAAGAGAATGAAAAGACATCAACTTAAACAAAGATTTTTTTGTTTGCTTGTTTACAAGAAGAGATGATATTTTGTACCCTTCTGTGGTCAACAGGAGCAAAGAATAAAACACTCAAAATTAATAAGGAAACTGGACAGTACTGACCCTTTGCACTGGTACTAGACTTTATTAATAATAGGATCATTAAATAAAGTAAGCATACATGAAGATTTTAAATGTTTCTTTTCAGTTACAAGAAATAATAGTTCATTACCAAAAAACGTTTCTAATTACTCTACTATGTTTAGTATTAAGTTCATCATAACACTGAAAGAGCAAGCAAACAGTTATACCACCATTGGTGGAAATACTTTACAACCTTATGGATAGATGATTAGGATGACAAAATCATGAGCAATGAGTTAAAAATAAAAAAATGTTTTCAGCCTTCTAATTATTTACATTAAAAAAATAACTGTGTTATTTCTGTCTTCGATACATTTATGACAAGAATGGATTACTATCACGAGACTGTTTTATAAACATCACAAAGTCTGTTGGAAAAAACAAATTCATCTTATACCATGTTCTCTGCCGTCCTCAGCATATAAGAATATTAGACCTCCTTACAGTCAGTAAAAAAACCCAAACTTGAGCAATTGTTAAAAATTGTGTCTTTCTTATTTAGTACTATCCAGAACATTATTTTCTCAGTAACTGTTATTGTGGCAGACACGGGGATCTCCTGGAAGGGGCTGTATGTAGCACCACTAAGACATGCACTGATCAGTATTACTGGTCCTCAAACACAAGTAATAGGTTGACCAGTCAGTATGTCTTTCTGGTTCTTCAGTATTTTAACTTTTGCCTAGACACAGAGGCCAACAAATAAACTAAACCAACCAAAAGAACAGCAGACAGATGCATTGCATGGGTATAAAACAGGTGAATGCCAAGAACAGTGCAAATTGGAGTTTCTTGTCAGGCTACAACTTGCCGAAGAAACATACAACCTACATGATAAGAGTGAACATTGAGCCTGTGAAAAGTACTAAGTGGGCACGTAAGCAGCCACAGCTGCAAGTGCTTCCTTGATTCTCAGAAGCTGCACAGTCAACTCAGCACAGCTCAGTAGGAATGTCTCATATTCCTGAGATAAATGGTTGTCAGCCTGGCTGGCTGTGCAAGGGAGAGAATTTGGTCATCAGAGCTCTCAACCAAGTGCAGGTGCCTCAGTGTAGTGTGTCTAAGCCATGCTACTTTCCACAGTTAGCGGGAAACGGTAACATCCTACCGGGCCACCTTTGCTTCCTTCCCTGGTCAACTATATTAGGCTAGGGCTGGTATCTACAGTAAAGTTCATCTCCACACTTACAGAAACACAGTGAAAGTTTTAACTAGCCTACAGCTGCCGGTATTTGGGTCTAAATTCATAACTGTATAACATCATCTAGAGATACAATTTCTGTATCATAAAGCATTTCTTTACACAGTATGTGCACATGCTGACAAATGCATCTGATTTTGCAATACTAGAGATGAATTGAAGTATCATGACTTTTTTCATCTTGAAACTACGAGCAGAAACCTAGAGACTGGGGAATTCAGGCAGACCTTTTAATCACAGGTGTCACTCTGGGCTGCGACAGAAGAGCTTAACTGCCAATCCTTGCAGATTACATGCAAAGATATTATTAAAAAAAGGAGGATAAAAGACAAGTGGTGGTTTTGCAAGTCTACATAACAGGAATAAAAGGAAGCATCAATTCCACATTCAGCAAATCTGATAGCCTAATCAAAAAGTAGCACATCAGACATTGCAGTGTTGATGTACAGATGGCTAGGAACATTAAAAGAGGTAGTTATCATTATTGTTCCTTACATATTTGAGTAAAGAAAAGACATCATGATATTGTATTTGCCTATAAAATCAACTTCCTCAGCTAGACATTGCCAGAAGGAATTTAATGGAAATGTCTATTTAGTGAAAATCAAATAATTACCTTGTAATTACCATCTCATGTGCCACTTTTAATGTCAGCATCTCTGAATCAAGGAAAATTCAAAAAAAGGTCTATTTGAAATCCTTAAAAAAACCATATGGCAAATATTTTAATTGGGCTACTTTTGCTAATGAAGCTATGTATTCCACATAGCAATATTTCTCCCTCTTTATAGAGCCAAATGTTAACATAAACCACCCTTTAATTTAATCTTCCTATCTATCTTGAGGAAACCTGCTTAATTTTTGATTATTAGATTCTCTGAAACACAGCTTATTTGGACCAAACTTCAGACACTTCATAAAAACTACTGATTTGCACTCAAATAGCACACTGGAGCAGTCTGAAGGGAAAAACCATTTGTTCTGTCTCAACTGATGTATAGCGTAATTTTCTGAGATTCTTTCATTCTTTGCAATTTGCAAACACATTAGCTAAGACTATAAAACAAAAGCAATCTGTACTACCCATGGCCCTGAAGAAGAAGAAGCAGAAAGTTAGAAAACATAGCAAATGTCTGAATCATCTTGAGGCAGGGACATACTCTACCTCAACACAAAACATCATTATCCAAAATGTGCCTCATCTATTTTTCTGACAAAGCAAGCCTGGCCACTGAACACCTAAAACTGAATACAATCTTAAAACAGGCTGTATTATACTTTTAAGAAGGGGCCTAGAGAAGGCAAACTTACCCTAGACTAATTCAGGGAAGCAACGCTGCAGTTAGGTTTTGAGACTTCTAGTTCCTTTGTCCAGTCCCTGCAGTTCCACCCTTAATTCTGTAGTCACTCTAGCCACTCTACAGTCACTCTTCCCAAAAGAGGGAAACTTCTTTACACTGACATGCTGAAGGTCTCTGCTGAATAATCCAATGCAGAATCTAGCAGGTGCCACTGAACACGTTTCAATATTATTACTTTTTTAACAAAGCAGACGTAAGGGAATATGCTGTGGGCAGGAAGGGGAATGTAAGTAGAGCTTTGATAAACAGCCAGATGAGAGCATAACTGCCTTCACGGATAGGAAGGGACAGCATAATAGACACTGCTATACAGAATGATGGTTACAGCATCTCTCAGCATGGATTTTAAACAAATCAAGGAAACACCACATGATGTATCTAAAACTTCATTTCAGCATCAGGCAAAAAGGAAATATCTGTTAAAGATCATCTCATTCAAGAAAGCCCTTAATATGAGTTTCTGTAAAAAGAGAACTTGAAATTGCCTGTCAACAAATCAGCAGATGCCCTTTCTGAAGCCGACAGGTGTTTTTTGGCATTATTGTAATGACCATAAATACTTCATTGCTCAGGGCAGAATCAATTGCTTTAATCAATTTCTACTATCACTTATGAAGTATGCAGACAATTTTCTAATCTATGCTTTGCAGTAACATTAAATATGCAAGTTCAGCATACTCAGGCAAAGCCGACTGTCAGTATATTTTCCTTTTGACAAAAATCAGCATTCTGCCTATAAGGCTACAGTCCTGTCTCAAAAATAACTGAAGCATGGGCTCTCAAGCAAAATTAATTCTCCTAAAATACAGTATCACAATCCACAGCAGTGTCAGTCTTCAGCAAAGCTCTATGATACATGAAGATTTTAGGATGTGATGTGAAACGCTGCTATATGAACAGAATAACCTGACAGCTTAAAACAGGGACATCATGAATTCATTCAGGTACATCAATAAATCCAACGTCTCTGTCAACCATTTTCTTTCTTAAAGCTCTCTGTTCATATATCAGAAAATTCAGTTGATTAGAAAACAGTAAGAGTAGGAGAGAAGAGAAAATAACAAAGAAATCAAGTATCTCCTCCTCTGGCCCTGGTTTCATTTGATCCTTCCTGATATGCGTTCTCTTCTCCTCCACCACCTTCTTAAACTAAAATGGGTATCTAACAGAGCTGATAGTTGCCAATCTTTGCACCTAAATAGTTCCTTTGAGCACACACTAAAAAACTTGAAGCAATTTTATTCTGAATCTAGCTACACTCTTAAGAATAGGTAAAAAAAGAAGCCAAGAGATTAAATTACCCTAACTGCAAAGCAATTCTTGCTTGACAAAAAATCCAGATCTACTGTCTTGTAATTTGTCCAGTGCTCTCTCAAAAATGTGAGTTTGCTATGAGATATAACAACAGAAACAGACCAATGTGATTTTTGGTCTTACAACTGCCATCCTTGATACCTATTAAAGATAATACCCTTATCTTAGCCTGCTGAAAAACAAACCTGATTTCATTTTCAGCTTTGCAAATATGCGTAGTAAATCATTGGAAAAGATCATTTAACATGTTAAGAAAAGGAAAGAGGATCCTTAAAAGGTAGATTTTGAAGAAACATGGCAGGCAGACAGATACTGTTAAAAAAAACTGAAACAGCGGAAGAGAATGGGAAGTACCTGAATGACTGGAGACTGGACAGTATTTGGCACATGACCAGCACTGTAAGCAAGCGTAACAGGACAGAACAGAACAGGGAAAGAAAGTACTGGCTGGATACCAAAAAAACCCTTGTTTTGCTCTAATATATTTTAAGGGAAATAGTAAAGTTCAGCTATGTGTGAAACTCAAACCTGGACCAGGAAAAGCACAATCAAGTAGGTAGCTGAAATCATCGTGCATTAGTTGAGCTGAGGACTTCTTGAACTAAATATTTATCTTCTTGTTTCTACCTTTCCCCTCAGTGAACACCATGCAATTATTGTGGCGGTGAGTGGAATTAGTGGAGCTAATACAGGGTTAGAAGTCAAGGACTATAGAGCTGTAATCCTGGATTGGTCTCTGACTTGCTCTGGTACCATGTTTATGTCACTGTTCACTTTCTCTACTAATAAAGCAGAGACAATAATATACAACTCATGAAGGATCTTGCAGGATTAAAGTGTGCAGTATTTTGCATGAAAGCTGCCAATTTTTGGTTTCCTGCAGTACTTAAACAGATCACTCTATGGGGACTGGGCCCTATTTTATGTCTATAAAAATGTTAACTGCATTAGTAGAGAATCAAGGCAACCCTGAGTGTTTTTAAAAATTTTACCTTTGCATTACTAAATTGTTTGCCATGGTAAATGAATGTTTGCACTTCTGGGACACTGCTTGATTTCCAGAATTATACTGCAGGTAAGTTTTATACTACAGTTGAAGTCTTCTTCCAGCCCTAACACCTCAAGATTGTTTTTCAAAGGCATTATAAACAGAAAAAAAGTACCAATCTCTTAATTTCCCCCACCATTTTGTTTTATAAAATTCTTTGAAGCTTACTATTCATCTGTAGAGGGCTCATCACATTTGACTCCCTGGGCATGGTGGTATTACAAAGAAACAACACGTCTCATAATACATTTAACGTGGTTCAGTTGCCACTGTTAATAACACTACATTTATCCTACTAAAACCCAAAGTATTATCTTTTCATCAGCATAGGAATTACTCAGCCAAAACTGAAATACGCTCTTAAATGGAGCAGTTTAAACAAAGATGAAGGGCCACAGGACTGCAAGACCGTTAACAGTATTTTCCGGATTGTTTAAACATAATGAAGTAAATTCAGCAACAATTCTAAATTCTTCTCTGTTCCACGTTTCCCTCTCACAATGAATTTCTTCTTGCTGCTTTTTTTCTTGTTGCACTCACTGCATTACATTATTAAAGTACTAAGATAAGGAATTTTTATGTTCTGTAGCCCTAAATGAAATCACACTACCTTATGTATAAGTACCTATCTATAGGCATGCATGCCTTTGTCAAGCTGTATCCACTCACATATATTCCCTCTTAATTTACCCAGCCTCCCCAAAAATCAAGCTCCAACTCTATTGCATATAGCTGTTCTGCATTTATTTGATAATTTCTGGTTACAAACTACAGCACACCAAACAATAACTAACTGTATAAAGTTCATACCCATGCTTATGTCAGACATGAATTCTATTCTTTATACCATTAAAAGATTGAGACAGAAGTATTTACTCTGGATAACAAGGTACAGTCAGACCAGTATGGGCATAAAACTGAATGTGTGAATAAACAACGCATCATAAATGTAATTATTTTAGTTCCTGAATATATACAAATGTATAGCATTTAAAATATGATGTCATGTGATGTTACATTAAAAAAAATTTTTTTTTTCAAAGGATCACCTATAACGGATCATTCATATCTAAGATATTGGGCTAGAGAGTCTTGAATTACTCAAGGGAAGATGTGATATGATCCCAATTTAGATGCCTCCCTGGTAGCAGTAAAGAGATTTATAACACTCTGTGCAAAAGCAGGCAAATCTTTGCCACCCAGGCTGTGTAAAAACCTTCAGTTAGATCAGTGTACCATTCTGAAGTAACAACAAACACTACAGAACTTACAGCACAAGAATAACAAAGGAGGATGGTGTGCTCCAGCCTGGATATAGCACACAGAGACTGAGTTAGAGATATTCTTTAACAGGGTTCTATGTTTTTATTCTGCCCAGATGCCTTCTGAAGTCTTAAAAAACTAACTAAAATAGATATTGAAAGATACTGTAATTGACAGTGATAATTACCTTGGTAGGAGGCAAAAGGCTGTGCTGCAGCAGTGCACAAATATCTCTTTTGCAAGTCTGCTAAGTATATTGATTTGGCATATTCTGTACCATAAGCCTGTTTATTAAATATAGCACTTTACTTACACTAGTCTTCCAAACATCAATAGAAAACTTGGCGTCTGAGTCTTCTGATTTTACATAGTTAGTATAAATAATATCTTCCTGTTCTTTTCCACTCAGAATGAAATGCCTAACTCATTTCATATAACAAAGGAGCCAGAAGACAATTAAATTATCAGCTGTCAGTTATTGACTAGGTGTCAAAAGTACATTTGGCAATACCATGCAGAGAAACATGAGTTAGAACTACTCAACCTTGGATACCACATAGCACAATTTTCTGCCTGAAGATAGCAGAAAGCCCTGCAATGGAGATGGCAGTCCCACTAAACCTGTCACGGATGTTGGGATTTCCCCTTGAAGCAGGGTGGCCAAGGGCATGCACCACCCGAAGATAATAAAGGCAAGACAAAACGGAGTCAGGTTCGGCTGGGCCAAGAACCTTGCAGGAAGGTTTTCAACCTCTGTGGGCTCCAGGGATAACACTGAGCTGGCCAGATTGCTGGCTTTAGCTGGTCCTCAATACTGACTGAAGACTGACCTGGCCAGAAATTTTTAGTAGAGTACGGAAAAAACTTCTCCATGAGAACTAAAGTAGTAGGATTACTACAAAAAGTAGAGGATCTGACTTTTTTTTTTTTTAATGGGACAACCTAATTCATCTTCTTGCTTAGTTTAGCCTACCTTCTTTAAAGCAAAGCCAAAATTCTGTGTAATTTTACAATTTCCTTCATAACCAAGCCTAAGACACCAATACTGCTTTGAAACGATAAAGAATGAAATGAGAAAGTCCCAGGACTTCCAATACTTATCAAGGAACTGTATCACAACAAGGAAATTAATTTCCCCAGAACATGGAAGATATCACCCTAGGCACCAAGTTCAGTCCTCTGCAATCATAGCCAACCCTGGAAAAACACTTAGGCTGGAATGGCCTTGAACGGGGACTGCCAAGACAACAAGTTGCAGAACACACCCTACTACCCTGAAACATCCTGACATTTTTCATGCGAGGACTCAGAAGTACCTAATCTCTAAGTCACTGGAAGAATGTAGGAGAGCTCAAGAACACCCAAACGTCATTAGGCTTTGCAACAGCAAAAGAATTCTTTAGTTGGAAATACCCAGAGCCTAGCATGGCAGGACAGGACTATTCTACTTTTCCTACTATATGTGGGATGGAAGGGACAACGGAGTTGTTTGTATTAACTTTGCCCTTCTACAGTGATCATGTAACTTTTGGGAGTTTTTATATAGCTAACTGGAAAACAGAGAGATCAAGTTGCTTCACCATTTTCTACCATGGGTCACTAAAACCAGTCTGTGCAGTTTTCATATGGCATAACACTGCATCCCAAAGCTTCCTTCATGCCTCACACTGGCTCACTTTCCCTACATAATATTCCTCCTCATTTATAAAGAGCTAGTACATGAAATGTTTGGTTTGTTAGATTTATGTTTCGGGAATTTAACTTCAATCACTACTCAGCCCTAAACATTTATGATTTTCCCCAGATCAACAAATACCTATTCACTTCATATTTAGCCTGTTTAACATGATCAGAAGGCATTTTCCAGTGAGATGGTGAATTTCCTAAATAATAGCTATAGCTTGTGAAGAGATAAAGATACTCAGCAAGACGCTTAAACACACAGACAACCAGTTTTAGTAGTCTGGAAACCTTTGAGACTACTGCTGTAGTTAAATATGTGTTTATGTAACTGAATCAATGAACAGCACTCACAGTCAGGCTAGAAGAGAGACATAATGGTAAAATTTGGTGGAAAAGGCCCAGATGGTTTCTGACAATAAATCAACCATAAAAACACAGGATTTTAATTAAGCTTTGTTGTTCTACTCAGGGATGCTTACAGTTTTGAGTTTTGATGGCTGCATGTTAATTTAACTCTGTTTGTGGACGAAGCAAGCCCTGAGACAGGTAATCTATCTCAAGTATTATTTTCTTACACTATCCGAGATAGGTTTAACACAAGACAAACGCATTAATTTTGGCATGTGTTTGTCTCATCATCTTGAAATTAATTCCACTCTCAGTATGGCACTGAAAGGTAAACAAACACATGCTAAAATCCCTACAATTCTAGCATGCAAGAGAGGCTGGATCACTTCCTACATCTTCCATACAGACCCGAACAACCTGTTGTTCACCTGGTCAGAATTGGCTGTGGTACTTCTTACACTTACCACATAGTTTCATCGTTAACTTTTGGCTACACTCCTTGATATCTCAAATTGAACGAAATGCCTCATCCATTTGATGCTAATGATAATATAAAGAAGTGGTTTTAGATTATTTTAGAGATTTGTCTTCTCTCTTATTAAAATGTTAAAATTGTAAGAAGACACTCATCCCCACTGGCATCTAACTCCAAAATTAAAAATTATCCCATGTTGCCAAAATGTATATTTTAAAAAGTCCTGGAACAATTAATCTTGCTATTTCAAAGTAAAAAATAATTATCTTTTGAAATTAAAAAAAACCTGGGCTTTTCTTGAAAAGTCTTTGTCTTTTACTTTCTCAAGCCAATTATAACTAAATTCATATTTTATTTGTATACTTTTAAAAATAAAATAAATATTACAGAGAAGATTCCAATATCCTCAATTGCTCTGTGTGGTCTTTCACCTCTAAATTATCTCTATCCATGAGATACTACTTTATTTGAGAAGTAACAATAGTTCTTTGTCATTGAAATTCACACCAGTACAAAAAAAGTATCCGATGTATTAATAGGAAAGTACCTGAGTTGTAAAAGGCAAATAAATAATACTGGCATATACACTGATATTTGAGTCTTCTTATCTATGCTAAATATTCTTATAGGAGATGTATCTTATAGCTTCTTACAATTAAATTTGAATCTTCAAGAAAATGAGAGCACCTGTCAATCCTTTCTTCACATACAGATGAACTCTAGTACCCAAATTTAAAGAAACTCTACAAAACTTCATTGCCATCAAATACCTTTTATCTCTCAAATGCTACCACTTTATGTTTGTCTTAGTGATTTGTGAAAGATATGAAAAGAAGTTAAAATGATTTCTTTATTGTAGTATTGAAGACAGAAGCAGAGATCCCAAATGTGAAAGAAACTCACCCTATACAAAGGAAGCCAGCGAGAGTATCAAAATTCATTAAAACTCGTTTCAACCTTAGCAGGACCAGATTTGGCAAATCAGTTATTTTAGGGAAAAAGGCTAGGCTGGTTCTGCTATCCAGCAATTTCTCATTCCCTTGTAAGTAAAAAGGACACTCTGTAATGAAAAATGTAAATATTCAAACACCTGAAAAAACTTCAAGTAACTAATTTTGATATCCAATGTGGTCTTTTGGTGAGTTGTGCAAAATGATACTGGAAAAAAACCCCAATCTTCAATGATTTAAAAATTAATGCATTGACAAGTAGAGCATTTATTAGGAAAATTATGTATTTAATATAAAATGGCTCCTTCATGCCATTTGTTCAGCCTGCCTTTTCCTATACCACAGAAGTATATTTTCAATACGGACCGATACCATTAGAATGTTTTTAAATAGAAATTTTATAAAACTTATTGTGACTTGAAAACAGGCGTAATTTTAGACAAGCTAGCATGCTTTCATTGTCTATAGCTGCCTCCTGTATTAGGCACACCATAACTTTTAAAAGCCTGAGGACTGCCTTGCATTTAATCTTTTGCCGGAAAAGCTATTGAAAGCAAGGACTGTCTTTCTGGTTTGGGTTTGTATGTTCCCCTTGTACAGGCAAGGCCAGTTTGCAATGCTGTCCTAGTCACTGCCATAGCAAGAACACATTCTATGAGATAATAACCATCCTCCTCATTGCTATCAACTGCCCAAACTTCCATTTACCTTGGATCCTTAGCCTTGCACATTATACAGTTTCATGACAAAAGGAGATTTATGCTCTCTTTAGTTATCAATTTCATTGATTTTCAAGAAACAGAACTTTGTAGACATTGTCATAGAAAAAAAGATTATTTTGGTTTTATTTAGTTAATTTGGCTGATTTTTTTGAAAGCTATTTTTATTTTGATTTTATTATTTGAAAATAAATGCTTTTTAAACAGATGTATTAATAGCACTGACAACGCTGCTCAGGGACTGAAAAGACATAGTCTTCAGAAAGTAAATCGCCTGCTAGTTCTCTGGTAGGTAAGTTTTTACAGGAGATTTATGTTTCGAGGTCAGGATGAAGCTGATGAATTTCATGAAATATGAGATTCATTTTAAAACAATACAGAGCTATTTTCAGCTCAATGAACATATATTTTGCAATTCCTCCTCCTCCTCCTCCATTCTTCTTCTGACCTATAACCTCCCAGTTCCATTTCCTATTTCTGTTCAAACTGAATGCCCTTGGGTGAAAAGCTAGGACCAAATCAATTTCTTTCACTAAAAATCTGTTCTGTCCTCTTTCAGCTCAGTTCCTGTCCTAAGAAGCAATTATTTTCTGGGCCTAATGAATATCACATCTTCTATCTTTATATGCTGTTCACTTCACCTCCACCTCTCCTCCTGTCATGTGATATATCAACTTCTTCAAACACATCAACAGGTTTAATCTTTCCCTTTGGGTCTTTTCTATCTCCTTCTTAACTTCATTTTTCTTCTTCTATTTGCCTTCCTTCTCCTGGTCCTAAGTCAGTTCTTAAACTCTATTCCTTTATCTATTCCATAGCACTTTGTGTCTAACTTTCATCTCCTGACAATGCTAAAAAATGCAGTTCTTTTTGACTCTTCTGTCCAGTTTCCAACTCCTCCGCCAGTTATTTCCTTCAGCTTAATTCTCCTTGCTCTTTGACCTCCTGTTCTCTTCTGGTTTTCTGACTCACTGTTTTCAAATAGTAAGTAAGAATGATGCAATTTCTATACTCCCAGTACCTTTTTCATATGACTACACTACTGAATATACATCTTGGCTATCGCACTGTACAAGCGTGGATGCTTCTCAGTTCATACATGAGAGACCTCTTGTCAGTGGCATCAACCTACAAAGCCAGAAGTGTTTGCAAGTCATACTTATTGCTATCCCTGCAAGTGGTTCAGTTCTTCACGCAGTAAGCACAAGTGATGACAAGTAATTTTGAATTTCTCAGAGTTTGGTAGAAATAGTTTAAAAATGGCTGATTTCAGAATACTAAGCACCCTTCTGCAACAGAAAATAAAATGCTGGTTTATGTTTGGACATGGAGAAGAACACCATTCTGAACCACTTTTGAAAATCACAGTGGATGTATACTAATACATAGTTGTTTTTTCTTTTTTGTAGGTTTCTTGGGGTTTTTTTTCAATCAAACAATAGATATTAGTATGGATAACAAGTTTTTATCACCCTATTGACACAACTACCTGAAAGCATGAAATTCCTTTAGCAGACATGACACTTCGAGACTGAAGTTGGTAGCTCCATGTAACTACTATCTATCTTGGAAACAAAGATCATGAACAACTTGCAATTTTGCATGACCAGAGCAGGCCAACAGGCTGGAGAGGATACTACAAGGGATGTGAGAGGCAGAACTAATAGGATGGAGCATTTTTCAGTCTGCAAACATAGTTCTCTAATTAGAGGTCATGCTGTCATTATTCTGATCCTGTATTCAAACATTTTCATCTTTTTCCGTGATACATAGTATGTGGTAGGAAACTGAGTCACACCCACCAAGATACATACCTGGTTTTTTCTGGACCTTCAAAATGAAAAACTAACAACCCATAGCAGGCTGCACATTAACCTTTCATTGAGGGCCATGGTGGAATCATAATATCACACATCCTAAAATCAAGTACAGTTCATATTCATTAGTCTCAAGCCATCCTGAAGTAGCACTCAATTTTCTTTGCTTGAGTTCAAGAGCACTCCCATTTATATTCGTTCTTCCTTCCCATCTAGGAGACTCACAGTATTCTTCCTCAAGAATTTGCTGAATAAAACGACATGGTGTGATTCTTGGGGTGTCCTATGCAGGGCCAGGAGTTGGACTTAATGCTCCTGATGGGTCCCTTCCAACTCAGCATATTCTGTCATTCTATGACATGAATCAAAAATGTATTCAAAACATAAGTGAAACAGCTTTTCCTAATGGTTTAGGCTATCCTTTCAGACACAATCATATCGATTTTCATTTCCAAGGTTGTAAAAAATGATGCAGGTTTTTTATTGAAAAATTACTGGACTCAAGAAGAAACTGTTTACTTGAGCATACAGGTAAGAATGCAGACCTTGTAATACATAACTTCCAATTTTGTTAATGCTGGGTTACAAAAAATTAAAAGCAAACTTTTGCTAGGCATTTTTACACCTTTTAGTGAAGTTACAGTCCAGCCCTGGATAATATTTTGCTGTTATCTATATACTTAGTGTACAAAAGGAAAGCTTGACTTACAATGCCAAACACAGAAATTTTAATGGTTATTTCAGGCCAGGATTCCAGCTCACTGTCATGAAAGATGGAACAGAACAAGGTAAAGACAAGAATAGTTTTCCGAATTGGAAGTCTAAAAGCTCTTTTCAAGAAGTGCTGACTGCACTCCATCTCAGTATTACTTAATCCCTTTTAACTTCCTCTCTGTAGAGATAAGCAGTGAGAACAGATATCATAGCTTGGTTCTGTACTGAATTCATGTAATTGTTTCTTGTTCTGCTGGCGATCAAAGGACAGGTCTTTACCTTCCCACCTTTTATTTCTACAACTACTTAAATTTCCTAATTTGGGTTACTCTTGTTGTTACAAAGTAGCACTACAGCAGAAATAAAGACTCTCCTGGGATTTAAAGGAAGAATTATTGGAGGGAATTGTCCCAGCAGTTTTAAGTGTGAAAAATGTCTACATGTCCCAAAAATGAGATCTTTATTCACACACTGGATCCCACGCTTGGACATTAGCTGCTGTAGAAATTCTGTCAACTGGAAACAGCAAGAAAGTTCTCCGGTACACAAATCTGTCAGAACGTCTTCCTTTAGCAATGCAATGCTACCAACTGGCATAAAGCAAATGAGTCACATCCTAGCCTTGTCCCTCGTTAAATTGATTTAGGTAGATTAAAATTACATGTTTGAAAATACCCAGAGTTCATAAATAGGTAAATTAAAAAGCTGGTAATTTATTTTGATGGAGAAAGACCTTGGAAATGTGTTTCATTTACATTCTAAGGTACAAACATTAATAATATCAAGGTCAATGAAGAAGAGAGTTGACCTGAGAAGTAATTTGTTTTAGTTTTCAACTGTCAGATTCCATATGAGCTGCGAATGTAGTATTCACTCTCTTGCCATGTAAACTGACATGGGATTTGTTTCACAAAATGACGTTTTGCAGCAGCTCAGAGAGCAAGTGTCACTACAAAGTGAAGTGTGGAATTCTAAAGCAACTTTAGGGTTATTGGTAGAAATTATTATTTTATTTATGCCAATGCAGAAGAGCTGCTAGTAAAACGAGCCATAGAAAAATGAAAATATTTATACAAATAAAGAGAGTCAATCTTTCTGTATTCTTTACTACATTCTGTGTCTGCTGCAATGCAAGAGAAAGTTGCTTAAGGAAAGGTATTTTGTTTGAGGTAGGCTTGGAGACAACACTACAGCATTCTGCAAGCATTCATCAAGCTGTTTATGCAGATATAGGGCTTCTGTCAGACTCTGGTAACATGTTTTGATTTACAATGTTTATGCTGATAAACTGTTACTGCAGGCTTCAGTAAGTCTTTTACCTATCCATCTAATGAACAACTGGACTTAAATTAGCTACTCATTCAACTTAAGTAATTTATCAGTTACCTTAAGGAGATTATATTTTGTAGATCAGCAAGAACAATAGGAAGCTCTTACTCTAATATGTAGGTTACTCAGTCAACACGTAGGATTGTTTACACATTCACATGTACAGGTTAAACAAATATTCAGCAATGGCTTTGTCAATGCTGCAAAGTCAAGCAGCTGAAAGTTTGGAAATATTGTACCCCTAGTGAATCCCCTAGAAAAGTTTTGTCCTCTAGTTAATCCATCTGTCACACTAAATTATTAATATGGTATCAGAATTTCACACCCACAATCAAGAACATGAATATTTTTGAGAATGAGTTTCCATCGTAAAAGCAGTTCATAAAAAGCCATTCTCATTTTTTTTTAAAGCTGGCAGATAAATATGTATCACAAGCAGAATATGAAGTCTGAGCTCTTGAAAAGCTGCAGTGGCTTTTTTTCTCTACATCTCAACTGCTACTGTGAGCTGTAGTTACACAGCTGAGAGATAAAAGCTGGTATTCCAGCTGTGATGAATTTGGGCAGAATTCTGTGTCCACCTGGAAGAGGAGAGGAAAAGAAAAGCACGATTTTACAGAAGTCACGCAGTGGACACTAAGCAGGAAGAAACCATGAAGAACCCACTGGACTAGACTATTTCAGCAGGTCCTGGGCAGTCTCAATCTATCCCTATGCAGCTCTTCCGTTGGATGTTTCACATCACAAAAGCCTACCACAAAAGCTCTTAGAAAGGAAGCTAACACCATGCAAATCCCTGGCAAAACTGAAAGAAAAAAATATTGAAATTGAAGGAATGGAAATTCAATTTAGTTTGAGCTAAAAAGACCCCATTTTTAATATGGATACCCAAAATTGTTTTATAAAAAATTTGAATATATATTGTGAAACTCTAAGCAAACAGAAAATTCAAAATTTTGCTTCGAAGATGTCTACAAGTTCTACATCAAATCTTATTTTCAGGGTAAACTTGAAGGTATTAGTCTAACAAATTCCAAAAAAACGGGATGAATATCAAAATACTTGAATGAAACTGAACGACGTTCAATGAAAACTACAAAGAACTTTAAATACTTGGAACTTTCAGTTCAACCATAGTATTCTGCCTGTGCCAGGTCTTTTTTTGGGTCTAGAGCAGAATAACAGTATTTAAAAAATAGAACACTGGGAATAATTGCGTCTTTGACACTAAATCTGATTCTCTATAGAACTGACATTCACTGGAGTCTTGAAACTGCTTGTATGAATTAGGGCACTTGACTGCAGCCACAGTGCAGTCAGACTTTGGCTGGGAATACTGAGCAGGTTTGGTGAACTTCCACTTCTTTCACCAGAAGGAAGCAGTAAAAGGGTAGTTTTAGTAGACTGTATTTCAATCAAACTTGAGGAGCACTGCAAAAGACAGATGAAAAAGTTCTCTAGGGCCTTAATATTAGCTTATGAAAAAAAGTACTAAAAGTTAAAAAGCAAGAGAACAAGCAAAAGCTATTTGGGGAGCAGGAAGAAACAACTTAGCTCAGGAATTTAGTAGTTAATGGAAACATGACACTAAATAGTAAAGGAGAGAAGAAAAAAGCAAAAAGGTAGACATGCATTACTAAGGGGAAGGAAATCTGAAAACAGTAAGGGAAAGGCTGCATAGGAACTTTTTTACATTTTATATTTCTGAGAAAGGAGAGTCATTCAGTGGTTTTACTCTTCCTCAATGGAATTAGTAAAAAATTAAAAGAAAGCTCTTAGGCAACAAGTTCGGCATCTTCTCAAATACTCATTCATTTTAGAAATGGAGTTTTTTACTATTAATGTATGAATAGTCATAGGCCCGTGTTTCTGTCACTGCTGTTGTTGGCTGACATTTGAATTGATTGCGATTTTGAAAAATGTACTTTACTGTAAGAGTGAGACTAATAGATCACAAATTACAGTAAATGGAATTGCCATTTTGCACAGCATTGTGATTATAGACAGCACAAGAAATAGCTGAAGATCACATCTGTTTAAATATGGACAGTGCTGTTTAAAGGTCAAATGGATGTTTTGTGGAAAAACGCAAGACGACAAATTAAAAACCCAAAACCAAAGCTTAATACCACATTTTCAATCCCAGGCAAAAGTCTACCTCAGTATCAGTAATGCTCAGGTTACCAGCACAGATATTAGCACAGAGCTTGTACAGAGGTGCTTGATGATTTGCACTACGTGTTTGACACTGCTGTCAGTCAAACTTGTGCAGTAACAACAGTACTTAAAGAGTAGCCAGCATGTTGAAGAAAGAAGTTCACATTTCCTGATTTTATGTGTTTTAAATAAAATATCCTAAGTATTAAAAAATAGGAAAATAAGATACCAAAAATGCTGCTATTCCTCCGGTTCAAATTAGTTTCTCATGAGCCACACTATTATTAGCTGATAAAAGCCTTTCCATAGCATAGCCTTGGGTTTAGAACACTCTAATGCAATGGAACATTTTATGTATCATACATATTAATACATTAAAAATTGGCTAAAATGGATTAAATAAAATTTGTGAATATAGTCTGTAAATCAAAATAATTTAAAGACAATACTGCCAGAATGAGGAAGACTAAGCAGAACAGGAAAATGTTGAGATGATAGTAGCATGATATTTAAGATAGGAAGTGTTTACATTTTGTGAAAGTAAACCAAGGCCAACACAGACCTGTATCACTTTAAGGTGACACAGCAAACAGCAGTAGTGGTGATCCGTATAGATTCACATGCAACAGATCTCTGAAAAGGCTACTATGGTCTCAGGGTGCAAAAACAAGGGGATTATTTATAAATCAAGAAAAATAATGGTTCCATTAAACAAAATCCTTGTGTCAGAGGCTATATGTAACTTCTCTGGGTTTTAATCTTTGCAATACCTGTATATAAGATTTTAAAGGCTTAGTCTCTCAGCTTCAGCTTTCCTTAATGCAGAGCAGATAAAAATGACTTAGCCATTTATCTTTCCAATGGGTAAAAATGTGATAAAGGCCATCTTCTAAAGACAAGACTCAAGATCAAATTTAATAGATGCAACTTGCTTATTCTGCAAGCTGAAATAATGGCAAAAGAGAAATGTATAGCAGCATTCACTAAACAAACTGATGAACTCATAACCAAAATTTCTGTAAGTTATGGGCCAGTATCTTTTCAAAAATTAAATATGCCTATTGCAAGAAAATGTTTTTTTGACATATTGAACTGTTCAACATTAGACATACAGACCACTTTTCTTCACGCTCAAAACATTTCTTTCCCTGAAGACAAACCTTTCCAAAAGGCATATTCATTTAGCAGTTATAACGAATTCAGGTGTTAAAACTTTTGATAAATGATGTTTACTCTTATGCTGTAAACTAAATCTTGTCAGGTGGTTTCAGTTAATTTTAGCTAGTTTTTGTCCAATCAGCTGTCAGAATGTTGTACCCATTTGCAGAAATGGATGACTTTGACTAGCAGTTGCATTTGGTACTTGAGTTAGTCAGAAAACACTGCTGCTGGAACAAAGAAAATAAAAATCTGGTTACCAAAATTAAAAATAAAATGGTTGACTTCGTGTTTCTAAAAAGACTAAACAACTCCAAAATGCAAGCTATAGACACATCTTAGATACAGTCTTAAAATGTCACTAGCAGTTCAGGACACTAGAGTCAAGGATATTTAAATTCTTTAGCAGGGAGACCTGGAAAGCTTATCTGGAGATTAAAAGGTTATTTTATGATGAAAGGCTTCAAGACTTCTGAATCTGCTCAGTATTCGAAAGAAGACTAAAATGATCATAGGAGGTACCAGTGAACTTGAAATAGTACTGTACAGATTATAAATGCAGCAGAATTAAAATAGGAAGATGGACAAGGAAGTAATATACCAGAGGAAAAAAGATGATACTTCTCTGTGTTGCATAAGAAGCAATGGAACACATGAAGGCAGTGAAAAGACTGGTAAGGGGATTCACAGCTGCTTAAATACTCAGTGTCACTTTTTGACAGCTGTTAAGTGGCTGCATCTGTCCAAAGGTACCTTGATGGAGTTGGTGAATCTGTAGTTTCCACATTACCACACCATGTCTACTTGCAACATGTTTGGTACCTCAGGCTTGTAACTGAAAGAAAATCAATAGGCTCACTTCCTTTCTCCTTTGCCTTTCCTTGAATTTCTTTTTGTATTTACTTACTAAAGCATCTTCCTCTTGCTCTACTACTTGATAATCACACTACCTTACTTACACTGTCTGACTCCATCCATTCCTCTTACTTCTTTCAGTTCATCAATA
Organism: Falcunculus frontatus; assembly: GCA_013398115.1. Taxonomy (NCBI): domain Eukaryota; kingdom Metazoa; phylum Chordata; class Aves; order Passeriformes; genus Falcunculus; species Falcunculus frontatus. Next base: position 3,090,567 of record VZRV01002222.1, read on the forward strand.
ACCTGTGATTCTCCCAATCTGAGATTACTGGTCCATATACACTCTAAAGGATCTTCAACTCCATTTGCCATCTTACTGTTCATCCCACAGTGCTATCTTCATCCCTTACCTTTCAGAAGCATTTTTAAACAGAATTTTACAGACTCCTTATAAAATACATGTCCTGTTCTTTCCTTACCAGTGTTTTCTACTATACTGATCAATTCTGATCCAAGACTTAAATCTTGCCATCCTAACACCTCCACAGCCTTTCACATTACTCCTTTTCTTAACATCTATTTCAGACTCTGTGGGCCTGTAGTTTAGTTCTCACTCATCCAGTTTTTGTCTTATAGTTTCTTTTCTCTATTGTACCAGACTCTCCAACCTTTTAATATCATCTCTGGTGAATATTATGTGGATTCAGCTGAAATTTGTGAGTCAATGGCTCACCTCTTTTATACAACCAGGCAGTTCCCTTTTATGTATGTTTAACTTCCTTTCCAATTTCATTATTTTAAGTGGCCTGATAGCAGCTCAAACCTAGTACGGCTAGCCCAGAAAAACTTTGACTTCTCTAAATCCTTACCCATATCTATTCTTCAGTGCTTAGCCTTATTAACAGAAAAATTTCCGCAGTAGCTCAGGATATGTATTAACTCTTGCCCTTCACTTAAATTCTTCCTTCTTCACAAAAATCAAACAAAGAGAACTTTATCCCTTCAAAGTGAAAACTACTATCCAGCCCCAACTTCTTTCTTCCTTGGTAATCATAATCTTCTTGCCTTCTCCTCAACTCTTGCTCATTTCTTGTCTCTCCTGATTTACTCCTCAGATCATTTTCCTTCATTATACATTCAACAGTATTATCAAAATCGTAATTTCTGTTTCTGTACTTCATTTGTAACTTCTTTCAACCTATTCCCAAACATCTTTATTAGTCCTAACATAACCATATTAATACAGGTTTTTTTAAAAAGAACCACATTTCATGGAAACAGAGACATTAATTCACATTAGACAAATTCATCTTTCCACCTCAACATCATATAGTAACAAAACAAATCAGGTAATTTTGTAATAAAAGCATTATGCATAGACTTCTAAGCTGTTTGGCTGCAAGACCCTAAACCAGAGACTGGTTTAAATTGTATCCCCTGTGAATCTAAATACATGGTATCTGGAAGGCTGATGCAATTGGAGCCCAGTCTACTGGCAATCTGAGTATGAAATTTCATTTGTAAGTTAATGATACTCCAACATAAGCAACCTTCTAACACTAGCCTGAAGTAATTCCTGGATGTTTTTGGTACTGCACAAATACTCAAGAGGTAAGGAAGGCTGAGTAAGACTTTACCATACAGAGACAAAAGTTTTGTCTCTACAGGGGAAAAGGAATAAGTCCCCCCTGTCAAAAAAAAAAAAAAAAGTTTTTTCTCAAAAGGGGAAAAAAAAAATGACCCCCCCCTTAAAAAAAAAAAAAAAGAAAAGAAAAAGAAAAAAGAAAAAAAGCCAAGCCAACCATACTTTGGTTAAAAAAACAAAACAAAAAATCAAAACATAAAAAAAGAAAAAAATTTATAAGGTAAGTTCAGTTAATGAGAGAAAAAAATTATACTGTCATCTTAAGGGGTTTTTTCCTTCTTAATATTAAAATACACTCTCAGAGAAATTCACAATTATATATTTTTCATTAGTGAAATGAAAGGGAAGCAGACGACAAGTGAAGCAGACTAGATATTGGTTGTCAGAAAGCAGTGCCAACATGCAGAGGCACTGTCTAGACCCATCTGTATCTATCATATATACAGATATAAAAAGCCTCAGGTAAGAATAACGACCTATTATTTATCTATTATAATAATCTACTTTTTCTTGCCCCTCATTCATATCTCATTATGTCAAACGCTTTTGGCTGTTTTTCTCTAAATTACTGTGTTGGGTAGGAAAAGATACCATCAAATCAAGACAGAAATGTTCACAGACATAAACAACCATTTGTGTTTAAAAATTCAGGAAGTCTTATCCAGTTCCACACTCCTGTGATGGCTAGATAGAAAAACTGAAGGGCAGAAAGTATAATCACCTCCAGCCCTCCAGCCTGTTCTTCAGACAGTTTTTCCTACCCTCAAGGCAAGGACAACTGATGTGTCAATCAACCAGCTCCTGAAATGTCAAACAGTTTTTAACACCAGTGTATTGTGGTAAATCAAAAACAGGCCAAGTCAAATGAACCAGTTGGACATAACATATTCAAGGAAGATACCATCTATCAGGAGGTTCAAGAAAGAAACCTATTCCTCCTCAAGTCATCTCACTGCAATACACTGTTACATTACAGATTAGCAGAAGTATAACCAGGAACTGCTAAATTATGCTTAAGATACATAGCAAACAAAATTACAGAATGGAAATTTGAAACAACTAAACGGAAAATGTTGGGAAAACAACTCTCAACTTTGACGTTTCTGCTTTGAATCCAAAAATAGGCCACGATATGGCTAAATGAAGAGCAAAGATAATGGATTTTTTTCTAAAATTATGTAGAAGATTTATTTATGAAGTTAATCAAAAAGGCCAAGTAATGTCTCAATATCTACATCCTTAACCATTACACCTTATTCCCACAAAATCCTATGTAAGCAGACATAAATATATGAAGTAGTCAATCTTCTATAGACTTAATACTACATGTAAGGGTGTTATTTTGCAACAGTAGAGTTTTGCTGTAATACTGAGAAACATTCATCACACAAGTAAGTCAGTGGCAAACTTCAGTGTAAAGCTGAGACCCATCTGTATGCAGCACCCAGCACAGTGAAGCGTTGAGATATTCCAGAATATAAAAGATCACTCTTCAAAACGTCTGTAAAGTTTTGTGCCTCTTCATCTTTGTAGAGCACAAAAACTTTATTAGGAGTTTTCTTACAACTACAAGCTAGTATAAGAAATTTGGTACATGACCCTTTTTGGGAATGTGAGTAATTTCCTACTGAGAAATTACCTATTGTTTAATGGAAAGTCGTTGATCTCTGCCCACCATCTGCTTAGTCCAACTGCTTATTTAACATGTTGGGTGATAGCAACACTTTATCTCAGAAATTACCCTTGCTGAAGCTAATGAACATCATGTTGTAATTTTAACTAGATTCAGATTTATCTCCAGTCCTAGCCAAGCACTGAGTCCATTAGTTGCTGACAGTGACTAGTGTGTTTGGCTAGCATATTAACTCACAAATTGTTCCACTAAAATCAACATAACCAAACATACAAAAGTTATCTCAACGATTCTCAGTTGGGATACAGTCTTTATTTCAAGGTGGCATCCTTTCACAACATCTGTATACAACACTCGGATTTTATTAAGAAAATTTCTTTTGGATGCTTTTATGGTACAAGTTTGTAGACACATCCCTCTCTGTAGACCTCAGGACAGATCAGAAGGGCAGACTGTGATGCTTATGTGAAACACAATCAACCACTGCTAACCTGTATTCGAAAAGAGAAAGGAATTCCTGTATTTCACTGGAAATTGCTCACATACAAGTAAAACATCCTCCCCCCACCCCGTAAAGAGTTTGAAATCCAAAAAATATCAGGTAATTTATAATTCGAAAGAATATCCTTAGACACAGGTTATGTAGAAGATCCCCTACCAGACACCTGTACTACTCAAAATGTGGTATGAAAGGCCAGGAAGGGCTGCTGAGTTCTGCTACCACAACCCAGCTGGGAGATGATCCTCTAAGTGGCAGAATGTGGCCTTAACACTTACACAACTCTAGGCTCAAACATTTTACTTCTTCAGATTTTCCATGGACAAAGTGTTTGAATTGGCCTTCATTTTACTGAAACCAGTTTATTCACTGCACCTCTGCTACTGTGCCACTGCTAACTTTTGATCTCAAAAATGTATTTTTTTACAAAAGCTAGATTAATAGCATATCCTACGTCACTGTTGACAAAAAAGAATTTAAAGAGATTTTCAAATGGTGTCAAATTGCACATTGCTAATACACAATAGTAAGTGAAGTCTTATACAAACATGGAATAGAGCAGGATGAGGAAGTTAATGTTATAATTACCGAACTCGAAATGATGTTTTTCATGTCCTTCCTATTTACAAACATTGTATCAGAAGCAGCTGACTCACAGACACCAAACTGACTGAATAACTGATGGGTTAGCATTATCTACGTGCTGCTCAAGAACAAACACACCTGAACAGCCACAAGCATGAGGCTGCATTATAGACCTACAGCATGAATGTATGTTTCTCACATTTATTACATAGCATTCTCCACATAAAGATACAGGACAGAGACTTGCAAGGTTGGTTGTTTCATGTCATTTACAAAAAACAACAGAATAGGCATTTTAAAACACTGTTTGCTACAGTATGATCCGAATCTATCTTTCAGCAGCATATATGGGGAATGTATTAATCTAGAAATAACTATGCAGTTGCTAATGAAAAAAGAAGCAGCAGAATACACAGAAGAGAGAGAGAGATTGAAAAGATTTTTTTAAAAACTCTGTGCATTACTGTGCTGTAAACCATTCATTTACAAAATTAGTTTGAGCTTACAAGTATGTCCAGCCTACCCTTGTATATGCATTACATAGTTTTGCAGCAGTGGAATGAAATTTTGCAGCCAACACCCTTCACATATAACTAGTTTGTGCTGAAACAATTTGTCAATCTTATTTAACTGTTGTTATTTGCTGCAGCACAAGGAAATTCTAACTGATACAGGTTAGACTTCTGATGTCAAAAATAGCAACAGCTGTCTTTCACAAAAATTCACTAAAGCTAGCTTGCATCTTCCCTTCCAAACTTAATCACAAATTCTAAGGATGTCCAAGTGCTGTCATCCGTTTCTTCCTCTGTCCCCGAAAAGTACAGCTGCATTCTCTACCTTTATGTGGGTCATTTCTCCACAATAGCAACATTTTTTTAAATGGCATTCAGGGTTGCAAAATGGAAAGGGATCCCATTTCACTGCAGCCATTTGTTCCTAACACAGAGAGGTAGAAGTGTGGCAGGATGGAAGCTCTCTCCTATCTCCACCTGCTCCCTCTGTAACTTTTTTAGTACTATTCCAGTAGACTTTAAATCTTACTTACAAAAGCCAATATACCAGATGTCCTCGACTGTCCCACCTGGTGGCTGTGTTGACACTCTCCATAAGTGATCCACCTATCCATCCTCATGCATGCATACATGAAAGAAGCACCGGGCAGTGTGCATGATGTGTTCTCTCTCGGACCTGTACAGGGTACGTGAAGAGTGACAGCTGTTTGTTTTAGAGCTTTTTCTTTTAGTTCTAGCTGCACAGCCTCATGTGCTTTGCTCAGGAGGTTCCATGTCGACAATCTTATAATTGCTGACTTGGAAATCATCACACTAGCAGGATCTGGTCTGGGAACTGAAATACAACAGGCTTAGCTACTCAGTATGAGCTTCCTCTGCCTAGAGAAAATACACAATCCCTTATAGTCGGTACTTATCTTCCTCACCTGTGTTTTGATCATCAGGTATATGGTTTTCACATAGCTATTCTCACTTTGCTTTTTCTTTTATACAAGCTTTTAAAGAATTATATGACGAGCTCAGGAAATCTTGGCTTCTATTTGTGCTTCTCCTAAGAAGCAGACTACGCCATGCACACTCTTCTGTGTCACACAGCATAGCTGAAACTTGTTTACTGCTATCAAAGCTTATTTACAGTCTATCAGAAAGCTAAAAATACTTTTAATTTTCCCACAATATAAAGCAGACTGCCACTGTACTTCTCATCAAGCCAGATACCCTGCCAACAAAACATACAGGCTTGTGAATTCAATCTTCAGTCAGCACTGAATCTGGCTGTTCAGACCAAGGGTTCCAAAGCCAAAGCCTCATTATAGAATCATTGTGCACATCTACCAATGTACAATCAAGAAATATATGTCAAAAAAAATAGTGTCTTGCTGACAAACATTGTACAAGCAGACCTCTGCTTATACTGAAAAATACCATCACATTTTCCTGTTTTCCTACAATATATCCCAAATAACCCCAAATGTACATCTGTCCATTTCATTATCCACAAGTACAGATCAAAGTCACGTATAGAAATATGTTTACATATAAATGTCCACTATTTTCAGTCATTTAAACTGGAAACTAAAAAACAAGAATTATGCCTACAGTTGCACGTATTTATATTCCCAGTTCTTTAATGATGGATTTCTTTTACTAATGAGATTAAGTTCTATGTGTTTGTAATTCTATGCTTTTTTCCTAAATGACTGCTCTTAACTGTATACAACATGTTATTAAGACTACTTTCCCACTTTTCAGTGACTTCCTACCCCACTCACATCCCTCAGAATTTGGGGAATGGACCCAAGATACACATATGTTGAAGAGTCCAATTATGATAGCTACGAAGAGACCAATTACGGTCAATTATTGCCATTACTAATGCTAATTAGTAAGTAACGATTTGTTCAGAAAACTAACTGGAAAAGGGAACAAAGACACTCATCAATGAACAAGAAAGGTCTGTCTTGGTTCATTCCCTGTTTGGGCAATGATTTATTTGGTTTTGTGGGCACGTTTGCCATGCTACAGCTGCTTTTATAGTCTCTGTTTCTTGAGGTATCTGAAAAGCTAAGTCTGATACAAAGACTTGATGGATGTCTGCCTAACTAATGTATGTAGCTATTACTTTGTATTTTTCTTCTTTATTACATTTTCAGAATCAAAAAGAGATAAGCATTACCACGAATCACTGTTATCAATATCAAGAAGACACACACAAAAGATGTTTGAACAAAATGAAAGTCTACATGTCAGTAGTAGACAAGCTGTTGCTAGAAAGTGCCAGATAATTAAATTTTACAGAGAATCACAAATTTTGGACCTCTCAAAGTGATGAGATCTGTCAGACACAGATAAGAATTTGTATTTTTAAAATACACAAGGTTTCATATTGCATCTTCTTTTAATGTGAGAACAAAACAACCCAGTTATTTATGCCAACAGATCCAAGCAGTTTGTCACACCGCGAAGGACAAAGCATCGCTCTGGTTGGGCCACCACCATCCTGACACCAACAGACAGAATTTCTAGATAATAAAGCGGGAATCTGTATTCACCCAGTTTACACAAGAAATAGTGAGAGGACAGCAGAGGATGTATCTATCTCAGGACAGTGTCCTAACCAAGGGTGCAGAGAACAGGAAGCCTCAAAAGCGGAAGCAGGCACTGGAAGGGACACAGCAGGTCTGCCTGACTCCAGCTGAAGACCTGGACACCCACTGGGAGCCTGCCCCAGCATGGGCTGGGTCTGTTCTCTGGCACGTTTTGCACATGATGCAGGATATAAAAATCTTGTATTCACAGCGATACAGAAGGCAAATATTTTTTAACATTTTAAGGGAAGGAATGTAATTTTAATATTTTTTCTTTTCAATGCCATACACAAAGGATTAGACGCAAAACTTGCTGTGAGATGAGGTTAGGAAAAGCCCTCAAGTTTTCCAGGCTAACCTGAGAAAACAACCTTTACTTTCCCTGGCTGCTCAAACTGTTTGAGAGACACTGTGGTGTCTGGGGCACCACTGTCCTGGCACTGGCAGCAGAGGCTGAGGGGCACTGTGAGGAGAGGCTGGGTCTGCCCAGGGCTGGTCACAGCAGGTTCCACATGACTCACTGCACCCACCACAGGGCACATCTGAGCCAACAACTGAGGCAGGGACAAAACCCCCTGGGAATACCTCTGGGAAACGTATTTAAGATGGTGCAAAACCACTGCTCAGCAGTGAGAAATGAGGGGGGAAAGTGAGAAACAGCCCTGTGCACACCAAGGTGAGAGAAGGAGGAGGGGAAGGAGGAGCCCCAGGGGCTGGAGCAGAGATTCCCCTGAAGCCCATGGCAGGGACCATGATCACACAGATTCCCCTGCAGCCTCTGGAGGTCCCCAGGTTGGACAAAGGGAAAAGGGTGAGGAGTAAGGAGTGACAGGGACCAGCTGTTATAAACTGGACACAAACCACACTTCCCACCTCCCTGCACTGCTCAGTGGGGGCAGGCAAAAGAGTTGGGAATGAAGGAGTGAAGTTGAGCCTAGGAACAAGGAGGGAAGGTGTTTTAAGGTTTTGTTCTTGTTTCTCACCATACAAATCTATTTTAATCGGCAATAAATTAATCTTCCTCAAGTCGAGTCTGTTCTGTCTGTTAAGGCAAGTGATGTCACTGTCCTTGTCTTGAGAAACAGGGAATGAGAGAGTGGCTGAGTGGGAGCCTGGCAGCCAACTGAGGTCAGCCCACCCCACCCGGGAATCAAATTTGGGAATTGAATTTTATAAATTCAGGTAGTCCAGTGACCAAAGTTCATTATTCATTACAATGCTAAGCACACTTGCTAACAGTCAGGTGAGCAACACTTGCTACAGAGAAAGTATATGCTCGTTCCACCACCTGCTGCCCCCAGCCACCTACTGTGAAGGCTCAAAGTTCTGGAGTGGTTTCAAAAGCTGCTTAAACTGATTTAAGGCTTTGCTACTGCCAAAAGAGAAGAGATCCTGCCCTACTTTTCACATGCACATCATTGCACTATTTTCTTGTGAGGCAGCAATAAGGCTTATCTGGCTGAAAACTACTGTTCATTTTTAGTGCTGGAACAAAAAGGGAACATAAGATCATCACTTCCAGCAAAAACGCTACCATGAAACTACACCCTTGGAGTGCTTCAGGCTCATGACTTCAATGTACCTCAGAAAATAACTATGCTTATGAGACTTGGATCATAGCTGTTCCCCTAGCTTCACACTGGGGTTTCTTAAAATGTCCATCCTGATTTATTCAGATGTAAAGATAGTCAGAAATATCCCACTGGGTTTTTTTGAGCCAATTTGTCACAAACCTTTTTCAACATTGCTTGACCAAACCTGCGACAGGACCAGAGGACTTTCTGAACCAATCTAAATTTAGGGTCTACTAATCTGGTATCCTCTTTGTGACAAATGACAAGGTCAATAATTTAAAAAATGGGTGTAATCTCCTGCAGAAGTTATCTGTAACATAATTCATTCCATGAAAGAACACCCTACCTACTTATCCATTTATTTTACCCTACACATGGGGCTTTTTCTTCCTCCTAAAATCTTGCAATAATTTACGCATAGAATCAGAATCTACTGAGTTGGAAGGCACCCAACTTGAGTTGAAAGAGTCCAACTCCTGGCCACAAGAACCACATAATGTGCCTAAAAAGCATTGTCCAAATGTTTCTTGAACTTCGTCAGGCTTGGTGCTGTGATCACTCCCCTAGGGAATCTCTTCCAATGTCCACCACACTCTGGGTAAAAAGCTTTTTCCTGATATAAAACCTAAGCCTCTCCTGACACAACTTCAGGCCATTCCCTTGGGTCCTGTCACTGGTCATGAGGGTGACGAGATCTGTACCTAAACCTCTGACTTCCCCCATGAAGATGATGAAAACCACAATGAGGTCTCCCCTCAGTCTCCTCCAGGCTGAACAAATCAGATGACCTCAGCTGCTCCTCATAAGGCTTCCCCTCTGGACCCTTTACCATCCTTGTTGCCCTCCTTCGGATGCTCTCTAAGAGCTTAATCTCTTTATTATATCATGGGACCGAAAACTGCCCCCAGGACTCGAGGTGAGGCTGCCCCCAGAGCAGGGCGGGACAATCCCCTCCCTTGCCTGGCTGTGCCTGATGCACCTCAGGGTAGGGCTGGCCCTCCCGGCTGCCAGGGCACTGCTGACTCGTGTTCAACTTTCCAGGTCCTTTTCCACGGCACTGCTTTCCAGCTGCTCATTCCCCAGTCTGTCTGTACATCCAGGGTTGCCCCATCCCAGGTACAGGATCCAGCGCTTGCCCTTGTCTAACTTCACATGGTTGGTGATTGGTCAAGGTCTCTCTGTAGAGCCTCTCTGCTCTCAAGGGAGTTGACAGCTCCTCCCAATTTAGTGTTGTCAGCAAACTTATTTAGTATTCCTTTGTGTCCAAGTCATTAATGAAGATCTTAAAGAAAACTGGGCCCAGGATGGAGCCCTGCGGAACCCCTCTGTTACAACTCTCACACCGCCCTGTAAATTCAAAACTGTTTTGAATTTTCCCAGCTTCTTGGCTTCATCCTATAGTAATCTAGTAGGGCTTTTATCAGCCAGTTAAAAACCACATTTTTCTTCCCAGATATGGTGTGCACTTGTAGGTGCATACTTTTCCATAAATCTCTTATTTTCCCAAGTAGTTTTAGTTTCTTTTTTGCCTGCCAAAAAGGAAAGAAAAGGCATGTTCCCCCCACCACATAAACATATGCAGGAGAATGAGCATTTGGTTTCTGACCATTACTGATGCTGAGATTGACTGGGATAAACAGCAAGGGTTCCAAGTACCACCTCTGGCTCAGTGAGCCAACTGTTTGATTGTTCTCTTGTTGTTTAACAGCATATATATAATTGCTGCTGGTTTAGAGTGTAACACAATAAGTGCAGCGCTGTGAGGAGAAAGAGGCGGTTTTTTGCACCAGCAGTTATATTCTCTTTCTTTCAGGAAGAGTAAAATCTGAACTTGACTGTACTACTTCACGAAATTTTATTTTCTCCAAAGAAGTCTTCAGTGTAGCTGATTCATCCTGAATCATCCAAGCCCATAAATCTCATTGCAGCCTATGTTGCCAGTATAAAATAGTTGAATTTACTTTCAGCTGAGGAGGTTATACAGGGTTACATAAATTTCAACACTGATTTAAGTAATTTTTGCATTTATTGTTCTCCCTATTTTTAATGGATGGATGCACCTTAAATCTACGTAACATTCCACTTTCACTGTTGCTTAATGGTTTACACCTTTAAGATGGCAATGATTAAAGGAGGCAAGATGTATCCATCTATAGCCTAGGGATTTTAATTTATCAGTGGAAAGTTGTATCCCAAAAGAAAAATTAAGTGAAGTGTTAGTTCAGAAAAAAAGGAGGTAAAATACACAGTACTAGGAAATTTTTGGAATAATTCTATTTTTAGAGGCAGGTTTACAGTCTGTCAACCTTTGTGGGCCTATAATTTTGGTGTTCATTGAAACAATACCTTAGTCCTTATTTCTTCCCAGGGTTCCAGGGCTCCTTATTTTTCATAAAAGGGCCAAAACCTAAACACTTCTAGGGCAAGAAAATGGGAAAAAACTCAAGAGAGTGTTGCTATCAACTAGCATGGTATCTTGAATTTAAAAGGGTCAGACTATTGAGACTGGTTGGTCTGGGGCCTCCTGATTCTGTATGTGTACTGTTTACTGCCTTCTTCTCTGCTCTGTGGAGATTCCCTTAGCTGGCCTGAGCACCATTCTGCCTTTTTAGAATGTTCAAAGCAACTATACTGGAAGTAATAGTTCCCGTGAGAGGAGAACTGCTTTCATCCCTGTTACTATCAAGCAAAAGATACCTCCAAAGCAAAAAATACCATGAAAATCAACACACCATAATTATTTCTAAATGGAAAGTCGTATTAAAGAGAAATTGCGTCTAAAACACTTAAAGGAATATTTTTGCAAGTATAATGGTGTTTTTAAGTAGGAAGACTCCTTCTAACACTTAACAATTCCCAATATCTTTTTGTGTTTCAGTAAACACTTCCTCATACTCAAAAAATTGCAGAAGGCATTTCCTACTGACTCTGCTTATTACAGCAACCCCTTTAACCTCTGCTTATTACAGTAACCCCTTTAACCCAATTTGTAGTATTTTACACAGACATCAGCACACTAGGGGACCTACCAAACAAATTTTGTAACTCGGGTGACAAATTAAGAAACATTTCTAGTTCAGATTTGTGCATGACATCCTCAGGTTTTTTTGCATCCTTAGGTTACCAGTATAGATTTTTAAAAAATTCTCCTGGATTCATTCATATTCCATTTTTGCTTTAATTTGCTTTTCCACTTCATGTTTACCTTACAGACAACTTTATTCTATTTCACATTCCTGTGAACCTTATTGTAGCTCATGGGTCTATGTGGATAATCTCTTTAGTAGCAATAATCTTCAAGGCACAAGTCAGTCAAATGTGCATGCAAGTCCTTGAAGCTATTGTTCAAATGGAAATTCAACTTTCAAATCCCAAAACACTTGCTTTCATTTAAATTAGTTTGAGTTATAACATTGGTGACTTACTCCCAGACACATTCATAAGACAGTATTTCATATTCTCGGAAGAAACTGCCTGTAACTGAGATACGTATGGCAGTGAACAGAGATGGAAATTAATTTTATCACTGTGATGAACACACTATTACTTCAATCAAAATTTATTTGCAAGTTTTGGTGGAACAGGAACACATTCAGGGGAATTAGAAGATTAAATATTTTTGATAGAATCACAGAATATGCTGAATTGGAAGGGACCCATCAGGATCATCAAGTCTAACTCCCGTCTTTCAAAAATGAAGAGTCTCTTTACCAATATAAGTACATTGCAGGAAATAAAGACTTCCTTATTAAATATACTTATACCTGGATGTTGTTACTCTGCTAATACAATTGTGACATAAATTTCATTTTCGGCTCCTAAAATCAGAAAAGGGTCTAGAATGCAAGTCTGATACTATAATCACAGCTCCTAATCTCACTGTGCTGTCCACATCACTGGTACTGAAATTTATGAAATGATTACAGAAGCAATGGGACTGCCTGGTGGAGATTGAGGTGTACAAGCATTAACTCAAACGGAACTCATTAGCTAAAAAGGCACAGCAGACATTCTATCTGCAACCTGAAAAATCACAGTACCTTACTATATGCAGCTACATTGCATAAGATACTCACAGGCAAAAATATAAGGACACACACTACTGAATGTACTAATCAAAGACAAACCTTACTCAGAAGTGATCTGTTTAGTGGTGCACAATGGCAGATGCCACAGCATATTTTTTTGTGATGCAAGGCTGCTCAAGATCATCTATGGATAATGAACCATGACAGCTTGGGATTTGATAAAACACAAATTGATGGTGAGAGAAGGCGAAGAACGCAACTACTATCTGAACAACAAATGCAAATCAACTGGATTTTTTTAATCTTTAATGTCAGAATGAAATATCATTATATTACCACAAAATTACATGTTCATTAATCTAACAGACTTTTCATCAGAAAAAGTTATTTCTTTAATTTCTTTACTATCTCCATTCTAATTCTTGGAAAGTGCTATGGATTAAAGCATTTAATAGGTTATAGAAAGTAACAGAATCTTGTTTGTTTAAAATACCTTATATGATTGGCATCAATCCAGAGTTCACAGGGAAATCTTGAATGAAGGCTCTTCTTCACGGTTCAGAAAAATATCCCTTTTCTCCCTTTAAAAAAAGACATTCCATGTAAACACTTGCCAGTACCTAGAGTGCTCTATTTTACATCTTTGCCCACGAACAACTGCTGCTTAAAAACTCCTTGAAATATACTTGGTTTGTTCACTGCCTTTCGGCTGATTGCCCATAGCTGATTATCATGAGATTTAATCAGACCATTAAGAGACACAGAAAAAAAAATGTGGACAAGATTTCTTCAACATAGACTGATTTGGACTGTTTTCTTAGTGTACTCCAATATTATATATTTCTGTATATTTCATCAGTGAGCCAAGTAAAGTGAATTGTAGTGATCTCATATCATATTTTTCTACTGCTATTACCCACAAGATTCCTTAACTTGGCATGCTCAGTGAATTCATATGATATTGGAAAGACGTGGATTTATACTTGAACATTTTTTAAATACTATACACAAACAGACAATTTCAGAACAGCTTGGATTAAGGGGCAAAAGTGATATCCGTCAATTCATTCTTAGACTCAAAGCAATGTCCGAGAACTATTCAGATTATACTAGATTTTTTTTTCCTTCTCTGCTCTTCTATTTTCCTTCTATAGAGTCCCCTGTTCTGGTAAATTAAAGGAATTCACATGACTTTTTCCCCACAGCTATAACTAGAAGCTCCAGTTACAACTAAATGCTCACTGTGCTGGAAGTTGCTTGAACACGACTGTTAAAAATCTTTCAGATTTTTATAAATCAAATCCCTGAGACAGTAAAGGATAGGAGTAAAGCTATACCAACATATTTGTTCTACAGATGAAAGCTAAGCTACACAAATATTAAACAAGTCTGGTTTAAGGATCCTTCTCAGTCTTAAATGCCTTGAATCCCTGCCCAGTACCTGAATCACACCCCATGAAGTCCTCAGTCCCCATATCTTATATGTAGCACTTCTGATTATTTTCCTTAGGAGGAAGTACTATCAGTATTTCGTTTTGTCAGACTTGAAAATATTTTAAAATGTAAAATTACAAATAAAGTTTTTTTTTTTTTAAACAACAAAAGCACTGTATTAAATCAAAAATTCATTACAATTATTTTAAATACTTTGGAAGCTTTCTTTTATCACCAGTTAAGTACTAAGAAATCAATACCGTAAAAGTGATGGGAATTTTCTATAAATATATGTACCTATTATTTGCCTTCTAATTTTTAGGGAATAAAGTCCATATCAGCAAGGTGCATTGCATTGAATTTACAGTCACCAAAGTCAGGGGGCACACGAATTTACGCCTCCACATAATCTGTCTTTTCCATCAGAAAAGGAAAGAAAGACTAAATCCTTTAAATTACTCCAGGACCTAGGGTTTCAATGAAATAACTATCAGGAAAAGCTGGTTAAAAATGTTCTGGCTTTCACAGTCAACAATTATTTTGTAGCTTGTGGCTGTCTGGATAGAATATATTTATTTATCAAAACAACATAGTGAAATTAAACTCATTAAATGCAAACCACAACATTAATAAAAGAACATCACTGCAATGTCAAGCACTCAAAGTTTAATTCAGTCTATTTCTGAGGCTTTATGACAGTCTCTGAGTCACAAATTTTTTGTGGGAAGCTATGCTTATTCAGTGCCTAGGTTGTTTTTTTAAAGAATTTAAAGGGTTTACCCCTCCTATTCTGTCAATGCTCTAGAATTCATACACCCTATAGAGCAGATTCTTAAAATAAAATTATTTTCATGATAATTTTTTTTCAGGATAATAAAATCCACTCATTTTATACACCAAATAATGGATCCTCATTTCCTCTCTACCTGCTTTTTTTTTTTTCCTTCAGAGCAGGTAGAATATATTGTAAGTTCCTATGTATCCGGACCAACTCCCACCGAATTCCATTTTCCTGCCTTCCTGGCTCATTTCTCAATCATTCCCAGTTCTCTCGAGCTAGGATTACTAGCTGATACTACTGGCAGTTATGTTGGCAGCTCTACATCTGCTGTCCAGATATCCAATTCCTTTCTAAATCTGTCTTCTCTGTAGCTCCCTGCCAATTCCGACTCTTTTTGTCTAGTCAGTCCGAGTTCCCCATTCCGTGTCCAATTTTTATGCCCTTTCTCATTATCCAGGTTGACTATTAATCCACTGCCTTTGCTCATCAAGCCTCAGCCACTCCCTCCTCAGCTCAGTGCTGACCAGTTTTCTGGTACTCTTCTGTCCCCTGGGGTCCTGACAGAGTTCTAGCTGGGATAACACACAGAGGGAGTACCAGAAGTCATCACGGGAAAGTCTTTGTACATCTTTTTCATCTTGCAACAAAAAGCCTATTGGGTAATAGGGATGCTGTGAGTTTACCACAGTCAGCTTCCGGAGCTTTGAGAAGCCAGAGCACACTCAGCAATGACTGCAAATGGAGATTTTTCACCTTTGTTTCATTAACATGTCCCTCTTCCCTCTGAATTATTTTCCTTTTCAAAAGGCGCATGATTTCGCTAATTCTAGTGAATATCCACAGGCATGGCCACAAACACATTCTGTCAGACCTGGCAATCACACTGCTAGGCAGAAAACCTAAATCTGCCAAAAAACCAAACTTTCAAATATGACATGCAGTTTTGTGCTGAGATCTTAACTGTGTTGAAAAACCCTAGTTAGATGCAAATATTTCTAAGGAGACAGAAGTTAACATCTGGGAGGCAGGAAAAGATCAATCTATAAAGTAAGTTACAGTATGTTTTAATATAGGTAACAATGAAGCATGAACCATGTTTCAACAAGAATTTTTAGGTTTTCTTAGAGATTTAAAACTTCTTTTTACAAGTCCCTCAGGGAGCAGGATGAACCTCTCTCACTTATTGGATGAACAGTGCATAATACTTTGCATAATGAAATTAAGCAGGCTGAAGTACGTGTGAACATGACTAATGAGACCAAATGCAGCAGGAAAACCAAGCAGATGGCTTGAGAGAGCTGGAACAGAGTAGCAAGGAGAGATCTGAATGTTTTGGATTTTTGCAGGATACATACAGAAATACAAATATAATTTTTGCATAATACTGCATCTGTCAGCACTTTGATGGTCTACAGACCACAAGTGAGAGCTTGCCAGAATACTGTCTGTGGAAAACCTTTATGTGTCGCCTATGGAAATAGAAAATGCAAACAAAATGGAGGTTGGGGGTAGGGGTTGTTTGTTTTGCCACGTCTTGCTTTTTTAATTGCATAAAAAGATACTTAAGCTGGTGGTATATTTTTAATGAACTAGTTCTTCTCCATCAAAAGCCTGGTTCTCAGACACCTCTCCTCAGTAGTATGAACATTTGGGGGGAAATGCAGTAAGAGAGAGAGAAAGAATGGCAGCAGGTATTAAAAGATGATGGGAAAAGGCTTTCTTATCAAGAAAGGTCAATGACCAAGTCATGAAGGGTGCTACCAGAAACACTGGAAGATGAAGATAAATTCAGTTTGCTTACACTGCTTTCTGGGAAAAAACCAAATTTTTCCATAGAAAAGATTAACTGTTTATAACATGAGCTAAAATGAGAGTTAGCAGAAAGCCTCACCTTGAGAGGTATTCAGCTGAAGGTATAGTTCTGCTCTGCATGAAGCACATACTGACAATGGCTGTTTACATCTGCAAACTTAAGGGCTTGCCTGCAGTTATGTTATAAAGAACAAGCAGATTCAGAGAGAAAAGGTATAAAACTGAGCAAATTTACAATGTCATCCTCCTGCCATCTCTACCACAAATGACTGGGATAAAATGCCTTTGGATGTGTATTTTCTGACTGAGATTTTTCTTCACTAGAAAACTTTATGTGATATTTTGAAAGAAAGCAGATATTACCTGGGATTGCAATATAAGAGTATCTTGTCAACAAAGTAATTTTAACCAATATTCAGAAGAAAACTACTTAATTGATTTTTCTGCTCCTGTCAATAAGTATAGTAGTCTCTTCCACTGCTGATGATAATGCTACAGCTGTAGCCCACCTACCTCATCTTTGACTATTACATGCTCCGAACATTCAGTGCTCATAATGCAACTTGGTAGTGCAAAGTATTTTTATCACCAACACAAACTGTTGAGGTACAAGATTAACACATTCTTTAATCCCTTCAGTTAGTTTTCAAAATTTATCTCTCCACTGTGTGCCCTGGTCTCTCTCTTTTAAAAGTTCAGAATATTTAGAAACATAGACTGAAAAATTCCATGGAGCATCATAATTCAGGTAAGAAAAAAAAAAGGACCAAAACTCACAAAACTGCGAACTTCTTTTAGTTCTGGAAGACAGTAGTAATAGTTCCTTATTTTTTTTTCAGGGATTTCTGACTGTATTTTTTATCTCCTGTAGTAAACAAAAAACATTTCTTTCAGTCTGAAGCATATTGGAGTTATCTCCACTCTGAAACAACCACAGAAGTCTTTTAACAATCTAGACCAGCAAAATCTTTCAGTCAGCCTTGACCTAAATTTATCAGGCAACATATGTAGAGATTTGGATGATCTCTTTATTTTACTGCAAATGATTGTTAATTACACCAAAGAATAAATTTTAACCTTCAACCCAAGCAATGTTATGAAGTCTTTGTTACATGATAAATGACTTAAATAAGAACTGAATACAGACATCATTCCAGCCCGTATTACTTTTATCAGATCTCCCTCTCATCTTCTAAACATTGGCTGTTATTCAAACTATCAGCAAAATCCAGCTTATATCACTATTCTTGTAGCCTTCTGGCATAACTTGTATTAAGTATGAGTACCTACCACACAACTAAAAACACAGGCTAATTGATCTCAGTGCCTTTTATCATCCATACTGACCAGGTATGCAAGAGAGTTTTGTGAGGAAAAGCATCAACTGACAATTTCTATCTTCTCAGTGCTCTAAAAATTATAATCTTCCGTAAAGCTGTTTGTAAATAAATTCAGTTGCAAAGCTGGGTTTCTGTGATCTTCTGCAATAATTTTTATCGAGACATAGGACTCAGAACTCTACCCCTGTATCATTTTAGGTTTGGTATAATGTATATAGGAAAACTAGCAACTTTAAAGGAAGCTGGTAGGAGCAAAGTGCAAAATAAACAGAAGAAACTGGATCTTTGCCCAAGAGGTGAAAGATCTATGGAACTCTCAGAAACATATTAGGGAGTACAAGAAAATTTTAAAAAGCTGTTTGGGGAAACTTGAAAGGAATTTAGAAAAGAGATTCATTGAGAGCTGGAGATATCAAACCAGTTGTGTGAAACTGCTGAAAACAGTTGGAAGCTGGGAATTTTCTAGAGATATGTTACGTATTCTCACTCTCTCCTCTGGAATTCTGCTATGGCTCATTGGTGATAGGATGCTTAACACTGTAGATCCAAGGCTATGAGAATCCCTGGTCTGAATTTTTTGAACCATTCTTCCATTTCAATGAAATGCTCTGAATTTGCCTATACTTCTGCCTAAGCAAAGGCAAGGAAATGGATGCCTTCATATTCCAGGAATTAGTCAAAACCACCACATGACACATCTGCATCACCCACTTGTCGTTAATACCATAAGTGACTCCACTTGTACAGAACAAATTTGTAGGGTTTAAACTGGGTATGTCCATGATTATAATTTCATTAGTAGTAGTGTAACTGTACGTAGACTACAACTACTTAATGACCTAGAAAGATACACAAATCAGAACATATGTATGAGAAAGTTCCCACACTTCACTACAAGCGAAACGTATTTGAACCATCAAAACCGTTATTCTATTAGTACTTTGAGATCAAAATTTGCAAGATTATTCCAGCATGTCCACCTTTCCTGTTATTCAGAATGGTGAAGGAGAAAAAGTAATAATAATAAACATTAGATCAATTTCCTTTCCTTACACAGCATAGACAAGTATAAGGCAGACAGGTATAAATGCAGATTCCAACAGGATGGTCTAAAACCTAAGAGGAACTACGCTTCATTTTATCTGGTAGAACAAGAGCAGAACACAAAGTGATTACAGTATAGAGTCATGTGAACACACAGACTTAGAACTGTCTGATCTGGTAATTGCAACTTGCGAATTTTTTCTTTCCCTGTGTGTTGTTTTCGGTATCCATATGGTAGCATGCAGCTAGACATTTATAAAAAAATAACCTTGGTGACATGTGGCCAATATCTTTGAGTTGTCACCTTTCAAAAAAAATGCACCTGTCTCAAATGTCAGTGTTCAAGCTTGTATGTGCTCTGGTCTCTCTTCTCTCAGCAGGATATTTTTTGACCTTGCTTTTGGGGATATTTTTTCCCAGAAGAATTTGGACTGGAATTCCTGTTTATCTATTAAAATTATACTAAATTAGTGAAGGAAATTCTGGTCCATTTCTCTACATCCTAATCAAAACCAGTACACAATACATTTAGGCAAATAAACACTTTGGTCTGCACTTAAGTGACAGGAAGACAAGAAGAGTATTTCTACTACCACTCTACTTTATTGGTTCTCATTTGAAATTCTGCATAAATACCACACTCTTGCTTCACTTCACTAATGTATAGATATTACTTAGTAACATTCTTTTTGCTTTTTCTTCATTGATCAGTAATTTTTTTACTACAGCAAAAGCCGACTGTGACGGACATCTTTCTTTGCTGTAAACATTTTTCTTCCGCATGAATGCTGAAGCATTCAATTAAAAGTAAGAATCAATAGTTCACCACAGAGCAAAAACATTACATTTTCTTATACTGTGCCAACTCCTACCCTCAAACTCTCATTCTGACCTCTCGTACCACACTAATTTCATGATCTCTCATTCCACACTGATCAATTCATTTGCTTGCTACTAAAGAACAATTTCCAGCTTAAACTACAAGCATAACCTTTAATTTATGAAAGATATCAAACAAAATATCTCATATAGAAGTCTCTGCAGAAGGAACAATTGGGTTCTTTAATGCCACAAGTGAAAATAACTTAAAGACATACAATTAACAAGTTGACAAAGAAAGGGCAAGTTTTTGATGTTCTGTCTTCCAGATCTGTGGACTTGCTCAACTAGCAATTATTAAAGTCAACTAACGTGGCCAGCTGACAAGTTGTAATGCCAGATTAAGAGTTTAATGTTCCTTGACAGAACCAAGCTGATGTACAGTATGCCCCTCTGTATCTAGAAAACTCAGCATGTCCTTTTTAAGATGACAAAACAATCTTCACAAACCTCTGGTAACAGAAGCTCACCGTTCGTCAAAATCCTGTACATTACCTCAGGTTCGACTCTCTTCAAAACAAGAGTTTATTAGCCAGTTAGGTTGGAAAGAAGCATTTTCCTCTACAAACAGCTTTGATGAACTGAGTTGCCATTTTTCTCATATACACAAAGGAAAAAAAAATTAAAATCCACTTGCCAAGCATTGTTTCCAAACTGCAACATTTAAAGGGAAGATTGCCATTTCCTCTGGCAAAGACTTATGAACATAAAAAAAAAAAAAAAAGCTGTACTCATAAAATCAGGAAAAAAAACCCCGATCAAATTAGAAATCTCTAACAGCATGAACTTATCACATACAGCCAGGCAGAGCTCTCTTGCAACTAGGGATCAGATAAAGATTTTAATTAGCTCCCTTGAAAACTGGTGTTTGCGTTTAGAACGAACAACAAGCTCATCATCACTTCTTTACCATCCATTTTCCAGGAAGCTTCTTTGTCAGAATCTACACCCAAACCACGAATAGGTGCACACATAAAGCAGTCAAATTATGGTAAATTACAACGAAGTGTCATTTAAGAGTGGGATGCTTTTCATTTTAAGCTTGGAGTTCCTACTGCCCAATCGGGCAATGTAGCTTAGACAGCAAGTTTCTAGAGTTGCACTTATTTGGAAACAGGAAAACATGGGAACGTTGCATCCTACTCACAACAGCACAACCAGGTTTTCACCAAGAATGATATAAATCAAAACACATATTAAATTTTATAATTAGTTCAGACAAACAAATGCATAACATGGTTAATTCTGCCTTGGTAGAGGAAAGAGTGAAAGGCCCACATACTTTTCAGTCTGCATCTTTTACTGTTAACTTTCACATATATTATATGCATATAGATTTATGAACATAGATGTATTAATAACCAATCCATCATCCCAGACTAACCCGGCAGTGGTAAAGATAGCATTTTAAATAATTCTCATTTCTCTCTGAAGCACTACTTTCTTAACTATAGGGAAATGCCTGTCACTTAACAGGAGAAGAAACTAGTCTGTAGTGCCTCTATGAAGGTGTGGGTGAATCACAGCTTTAAAGTCTTTTAGTTTGCACCTTAACAAGACATTCTGAAAAACACGAAGTTATGATAAATGCTATTATTTCTCTCAAGACTAAAAATAGAAAATAAATACAGATACAAATGCAGTATTGGTTGATTACTTGAGTACCAAAAGTAAGTTTGTACTCATTGAGATAGTCCGCATGTGATGAGGAAAATGTCATGACCATCGGCTCAATCAGTCTTTAAGCCATTAAAGACTGATTCATTATTCAAAAATACTACTGAAAAAACCCAAAAAATTGTTACAGGCAGATGAAAAGTCTACTTAGTTTTCTATAGATTTCCTGAGGTTTGTTAATATTAGATGATCAGGCTTAAAAAGTGTGAAGTAATGTATCATAAAAACAAGTGCTTACTGAGAACCTCCAACAGAATATTAAGTGATAGAGATAATTTTATTTACCAGAAAAGTAATAACGCAATGCCATAAAGATGTCCAAACCCCCCAAAAGGCCATTGACATAATCAGTTTCTGTAAAACATTTGTATTAATAATACTTTTTTATTTTGTTTCCAGTTTTTCAATCTTTTTTTTTTTTAACTAGCGATAAACGGACACTATCGCTTCCTTTCTAGTTGGTAGCTTTCTATTTCTGAACAGTAGGATTCAGAAGGACGCTGAAGTTTCAGATACTGTGGTGGGTTGACCCTAGCAAAAAACTAAATGCCCACCAGCCACCCATTCACACTTCCTCCAAGCATGGAGGGGAGAATTTGAATCAGAAGCAAGAAAAAACTCATGGGTTGAGACAAAGCCAATTTGAAGGAAAAAAATAGCGCAAAAATACAAAAGTGAAGCAAAGGCAATCCCTCCCTCCCACCAGCATCCCAGAGCTCAAACAGCCTCCAAGCAACCACTTCAGAAAGACCAGCCTGCAGTTTTTGACATTCTAAGGCACAGAACATCCTTTTGGCCAACTCGGGTCACTTGTCCTGCCCATGTTTCCTCCCAAGCTCTTGCACACTCCCAGCCTACTTGCTACAGGCAGAGTTAGAAAAGGCCTTTTTGTTGTGCAGGTGCTGCTCTGCAATAGGTAAAACCCTGGTGTGTTATCACCACCTTTTTAGTCACTAACCTAAACCAGCAGCATATGAGCTGTGATGAAGGTAGTTCCACCTGACCCAGACTCAATACGGGTATTTATCACAGTTCACATCCCAAGTTTTCCAGAATGATATCTAACCGCACGCAGTAACCTTCCCTCATTTTCTTTCTCCTATCACTTCCACCCTGGTTTCCAGACACACTGATGAACTAGCAACCAGGACACCCAAAAGCACTACTCATGCAGTCTAAATGTAATTATTGAGGTCATAGTCCTCAAACTAGATGTCACTCCTGCTGCCACCAGCCTCATTTCCATCCCCTTGTCATTCCACTTTACAAAACGCAGCACAAGAAAAATTACTCAACTGTCTTTGCTCCAGGTAGTATACTATAAACTTTATATAAACACCTCATGTCCACAACTGCATTACCTCCCTTTTCCCTCTATATTTTGCCTTTGTAATTTCTTTAATTCCTTTTCCTTAATTTACAGCTTGTCAAAGCTTGTCCAGTTCTTGACAGTCTCATTCCTGATGTATTTGACATCCCTCAGCTTCCTTCTACTCCATGCATTTCTTTGATTTCTCTAAAAAGTTCAACAAGCATCCAGTCCACTAAGGAACTCCTTCATCATATTGTTTGTGTTTCCAAGTTGGTGCTTTGTGCCTGAATGGAAGTCATGCACATAAGAACTTAGAAGTGACCCTTACTGACAGAAATGCAACTTTTAAAGTTTGTGATAATACATGAGTAAAAAGAAGTAGAAATATGACTAAATAAGTAATTCTGCTTCTCGCATCATTTCGTAGTTTACTTCAGGAATATTTTACCGTGGAAAAAACAATACTTGAGGCAGAACTTAATTTCCAGTATAAATGGTATATTGCATTGTATTCAAGAAAACAGTAGGTTGACTCACTGTCATGTTGTCAGTCCATATTGAACTGAAACAAATTGAAGAAGTAATTCATAATACAATATTATTCTCTGCAGTTCCACATGCTGTCCAGGCTATTTAAATATTCTATAAATAATTGCTCAGAAAGGCACAACTGACAGTGTGCATAGACTGATTGATGAATCATAAGGTAGTTTAAGTAAAATTTTGCTTGATTAACTGTTTTGTTTTTAAACCACCTGCACCGTACTGTTTGATGTATCAGGACAGATCAAATTGTTCAATCTTCTTCTGAAAACCAGACAAGCTTACAAATGAGAAGTTTTATTGTATTATGGAACTGATGCCAAACAGAAGAGCTGTGTATTGTGTGATTACAATTTTCTATTTTTTGGCCAAGTATTTAGTAACAGCCATTGTTTTATATATGAAACTAACCCAGATATGTCACACACAGCTTTGTCATTTGGAAGTAATTTTAGTTTTTGTCTCGTCATCTTCAAAATACATTTAGTTGTCCTCCTAAAGTATAATTTCTCACTTGAATATTTTTTTTGGTCAGCTGGCAAGCAAACTTATTATAGCTGAAGTATTTTCAGATAGAGGCGTAAACGAACAAAGTCCACTGATTTGAGGCAAAGCATACCTGACTTCCACCTTTGCAAATGTTGCCACTGCATGCACTTCTTTGTTTAGACCAGCAAATGAGGTATTCACATGTCTAAAGATGCACAAAAGCACCTAATGGAGATTATAAAAGCATTTAAATGAGTAAGCACCTTATTTCCAGCAGCTTTCATGGGAGTCAGGCATTTATAATTAGTCATTTCAGTAAAACCTACCATGTTTAATTTTGGTCACCTCCAATACCTCCAATACTTCTTAACAATATCCTTAATAACATCAATCAGAAATCTCTTTTTCCAAAAGGCAAACATCAAAATTTAACACTCAAAGTAATAAAGCAGAATTTAAACTAGGGTATGAAAAATTTATTAGTTCTATCTTTTGAAAAAACCAACATCTTAAGTAACAGAATCAGCTTCATCTCCAGATTTTGCAATTGCAAAGTTGTTCCTACTGGCATGCATACAGTTTTAGATTATTACCTTTATACATTATAATACAATATAATGTTTATGGTCTACCAAAGTTTTCCCTCACCTTCACATGATTCCAGTTTTCTACACACTCTTAAGGAAGAGTTACAAATTAATTGCATAGATCACTTTTTGTAGACACAGTATTGTGTCAGTGCTGACATAAAACAACACTAAGAAATTTGCTAACCACTTGGTATCCCATATACATTTGAAGAATTAAGGAATTAAATTAATTTTTAAACTCTTCCTCTAGTTGTTGGTGGGGAGATTTTTGGGTGGACAAGAGTGAGGAGGGAATTGCTGACTTCATTTTACATGCATTTATTGGATTCCAGATCCTTGCCTTCCACATTTTTCCCAGATAATAAATACTCATTCCTTTTTCAGCTCAGTCCTGAGATTTAATTAAGATCGAAGTCCTAGCGTGCTGGGTACGCTGCAAATACGCGGTCAAAAGAAAGAAGAACATTATAGCAATAAACCAAAGAGTTTAAACATATAGTGACACTGGCATTAGAGAATCACGACACAGTACCCAGTTACTTTCAGTAAATTGCAACTTTTAAGTCCTGTTTCTGTTGGAAAATTTATGGTAATTCCTATCAAGTGAAAACAGTAGTAAGAATGTTGAACAAAGAATGTTTGTTCAACAAAGCTATAAACTCCCATCCTAATGAAGGTATGAAGACAAAACATAAACAGATGAGAAAAAATTTGCTTGTACTTAACACTAGAAGAACCTTAGGACTGTGTTTTACACAGGAAGCAAACCACCAGTCTTTCAATAAGCACATAAAGCATTTTCTTTATTAACTCCTCGAAATGGTATTTCAAGAAATAATATTAATTGATAAATTAAAGTGCTGCTTCTGTAAGACTAGCAGAAAAGAATACTACTTCATATTTTGCTGTATGCTACTCAGAATTTCTTTTGGTATTCTATTGTTTTATGTGCTAAGGGAGTATGCAAAGCCATATTCAGTTGAAATGACATATCCAAACAACTCACCTCAGAGACTATTCAGGGCAAGCACGCCAGCACATCAAACAGGACAAGCCTACAACAGAGAGATGCAAGGACAAGCTCTGCTACTATTTAAGGCTGTCTCTTGTGGAGAATTTAGGTGCCAGTTATGAAGATCACATAAATGTTTTATGTTTTGCACAATCACTATCGATTAATTATGACCTACATTAGCATTCAAAAAGCCTCAGCAGTAAGACCCTTTAAGACTGCAGACAGTCATTTCAGGTGAATTACTGGTGTGATCCTACAGAATGTCAGTAAATAAGGAGATCATCTCACCACAATAATTACTGAGGCAGTGGAAAAACAAACAAACGAAAAAAACGCACAGCAGTGACACGTTCTCTAATCACAATGTTGTGTTTGTGCAGAGCTTACTTTGAAATGTATCCATCTCAAAATACTGAACCCTTCTGATATGGATATTCTAATATGCATCATTAAACTCGTGAAAAGAAGGATTTATAATGTAAGCTACATCTGCAAGTTTGGATATACTAATAACCATCACTATTTTGGCATGGTTTTGTGTATTTTTTGAATACTATGCTCAGAAAACAACTGGTATTACGAGAATGTAACATCTCTGGGCAGGATGTTCCACCTTCATTTAAACAGCAGAGGACATGGATGTCCAACGAGCTGTGCTGGAGAGGAGGGCAGCGTGCTGCCACAAAAGCTATTTGCAGCAGTTAATACCGGAAGCTTTCACAAACCCATGACTGAAACTAGAGTAAGCTTTACTGTCACTAACAAATTGCTGTCAGCAATTAAAAACGACCCAATTATTTCTGGAAAAAATAGCTCTTTCAAACCTAGAGGTGAAATAGACAAATGGGAGGAGAAAAAGAGCAAAATGATCGTGTATGAAAATTCAATAGCATTTTAGTTGAAAACAGAAAAATTGAATAACGTTCTTTATTGTCTTTGAATGAAATAACAGACTAAAACAAGCTACTGTAATTGTTTTTTAACAACAAGTTTTTCCATAAAAGGAATTTGTGTTTTAATTACAGTGTTAAAGCTGAGTGAAGAGAATTTATTTTGTTACATACTGTTTCTTTACAATCATTCTCAATATTACTCATTAAACTGGCATGCCATTGAGATAAAAGTGCATTTTTATTCTATTCCTTTAAATCACTGAAACATCTGTATGGTTCCTTAGCAGTGACTTAACTATTGATGAAGCTGAAAATGTAGTCAGCTGAGCATTTTCATCCTTTTCAGCATAATCTCATATCTCTGTGATTTATGAGAGTACAGGCTTGCATAAGACTCCCATATAGACCCATAAAGCTATAAACCTTTCTATTACCATAACAGGGTTTCTCAGTTGCTGTTACTGTTCCTCTGGGAACTTATTTGTTAGTGAGAGGTTTTCCCCCCATATAACTTAACTAACCCTTAAAAGGAACCCTTTATAAATACTTAAAATTATGAGAACAACAAATCACTTACAGAGAATATATTCTCCTGATAAAAATAAGGTTTTCTAATCACAGATGCTGTGACTCAGCCTTCATTAGTTATGTTTTGTTATAAATCAAACTTCTGAGGAAGAAAGAGAAACCAAAGTTTACATTTCCTAAATCCTCTCAATGATGCAGAGGCCACTAAAATTCAAAAAACCCAAATAGTGGTTCCTGACTCCATTGACTGCCCCAAAACATAGTGTCTGCAAAGAACAGTATGTATTAAAGCAGTCAGTAGTACTACTAGCCTGGCCAAACCCTATTCAGCACAAAGGCTGCAGAAATGAGATGTGTAATTCTGGCCATGATCAAAACTGACCTTATATTTATTCTTTAAAATCTATTTTCTGGGACTTGTACCCCCTTTCACTGTTATATTCATCTGCTGCCTCTTGTCTTAAACTGGATTCTTATGCCACTGACATCTTTGGTCATTATATACACTAAACACTGCACCTGGTGTAGTGTAGATGGATCTACATTCCCTGACTAGGTGTTGGAGCAGCCCCATAGCAGGAACTGCTGTGAGCTCCATGAGATTCTCCAACAAGCACAAGAGTTAAGCTTCTGTTCTAAAGTTTTCATTCACTTACTTTGAATGTTTGGCACTGTCTAAAAGATTACACAATCAGTTTCATTTCATTAAAACTTACGGAACTGTTTTCTGCCATTCAAGAAGACACAGCAGGGTCTCACCTCGGTTAATTGCCTAGTAGCTATATGCCCAGCACAGCTTCAACACCTTTTCTTGGAGGAATGAGCTGGTACTTCAACGAGGATGAAGAAGCACCATGATGGATTCCTTACACTATGCACTCCCGAACAAGTTAAGGACTCTTCTGAGTTACACAAGGTACCCCAACAAGAAGCCAGAGAAGCTTTGTCAAAGCTTGGCCACCTCTGTTCTAAAACATATCCTGCTCTCCTGTAGCAGGTGAGATTCAACAGAAATTTGGCAAATGCAGGCACACACACTCACTCACGCACAGTTCTCAGCAACCCAAATGACCCATGACACTTTTATGATCTCTTTCCTGGCCATGCAAATGTAATTACACAACATTGTACCCCAAAATGATAGAAAATAATTATAATATTAAAAAAAAAAAGGAAAAAAAAAGGAAAAAGGCAGGAAACCTCTAAAGAAACCCTATGATCTCCCAAGTCAAGCAGTTCTGGATTTTGCTCTGTATTATTAAATTAATATACTGAAGACTTTCACACTATGATTACAGCATCTACTATCAAAATCTATACTAAAGGAGCTGGAATTTTTCTTAGTACTGAAATATGAAAATTAAAATAATTTCTCTTGAAACACCAAGCTGAATCAGATTAGTGGCCCAGTGTCTGGCAAGCAATGCAACACACTGTGGAGTACCTGAATTATTCATAAGCTTGAAAGATTCTATATTCCTTCCAAAAGGCAAAAAACATCCCCACTATTAATTATATCATTAGGCAAAGGAGGTCAACAAAGTTAGCAAAAGTTACTCTAATGTTTGTGTTGGGTAAACATAAAAAAAGTAAATAATTAAACTTTGATGTCTCCCTTTTTTTCCCCTTCAACCTCTTCCACTTGACCCAAACATGGCTAGAACCATTCACTGTCACTATGTGCCCTCAGGTGAATAAATTATTATAGTGCATTAGTATATACTGTCTTACTTTATATTGGACTTCTATCCCACTGTATCACTGAAGCTGGGTTTGCCTCCAGTGAACATCTTTCTCCTCAAGGCCCAAAATCTTTTTCCTCTTCCTTTTCTCCCCTTATCTTTCACACAGTTTTGGGTGAGAAATTTCGGTCATCCTTCTACTCATAGCAGGAAACTCAGTTCTACCCCAGTAAAAGACCTAAACCCCATGAGCTGCCCGGCTCTTGCTTCCCCTGTATAGTCTGTGCCTGCTTACTGATGGCCTTCCTTATTGCTTTTTTTCTTTTCCTCTTTTCTCCTTTTGCATTTACTTCTGTTCTCTCTGCCCAATTTCAACATTTTCACTCTAGAGTGTTTAATTTCATCCTTATTAATTTCACACATTCAGCTTGTCAGGGGAACAGTCTTCCAACTACCATTAGACTGATATTTTCCATTTCCTCCTTTCAGTCTCCCAAAATCATACTCAATCTGAACACTAGGTTGACTTAACACATAAAAGAGGAGTTAATGTGTTCTTTTAACACAGATTATAATATGAAGTCTGAAAACTATTTTTTCATTTTATTTGCACAGGATAGCCTAGACTAAAGCCTGAACAAATAAATTATGCTGCTCCTTCGAATATCTGCCTAACCTTATGTATAAAGAGTGTATTGTAAGCAAAAAATTTTTTCCAAGTTTTGTGTATGGAATTAAGGATTAAGATCTAGAGGGTTCTGCTGTTTAATTCACAGATATTTTATTACTCAAAAATATTTGCTCTTTGTAAACAACTCTATGCATATACATGTGGTGGGATTAGCAATAAATACACCAGTCTGTACATAAGAACAAATAGTAAAATATTTTTCACCTATATGAATAAAATACAAAGAAGAAGAATGAGAAAGGTATTACAATGTAGTGAAGATAGTACAGAATTTAGGATTAGGGTGAAAATATTGAATACAGGGATGATGTTAACAGGAGTAAAAAATATAAAATATCAGTTAATTATAAAACTAGAAGAAAGGCTCAAGTAGATAAAGCTGAGGGTGACAGAACAGTTTCCAGCCCAAAGTCTGAAAGAACAGGAAGAGGATATTTCAGGTAGCAAGATCATTATCTTGTCCTATAGGTACAGAATAGAGTAGAATCGAGTAGGGCAGCAAAGTAGGGGAGAGGAGAAAGCAATCAGAGCAACAGATGGTTGGAAAGCTTTTCAAAAATGTGTATTTTTCCAAAGAAAGTTTTCAGAGTAAGTGTATTTAATTTAAAGACATGCAGGTCAAGGGAGGATGAGTAGGCAGATCACACTGTATGAAATCAGTAGCTATCTTCAAAGTTCTGGAGATTATTAGACACTGGAAATGTGAGAAACCTCACATACCTGAAGTTCAGATAAGCATTTTTCATATCATGCCACATGGGAAATCATTACTCAGTTGACATAAAATTAGGATTAATATCAGAAATATTAGGTCCATAAGTAACTAAAGGGCAAATGAAAGTGGTTACTGTTAGAAAGTTTCAGGCTAGAGGGAAGCTATTAAGACAGCTCCTCAATGATCAGTCTTTGGAGAAATCTTGTTATTTTAATAACTACTTTAGCCAAAGTGTCAGTACTATATTAGTGACCTATCCCGGTAATTCATTTTTGGGGAGATAATCAATACCGAGGGAGTATTGGGATATCCTTATGCAAAGGACCGGATGACCTTGAGAACATGAATAACACCAATGAAATAAGAATCTAGCATATAAATGGCAAGGCCATTCCCCTAAGGGCTAATAAAAACATTTCTTCCATAAGTCAGAATTTCATCAGTTGAAAATGACCGAGGTGGAAAAGGATAAGTCATAGGATTTAAGTATGAGCTGTTAGTGTTACATGGACAATGCAACTCTATGCCGCATCAAACAAGATTTTTCAGGAGAGAAGGAAATACCGATACGGGCAAAATCTAATCACTGCTATCTCTAAATTGCCATAGAACCCTGTTCACTCATGTTAAAGAATGATAAGCTTAAATTGGAAGAGGTGCAGAGAAGAGGTGCCAATATGATCAGAGAAATGGAAAATCTATCTGACAAAAAGAGACTGAAAATGCTTAAGCATATCTGGTCTGGTGAAATGAAAGTCAAGAGAAAATATGCCAGGGAACTGAATAGTGAAAGGAAGGAAAAATTATTCAGTCTAGGAGCCACAGCTGGCATAAGAACAAATAAATATAAGGTGGCCATGAATACAGTTAAGCTGTAAATCAAAAATTTAGAAAAAAAGTCTAAACATTAAACCCATCAGAATCTGTAGCAGCCTTGGAATAGAAAAAATGGATGCAGCTCCCATCCCCTTCCTGGAACTACACATACCTGCACTGTGCTTTACAAGCACATAAGGTGGATCAGTATGAAGTGCTACTTGAAAAAGTAAGGAGCTGGAGCTGGCAGCCAAGGAGATTCCTACCTATCTTATGTTTTCAACATTCCTTAAACAGCATCTAGCACTTTTCAGGAGCAGCTATGTATGAAAAAGAATAAACAGGAGATAACAGAATATAAGCCTTCAGTTTACAGAATCATACACTGTTTTTTCCCAGACTAAATGTGCTAATTAAAACAATCTCTCTGACTTTTTTGTGGAACTCACTATTTCATGCCCCTGAGATATTTGTGATCTTTCCACTTCAACTACATTTTATTACTGAACTGTTAAGTGACATTTTCTTATACTTGAATATCAACTCTACTTATATAAGTCAAAATACATAGGAAAAAGAGTATCCAGCACCAGCCATGAAGAATTCCAGTTCTGAGATCACAAATCTGTAACTTATCCTCATCTCAATGTTTCTACATTCCTAGTAGATTAAAGACAGAATAATTTTGCAGGCATAGTAATTTTTCTTTCGCTTTTTTTACATAGGCGTTCAGATGTAGTATAAGAGATGCCGTTAGTTGATGAAATCTGAATGGAGGGGACAAAGCACCTTGTAACACCACTGCACATCTCTACCCCTCTTTCATCAACAGCCACTTTCCAAAACAGGCTCACACATGCGATTTCTTCCTGAAGAGGTAAGAACTGACAAAAGTCAAATATTTACTTTTTGTAAAGAAAGAGGCTTACCTAAGCAGATACATGAATTTAGATAGTTACTTTATCAGAGATCCTTGTGAAGGGATATTTAAAGAGCAGTAACCTTTTCATTTTTCTGAACAGAAATGACTGAGGAGCAAGGAAGAGTAAGTGTCAGTGAGACCTTGGCAGTTCTTTTATGACAAGGTCAGGACCTTTTCTTGGACCAAAAGAAGAGCCAAGAACTGACTGGGAAAGCCAGTGTAGGAGAATCTTGAGAAGAAATTTTCAAAGCTAAATTAGTAATCCAGGTGTTGACTGAACAGCATCCTGGCTAATTGTCCCCAGCTCAGCCTCTGTGGCCACAACCACAGTACATTTTCCCATTCTGTATATATTTCGTATTGCCATGTTGATGGAGCATTTACCATCTCGCACTGCTCGCAGCTCCAGGCACCTGACTGAAAGGGCTGTAAACTGCTCCAAAAACTAGTAAGCAAATTCAAATACTATTACTAACCATCCTTCTTTTAAGTCAATTGTGCATTTCCCAGAAAAAGCCCATGCCTTATATTCAGTTGTCTATTGCCCTAGTTGCTTATTTTAAGTTATTTAAACTTTATTTTAAAGAAATTAATAAAAACCAACCTATATAAAAAACAAATAGATGATGAAAAAATAGTACCATTAGCTGTAGTGACAGAGCCTGTTTCAACCCTAGCAAAATGTAAATAAGGAAAGGCAACATCAATAGCAACATCAGAGATCCACTATTGCTACACAAATACAAAAGAGAGTCAACAACTATGTACAACTTCATTCAGAAAACAATTATCTGCGACAGTTTGCACAAGTATACCATCTCCAACACTGCCCTACAACAAACAGGTATTACACTTGTGCCACCTCTTTTAGTATGACACTTATTACAGTTATTTCCCAATACTTCCTGACTGCAGTGTTATACAGAATTTATGCATGTTAAGGCATGAAAGAATATAGCTCAGTGCCTTCAACTCAACCTGCTCTAAATAAAATATTGCTCACCCTCCTTTACCACAGGCATTGCAGGAACTATTTGGACTTTGCTTACAGAGACATCCATCCTAGAGAGAGCCTCGTGTGAGTCTAGGATAGGTGCACTGAGTTTAACGAACGATGCTCTGCTCTAGCAGGGCTCAAGGATACACATCAGCAGCGATGCTGAGGTCACTGCGGTGCCTGTGATGAGAGAGCTATAAATGTTTCTGTTTACACTTGGCTGTTTTCATTTCTCCTACCCAAGACATGATCTGTCCCGCACCCATGGATATAAGTGGTGTCATGGGATGTGCTGCTGTGCTTCTGTAGACCCTATGCGCAAAGCCTACCATCATTCCCAATTTCTTTCCTGCTCTCGGGCTTTTCTGCACCAGCCTAGTCAGAACTTGATAAATCACAGTTTTCATGAGCTTATTTGAGAGCTGAAAAGTACAGCTCATATATTTAAAACACAGAGCCCTCCACAATCCACTTTCTGTTTATTTATTTTATTAGTATTTGCTCTGAATGCTACCTTCCAGGTAATTCCCATCTCATCACCAGCCATCCTGCTTGCAAATGCAATACATGACTCCGTTCCTATATCCCTAGAAATGCATAATGATTAAAAAAATCACTTTGATAACTGAACCCCAAATTTATATTTAAATGAGATTATTACTTTAAAAAAAACCCCTATCTTGTTATCCCAAACCTATTAAAACGTTCAGTTTTAATGTAGCTACTTTTATGTAGCTCTTGAGTATTGACTTAGACCCATGCTCAGCTATTTCATTTATTAAAATCTGCTATTTCATCTGCAGAACTTGCACTTGTTAGCATTGCAACTTCATCAGGGTCTCTTAAGTTTAAAAAACAAAAAGTGTTGGATAAATATAATCTTAGGCACAATATACTGCTCAGTGTTTTCTGTACAAATCCTTAGATCACTATTGCTGAGCAAAATGACTGAAGAACTGCATTTATTTCTGCTGTCACTTAAGTGTTCTATCTTATTTCTGGCACTTTCTAATCAGCTAATTGGTTTCGACCTTGTTGGGCTCTGCAAACGCAGTCCATGCAGCAAATTATACAAAGAGAGCAGCTGGTCCCATAATGTTATTGTACATTGCTTCATCTCCTGAATGAGATTTATCTCCCTGATCCAGTCTGTCACATGATCTGAGGAAAAAAAAAAAATTGGGGGCTTTTTTCTTTCTTTTTACTAAGAAAAATGTGTAAATCACAAACACAGAACAATTTCCACTGAGTGTGGAAACACTGTGAATGTGTTTAGTACTCACATTTTTCTTAGGACAGTAGGAAACTAATTTGTCTCTTTCCTGAGCCTTTTAAATAGATGATGTTGTTATCTCAGGTGACATGTCAGCAGAAAGCCAACATGCAGTAGAGGCAGTACACAATACTAATGAAACACTCCAGAGGCAAATCTGGTACACACTGTCGCTAATTCAAAGTTTATGGTAGGTTTTCTTATCAGTGAGGACACCTTTTCCATTTTCTCTTTCTTTACTGGCTTTATCCACATTAAGCTCAAAGGAACAAGAAAGCTCTCACACATGGCTTGCTGAATATTGGCATGATTAATACCTGCTCCGTGACAGCTGTTCGAATTGAGGTGTTCTCTCATTGTGAACAGTCTGGACTGTGCTCATACCGAGGTCTGGCTTTTGAGGAAGGTCTCTCATATGCACAAGAGGGTGGCAGGAGAGAGGGGGTGCAAACCCATTCTCCACGCTTGCCCTGCTTCCTACAATACCCAGCACAAAATAAGCCTGAGCAGTCAGGATCACAGCACCAGAGCTTTTAAAATAATGTTAATTCTGAACTAGCATTAGGTGCCAACAATTTGTTTAGTATTTAAAAAGTGCTGTTAACTCAGCATAAGGAGGCATTTGTAGCTGAAACCCAAACGGGTCCCCACTGATTATGTATGACAGTACAAGGGCCAATAATTCAAAGAAAAAAATCTCTTTGACTAATTACAGGCCTGTGGCCTGAAGGCCACCAAAGATTTCCAATCAAATCTAAATTGTCTTTTTAATGCAGTCATCGCAGCATCTCCATGATAAAGGTAAGTATTGTTGCAATTTCCAGGAGAAATGGACGGGAAAAGATAATGGCATGAGGTAACCCAATAATGTATGACAGCAATCCCTACTTTTTATAAGCAAGGGTGCTTTTCTTCACACCTCTCTGTTCAATCAGGATATATCTTCTGCTCTTTCTCTTGCCTAAAGGCTGATCAGTTATCCTGGTGGATTAATAGGGAGGAGCCCTACACCAAAAGCAGCTGTTTCATCGACCACGTCCTCTCCTATTCCCTGTAAATTCAAATGGGTTGCCATTCCTCACCAAATGGAGGTATCTGCCACCATAGTTTCCTTGAAATGTAACTGGAACTGATCAGTACCTAGAACAACGCTTGGGAAAAAACCGTAAGATCGCTGTCAGCGCTTGAGCAATTAATTTGATGTGCACTGTTTACACCAGAACTTGCAACAAGCCTCAAAGCTGAACTACTGGTGTTCACCTCAGAGTATTTTCACATGACAGAGGGAATTAGGCATTTTTAAAGGACATCTGTATCAATTACAGCAATTCACAGCAGACGGCCCCAAAATACTGCCTCAGCCACGCAGTTACACATCTTGATTTGATTTTTTTCTTCCCCCGGCCACCCCCCCCAAAAAAAGCTGCTGATGGGTTGCAGCACCTGACTTTCCATGATACAAAACAAGACTCATTTTCCATGGTGCTGAAAAGCCAAATCTCTCTAGGGAGACAATGTTTCCTCCTATTGCATCTCCTTTTCCTCTCACCATGTCACGTGCACACTTCAGAAGCACAAGACACCTTCCTGTTTTGTGCTGAGTATCATTTTTTGCTCAATTTCTAATCAGCCATTTGTTAAGGGAGCTGCAAAAGCACACAAAGGCAGCAGCTGTTCCCTCGCTGCGGCGAACGTGCAGCTCCATGAGCAACTGCTGTTTGAGGCACTGCCCAGAGGTGGCTGCTGATGCTCACTGAGGCCTCCCCAACACCCCAAAGAGAATGCTTCTCCTCTGGAATGATTGTCACCCTACGGCATGAGCAATTAAATTGCTATCAGCACTTTTTTTTAATATAGGCATTAACCTCATGAAAACAGAAAACATCTTCCAAATGTGTTACTTTATGAGGATTATAATCTAAAGACACAAAGAGTGCTTTAAAAAAATTTAATGCATTTCTTTTTTAAAATAATCTGTTTTGCAGAAGAGGTTATTTTACAATTTGGTCATTTTCATACTATTATAAGCACAAATCAAATATAATTAACAAAATTACATTTAATACTTAATTCAGATATATCCACCAAAGAAGCAAAAATAAAGAGCATTCTACACCTCAAGTTAAGGGTACAGAAACATATTAAGGAATGGAGAAAAACCCCAGGACGATGCAAACTAAAATGAAACGTCTAGGCTGATACTCCATCTCATTACATCTTGCAACACTTCAACAGTTTTTAAATAAACAATACCTATTAAATCTGATTTTCACAGTATTTGAAATTCAGTTTAAAAAAGGGAAGGAGAAAATCAAGTTTAAATGAAAGTGCTCAAACATACATGGATACAAATAAAGGTTCTAAATGGAAACTGTTGCTGTGATGCCCCTTTAAAGAAGCACCAGTTGAACATGCTGAATTACGAGATCCTTCAAGGTTTCAACAGAACTTCCAATATTTTAAGTAGCCCTACTGGGGGTTTTCAAATAAAGCAATTTGTTCCTTTCCAAGAAAGAAACCTGCATTTTTGTGCTTTGCTCCTGTGAAGACCCCTAGCGCCAGTAAAGCCCTGCAACAGACCAAGACATATGACCATACAGATTAATTTGAGGTAACCGGGTCCAAAACCCTACTACTCAGGAAATGAAACACTGATATAGCTTTTCAGCTATCAAGGAAGAAATATGATCCTCCATTTTAAAAAAACTAATGTGGCAGATGAGATCAGTGTTCATGTGAACAGCATTTCTTACTTGAGAGATACTATTCAAATGCATACCCTCTTGTTTTGTGGCTTAGTACTTCAACTGGGCTTAAAATCAATACTACTGGATTTGTTAATTAAAATCCCTCTTTTTTATAGCATATGTTTTACAGTGAAGTATCTCTAGATAAAAGATAGATAACCATGTTACCACTGTGAAAACTGTCCAAGAAATTACCTAATTTCAGTTTGTATTACTGTGCAAAACACTGAGTAAACCAGACAGATTTTAATGAGAATTTAAGCATTTCCACTGTATTTTCTATAGGCTTTAAAGTATTCATCAAGCAAAATTATTTGAACACTGTGTTGCCTTTTCCTAATTCAGCTTATTTGATAGCAGTAGATCAAAATTATACATATTAAATATACATATGTGGAAAGCAAGATACTGAATAGTGAAATGCCTGAAATGCTAAATTAAATCACAATAAAAATTTGCTGTAGGACATGTAGCCACACGCATTTGAACTTAATGAAGTAAACTTACATAAAAATGCATGCAATCGCTAAATAATCTAACCTTCAAAAAAATGCATGTTACCTACATAATTGCTGCTATTGATAATTTCAGGGAAATACAGATGAAAATAACTCATTTTGTAAGAGGAATATTTTGTATCTAGAAAAACATCAGTCACCTATACAATTCTGTATCCCCACACATCACAAATAGGAAGCGGTTATGTTAATTGCTAGTATTTAGCATTACATTATGGATGGCAAACCTGTACTTAAATGTCTATTTCTCGAATAATTACACGTGAGAAGGCTGTAAGTGCACATGTCTAGCAGTAGTCAGTGTCTCAGATGACAGTCCTCTCTGGCATCTTTAGGTAGTGCTAGGATGGCAGAGAGGGGTGTGCAGCCCAGTGCCTTAAACCGTTAGGGCCTCCTTTACAAGAACCCACACAAGTGTTCTGAGACGCCCTGAGCAACACAACCAGAGCTGACCTCAGTCAGAAGATGCCTCCTCTGCCTGGAAAGCTGTCCTGCTTCCCTGGGAGGCCTCAGGTGATGAACTGGGAAGGAGTGTGGAGCAGCGGGAGCAGCTGGCAGGACACCCTCTTCTCCCACTTCCCTGGCAAAGGGGACTCCCCTGAGCTGTTTGAACTCTACTCTTTCCTCCACACCCTCCTGATCAGCACAAGGGCACAGGCCCTTCATCTCTAGGCAGGAAATATCATTTTTATCTAAGTACTAGAAAGCCTTGAGTGGCTCTGTATGAGACTAAAATCACAATTTTTGCCATTTACGCTAGCTGATATAATGAAGGAGAGAATCAGCCTCCTAATGCAAATGATACTATGGCACCTTCAAGTGTGAGGGATATACATAAAATCTAAAATATATTCTATCTGAATGAGACTATAAATAAAATTATGCAAAGAACGTGCTTGTGACAAAAAGTCATCTTTTGGTGGTAATTTCTGAGTGTGAACGTTGCCTAGGCAATAGCCTATAGGGTGAGGTCACAGAACTAAAAAGCCTCCCTTTAAAAGGCAAAACAGCACAATAAATTACCAAGTTACGTGAAGTTTACTGAGTTTCTGGTATTGTTCCAGAAGAGCTGTAATCCACTCTGGCTGCCATTCTTGTTCTAACACCCATTTTTGTACAGAAACAGAAAAAGAGAGTAGCATGTTCTCCCATGTAACATGTATGCATAAATCTCACCCAGATGTCCCTGAAATCTACAGTTCTTTGCAAAGCAAAACTCACACCTGCTGTCTGAAGTCTATTAATAAAAAATGCAACAATATCCAAACATCAGCTGGAATAGTCTACCCAGCCCCCATATACAACTCCCATCCCGAAGTCTGATTACCTTGAATCTGAGAGGAGACTCACTTCCATTTGCAAACAGCCCTTCTGCCACAAGATGAGCCAGGAGCATCCATACACACTAACAAGACGAAATGTCTTAAACAAACATTACTCATTTATTAGAGAAAATGCACATTGGGTCAAGTGATTCACCTTTTAAAGAAGTTGCAAAAGAGTTATTCGACTTCAACACCTCCCTCTGTAATGCCACTGAAATAACCACTCAAGTTTAATAAAATATTTACACTGTTTAAAACGTTTTGGCCATTTCATTATTTTTGAAGATGGAAAATTATGGTTAAGAGAGCATCTTTAAGTTGAAGGAATATTATATACTAGGTCAAGCTCAGTAATAGGTGAAATTGTACATACTGTTTCCAAATTTTAGTTACAAGTCTTAACAGAGCTATGATGAATTAAAATACTAATTTGTACTTGCATTGTATTTAAACAAAGTATAATATATATGAATACTAAATTCCTGACAGTCGAGTGACTCATGTTGAAAAGGCTGGCTTTTGCCACTTCTGCTATTTACATAAATTGAAAAATGTAAAATATTACTCATTTAATGAAACTATTAAACAAAAAATAGCTAAAATACTCCTTGGGAGTTTTGCAAATAGGACTGAAGGGTGTTAAAGAGCAGGAATTAAAAATTGAACAGTATTGACATTTGCATTTCAGGTTCTCTTTACAGTCAGACAGGGATAAATACAGAGGATGGTTCATTTGGCTTAGTTCATGTATCTGCTTTAGGTTAACTGACTTTAGAAGCGAATGTTTCTCTTCTCTAAAAAAAGATGCTAGATCACAGTCTGATGGCTGAAATTGTAGATATTCAAAAGTTAAGTTGAATTCTACCCGCTGTTTCCAGATGATAGCAAAAATCCCACCCCAAAACACAACACTCCCTCTCTCCCAAAGAAATTGCAGATGAGTATTATGGATAAAGAGGATTTACTTAAGGAGGTAATGGTAAAATTACACCACTACCTACAAAAAGGAGAGAGATAAAAGGTCTCTCTTCACCCAGGACAGCAGATCCAGCAATGGATTTAAATTGCAGCAATGCAGATGTAGACCTCCAGTTAAGGTTAACATTCTAATGGCCAGCTAATTGCTGTCTAAGCCTAAACAGACTTCCTAAGAAGGCTGTGAATGTCCAGCCCTCTGAATTTTGCTAAAGAGTTGATACCTCTTGGAAATTATTTCTGTTTAAAAGGTAGGGGACAGACAAGAAAATGTCCTTAAAATTCCTCTGTTCTAAGACCAGTTCTTGGCTGATGGGTTCAGTGTCCATCTTGCACACCTGTCTATTGCCAGTCACTTTCCAAAGCCCCTCAGAAACCACTACTACTCCACTTTGGCAGCACCATTCCAGCTTTCAAATCCAGTGGAGAGCTTGAGGGCCCACAAATGCACAACTCACACTTTTTTTTTTTAACGCTGTTCAGTGTCACAAACAAAGGCAGCATGCCTAATTTCATTACAGTGTTGCAAATTAGCCTCCTTTAACCCAGTAACAGTCATTTGGCACAGTGGCTTCGTTTTCCATTAACTTTCCCTAATCATATTCCAAGTCCCAGTAATGATTTAATACCTTGTGTTCATTGCCAGTTTTGCTGCTGCCAGTGTTTTACCTGCCTTTTTCCCCCCCTCTCCCAACCCCATCATCGACAAAGTCTTGGCAAGGCACAGTTAGGAGAGTGTTTATCCACCATTAAGACTCGCTTCATGTCTCCAAGTCTCAAGGAAGCCATCAAGTCTCCTTGAGTCAGTGAGCTTACACTCGATTAATTCCAAGAGCACCGAAAGTCCTTACTTATGGCCACAAGAGGCACTATTTTGTCTTTATTTCCTCCATGCCAATAAATTTTCATGAACCAAACACATTCACTTTTCTTACCCTCTACCAAAATGTCATGTCTAACCAGAAAAATCCAAGTAGAAAAGTTACATAAGCTAAAAAACACTTCTATTTTATCTGAGAAATTTAAAAAAAAAGAGGTATTCTCCCACCAAAAAAACCCCAACAACAAACAAACAAAATAAAAGAAGTCAGGCAAAAAATCCCCCCCCCCCTCCCCCCCCCCCACTTTTTGGGGAATTTGATTAAACACAATAGTATGATGATACCCTATAGATTATACACAAATCACATGCTTTTTGTGACTGACACTCAACACCTAAACCACAAGTTTTTTAATGAATTACTAACCTATACTGGTATTGTGCCTTGCAGGGGAGAGGGATACTGCTGAGATAATCCTCGGTTTTTTGCACCTTATATTTTTGCAATTCAATCTGTCTCCTCAAACTCTTCACTTTCTACAAGTGATTGAGTGCCCTTGCAACAGAAGTAGGAAATGAATGTATTAGCTATCTCAGATTTCCTTTTAACACTTCTACTAATGGAATTTTGTAGCTGTTGTGTGTCTTGACTGTATCTTTCTATTCAGCATTTTTATATCGTTTGTATGACTAGAGGAATGAATCATTCATTTCCCACCACCCCCTTAACATTAGCTGTGGTTGGTTTTCTGTGTCCCTTACGGTGGTGGAAAGAACATTTAATGGTCCTTCTACTGGCATTTGCGCTGTTACATCCAAAATGGGATCAGTGTGCAACCACTGACAACAGAAATTTTCCTGTATCACGTTCAGAATTAGTCCCAGATGAAACTGAGTGACTTAAAATAAACCCTAACAACTAATCTGGACCCATTTGAAGCAAGCACTGGTAGTCATAACACTTATTTAAAGAAATTAAGTATTACCTGTCACTCCATTAGTGGACTAAAACAAGCATGAAAAGGAATTCTAGCAGAAACCTTCTGCATCTGCAGAGAATAGCAGAAACTCCAAATGTGGCAGAGTAATTCTGAACACTGTACATTTTATTAAATCTTGATAGGTCAAATCTCAAAGGGGAGCACAGTGAAATCTGAAAGACTTCACACTAATACTTAATATCTTATAAATAGGTATTTCCATCTCTCATTTAAGTTCTTAATCAAATCTCTACAGGAAAGTAGAGTAAAAAAAAATACATTTTATTGTGTAGAAAAATACAAGAGTAAAACATGCTACAAGTATAATTTTTGTACAAGTGCACTGCAGGGCAACCAAAGAGAATGGGAATACTTCTCTGCTGTTACTCTGAGGAAGAAAATATGGCTGCATCTTGTCATACTCAAATATCTAACAAGGATGTAGCAGACCTCAAACTTGTTCTCAGAAAGGTGAACATCAACAGTTCAACCCAGCTCATGCCCAGCTATTTCAGATGCATATTTCTCTTTCTCTTTCAGAAAGATAAAGCATATGAATGTATGTGTATGTAAAGAGTAGAGTGTACCTGTGTTACAAAACGCGAGTCTCACCCTAGCAGACTAGCCTGTTATGTAAAAAAATAATACAACCCGAAAAAAATTAACATATACTTG
The DNA here is from genome assembly GCA_013398115.1 of Falcunculus frontatus. Lineage (NCBI taxonomy): Eukaryota > Metazoa > Chordata > Aves > Passeriformes > Falcunculus > Falcunculus frontatus. Next base: position 3,132,803 of record VZRV01002222.1, read on the forward strand.
TCCTAGGTAACCCAAAACATTACTGTATTCACTATCTGTCTGTGCCCCAAAATGGTCACCGTTTCTTTAGGACTCGGCTCGGCCAGAATCGGAATTGTGCGGCAGTCAAGAGGCGTCGGTCACTTGAAAAGGTTGGAGCACCCAAGCCAACCTGCTCTTCTGCCTGGCAGTGCCACGCCTGCCAAAGACGGATGGGTTTCTGGGCTTGCAACTGTAGCCACTTGGAAAAGCTGCATTTCACAGTTAGAAACTGTTTTCAGAACGAACTTTGAGAATCCCATGAGCAGCAAAGCTTGAGCCGTTCCCTGGGGCTGGGCCACCCCACATGGGTGCCAACAAACCCATTTCCCTCCCCACACACACCTGCAGCAAGGACCACATCAGCACCAACACCAGTGGCATCCCGCAGGCAGCAGGAGAAAGCGGCAGGCAGCACTGATGCCAATCAGGAGCAGGTCTTCATCTGCAACTGGAACTGCTCTGTAAGCTCTTGCCTTCCTGCGAGGGTTCTTTTTGTCTGCCATCTATTTTCCCTTTGCCTCCCAGACCACGTGGTCAACTGGGGAGCACCATTTTAGGGAAGAGACCTGACACCATTTTCCCTTTGTCCTTCAAGCCATGCGGTCACCTGGAAGGCATTATTTTGTGGGTAGGGTCAGCTGCCATTTTCCCTTTGTTTCCCAACACATAAATGCCTGGGGCAGGTGCTGTCTTGGAAGGGGGTGGTACCCTGACAATTTGGGTGTCTCTTTGTTCCCATGGCAGTTGTGAAATTTAGCAATTTCGTGTCTAGTGATTACTCTCTCTTATTTTTTTTCTCCTGTTCCTGTTTCACTTCTTAGTAAACTGTTATTTTTTCACTTACATCTGCTTGTATCCACTCCTTATCGGTGGAAACAGGCTGGTTGAAACAAAGGCGATGTAACTAATTTTAGAGTATCCACCTCTTTAAACTGTCTTAAACCAAGACAATGCTTTTGGTACATTTCTCTTAAAAAACAGGGAGGCTTTTATATTCAATACTTCTTACTACACATAACTGGCTGAGCATTCAAGATGCAACTAGCTCCGACAAAAAATGATTCCAATTTCCCCTTCTGAGGTATCTAACTTCAAGACTTGAAGCAATTTTGCATCATTACACATGTATCTCCTTGAAAAACTACTCAAAAGACCACAGAAGTTACATCTGTTTTGCTCAGCTCTTAGTCAGGTGAATTTGTTTTCTCAGTCCCTTCAAAATGGAGATATGACATCTTTATAGAGCACTGTGAAAAAACAGTGGAAATCGACCAGTCGGGTTCTTTGAGTTCTCATTTCCTTGTGGCACACTTTGTGTTGACTCCAAGGCTGGAATAATAGGAAGCTAAGGTCACAGTCTTACACCATCAGATAAATTCTAGGGCATTTCCTCCTTAGCGATACTGGTAAGGACTATAATGTTTACAAGCAAGTCATTAGCTTCCAAAGTAGAAAGGAGGGTTGCTCCATAAGGGAATTTTCCCCTGGAGGACAGAAAGAAAAACATGAGATAGCTTTTCCAGCAGCATATGTTAGATGAGGGACCTTCAATGAACAGTTGATACCAAGAGGGTCACTGCAGTCTCACAGGTGGCTTTACAGTGCATACTTCTATAATTCTTGTCAAGAAAAGAAAATAGGACAACCTGGCGCTATTAAAAAATATTGACTTACACATACGAGTCATAGCAAAGTCACACTTCAGAAATTTATATAAAAGCACTAAGAGACTGGTAAGTGGAGAGATTAATTCAACTGATACTTCTAGAAATATTAGAAGTAATTAAAGCCTCAGACTGGAAGAGTATTATCAAACAAACATAGTCATGGAAGTAATTAAAAGCTTTTGATTGCTTCATAATGGGCAGAGCTAATCAAGCTTGTTCCTAATCAAAGTGTTCCGCTCATTTTAAAGGTAACAGCAAAAAATAGTGAAATTAATAAAGAACAGGTTACACTCCAAGGTAGTAGCTACAACCTAGATAACATCGGCCAGGTGCATCATCTACCATGCAAGGAGCCAATGTGGATATTCACTGCATCAAAAGGATGAAAAAGTATCTGCTCATCAACAACCCAGTTACTTACATTCCAGTGGGGTTGCTTTTAGTAGGTCAGGGATGTGGAGGAATGCGTGAATCCAGATTTCTGAACTACTTATACATCCACCTGTGGCAGCTGACATTCCTGCCCACAGGCAATATAACAGACTTTTGCCCATCAAGGTAGGGTGGGGGAAACTTCTCTGTGTTTCCTTATCTAACTGGCTAGTCATCATTTTGGTTTTCATCGAAAAAACATTAACATGAATGAAACCTAACCTGAGTCTTTTTGCTCTCTCCCTCCTACTAATGCAAAACAAAAACTCATTTAATGATGGTGGGCAAGAAAGGAAACCATCCAGATGATACGTAACAGAACGATGCATCACTTTGACCACAGTTTAGATGAGCGCAGGCTTAACCTATCAGACTTTGGTTGTCTATCTTAATGCTAGTGTTGTATCACTGACTCTGTAATGTTTTACCTTAATGAAGTTAGAGTCAAAATAGAAGAAAAAAATGAACAGGTGCATTTTTGAGGTATGCCATTTGCTACACTACCTACTAACCTTAAGAGATAGGAACACATGAATTGACTCATAACCAGCAGCAATTCACCCTCCAGTGACACAGTTCAGTCAATCCCAAAGCATTTTACCAGGGAGAGCAGCACCACTTTCTCAACAGCTCAGATAGAGATGGTAAATAACTCGCCCAGGGTCAGCACAGATTAGTGGTAGAGCTTGGACTGTAACTCAATCCAGTATCAACCTGGTAAACTAACAGCATAAAACTTGATCAAAAAGCATCAAGTGTTTTCTTTTTTCATATAACATCTGAAAGTTATATACACATTGATTATGTACAATGAATCATGTTACAATACCTAAAGAACAGAACAACAATCATTTATCATTGACTTGATACTGTTGTTATAATCTAGATTTTAAATAATTAAATGTGTATGCTTACTTAAAACAGTTCACAGAAGGGTCTCTAGGAAGAAGAATTCTAGTTTATTGCCATCTCTGGGTTTAAGTTCTCAGATCAGTTCAGACACCTCAGTTCCTCTTAAACTAAAAGTACTAGACTGCCACCACCTTTCAAAAAAACCCCCTCCAACAGACTTTGGAAAATGAACAGAAGCTGGATAAATCTCTATTTTCAGCTACAATAGTATGAATTTTAAGAAAATGTTAGTGTTTTAATGGTCAGTGTTTATTCTCAAAAGTTGCTTTGCTGACATGAAACATGTCAGTGCTCTTCTTGTAAAACTTATCAACCATCCTTTTTTCCTAGTCCCCTTCTTAAAACACAATTGCAGTAAATACAAAAAGTGGGCAGCCTCCTATGACAAATAGAGGTCAGATTAAGTATTACACATAAATACCATATTGCCACCCATATTCTGGGAAACTTGAAGTATATTTACACCATTTTATGAAGGTGAATGAAAATATACCCAAGTTTGCTAAATTAAATGACCACAGTTACTTGAAACAAAATTCTTATCTTACAAACAGACTAACTGCAATGTTTATTACAGCCTTTCTTTCATTTACTGGCTGTTGCACATCTGGGATTGTTATGGAACTTAAGAGCACATCAGCCATGGGCAAAGAGCCATTTTTCATTGATAGACAAGTAGGTATTTGTTCCACTCTAGACTTTTAAGCAAGTTCTGGACCTGCTTAGCAAAGAATATTACAGCTAACATAAGGAAGAATACGAGATATTTTACTTGCTCCTTTCTTTGCCTTTATCCCAGTGCCACAGTATCCTGTGAATGAAGATCTAGGGTGTCAGTCACTGTAAATGCAGTGTTGGCCCAAAGCAGTGAATTATTGTCACACCATCTCTCAATGAGAAACTAAATACATTTATTACTGCATTAAGTAAACTTACTAACCAAGCGGGCTGAACCAGTTCTTGGTTAGTTCCATTCCCATCTCAATTTAAGCACTGGGAACAGGAAAGAAAGATCAAGAAGAGACGATGAATAGAAACATTTCCTATTGCTTGCAATGAATTGTCTGAAATCCTGCCCTAAGTCTCCAAGAGGAGATATGGGGAGATTATTATCTCTCATTGAGTTGATGAATTGTTAACTGTTTAATCAATACAGAAAGCAACGTGTGTCTAGCAAACAGGCATTTACATCCATGAAGGAAGAGAAGGATCTTTATTGTAGTTAAGAAATACACTGATTAAAGAAAAGGACAAGTTTTAGGAGAAAATATCAATCTGCATTGATCTCCTGAAGATTTCAAGAAGGAAATTAATCAGGAAGATGGATGTAATCAAGAGCTACAGAAATGCAGAATTCCTGGGCAGCTGAGAATCTCAGAAATACACAGCAAGTCTGCTGGATGAAGGGAGAACGGGGAGAAGGTGGGGAGAGAGGGACAAGAAGCCTTCCAATGAAATTTTACTAACAGAGAGACCTAGCATAACCTACCTTTCATTTCTTCTTTCCTATCTTTTATAAATATTTTGTAGACATTTCACAAGTATTTCATACCCAGAGATCCAGCTCATGTTCTCCAAGTAGCCGAAGAATAAAGGAGCCTGTCCACGTACACACTGTAAAGGACATGTGAAGAACTGGTATCTAACTGGTCCAGAACTGTTGTGCAGTAACAGTGATAGACCGCAAGGCTCCCTGGCAGGCAGAATGCCAAACCTGTGAAGATGCCAAGGAAGGTTTCCACACATTGTCTAGTTTCATTATGTTCTACAGGGTTCTACCAAGTATCTTTTGTGGCTTTGAAACTGATTGGATAGTACGATAAAGGGAAGCAGCTTGCATTGTCTCAGAGCCTACACAGGATCAGCAGAAGGAGCACAGACCAAGACTTGGCAAACTATGACATCGGCAATGATGTCAGCTGTAAAAGCTTTCTGCATCACTCCTCTGACTGCATAAGAAGTTACTCACCAGCTGCATTGTTAGGAGATGAAACAGCAAAGTGAATAATAGTATAATATGTGCAGAAGAATTAAATGCTATAGCATGAGAACACATGGTGTGAGTAGTTGCTTCCTATTTGTAAGCTATGCTCGATAGTGGTTGAGTATAACACACAAAAAAAAAGGTAACTGGCTGACATTAATGCAGCATAAACTGTCCTCTGGACCTTAAATACAGTAAATTGCCACTTCAAAAAGAATAAAGGCAGTAAGGCAGTCACATCAACCAAACATTGTGGAATCCACCTCACTACAGTTTGTCTTTGCACAGGAACACTGTAAGCAGTATTATAGCACAAATTAATACTGGTTTCTACTGTAATCTCACAAGTGTGAAAAAGAGAAAAACTAAAAATGTACTTATCAACAGCACCACAATATTTATGTTACATCAATAACCTTCTCAAAAGCTCAGGCACTGGAAATTTTAGTTTCACCTAGACTTTGAAAAATCTAAATAATTGGACTTCTGAAAACCATTAGTAACTGAAGTGACAAACTGCTTATGTTATACTGTGTTCAGTCTAAATTCCAGCTAGACTCAACAGCCTCCTACATAATGTAACTGTCCTGGAATAAAAGGAGTTTTTTTCTTTCTTTCCAGCATAAAATACAGGAACACTAGAAGCAGGCAACATGTCTCTAGTGCAGCATTTGGGCTCTATTAGTCAAAGTGTTGTATTCCTTAAGTATACATCAGAGGATAGATGTGCACATAAAATACCATATGTCAGTTTCAAAGCTATAATTTACATAGTTATTTAAACTTATGCAAATGAGGACATTAAAGCTGAGACACACACCAATAAAAGGAAATGATAAGTTAGAGCTGCCACATTGTCCTTAACTTCCTGCCAGTGACTAGGTATAGTAGAACATATGGCACCCACGCTCTCCCACTGTTCCCACCGCTCCTGAGAGAAGGCCATATGGGCTGCAGTACCTAGACACAACAGGGCGCGTTGGGAACACACGGTAGCGTTACCTCGCCGTTTAACTCTTACAGGGCTCGTGCCAACTACCTGGAAACAATCCTTAAGCTGTGGCCCTTTTTTGTCCTGGTTACTTCTCCTGGTTCTTTTCATAGAGCAATGTGAACTAGAAGGAGCAACTCAGATCCATTCCCTGACTCAACCTGGAGAACTCCAGGTTTTCAAGCAAGGTTCATAAGATTTTCTACCCTGCAACATACTCACGAAGTAGCTTGGTGTAAGTCACTAAGATCTCTCATCTGCGAATTGTGAGGCCTTTGCCTGTTCCAGCCTGGAAGTAAGAGTCACAGAAGAGTTTATCTCCTACAGTTTTCCCAGGCACAGAATACTGGATATAAAGTCTGAACGGGAGTTTTGTGTGTCAAACTCCGCAAAGTTTTAAAATCTTAACACAGATGACATTGACAACCAAAGACTATATATTAGCAATAAGGAGGTTTGTTTCGCAAAAATAGCAGAGGCTCAATTTTACCTGGTTTAACAAAAAAAACATGTTTTAATAAGGAAATTATTATGGTTACCTTTCTAGCCCATAGTAAAAAAACAGTGGTTTGTTTTCTGGGGGCTTTTTTCACACAAAGCTCTTACCATTCCAGGTTTTTTTTTTACTTACTGAAAAAAAAGGACATTTATCAATTTAGCATTTATAAAATGGCCTCCCTCTAGTGTATACTTAATTTAGGAACTTTAAAGTACTTTTAAATAAAAAAACCCCAAAACAAACTCTTCATGTAGCTCTCTAAATCAAAGGACACAGATAATGTATAATAAAATCAGTGAGATTAGCAAAAAAGCCCCTAGGGATCTAATAAAGTCAGATACCATACTATTAGGGTTCACCTGTTCATTCCACACTTTTAAACAGTAAAAAAACCCCAAAAGTTCATGGTTTCTTCCAGATGAAAGAACATGGTAGAAGACTGGAAATATAGATCTCACTCATGCACCTTCCCATGTTGTTACTCAAAATTTAGCATCATTTTACTAAATAGCTTTAGTGAATCCATCAATAAGAACAGCAGAGCTGCTATTTTCTGAAAATCCCTCAAGTTTTCTGAGACTGTCTACTGACTCCTCTCAGCATTAAACTGTCAAAACCCTAAAGCTTTACAAGACATCTTAATTCAGACCAATAAATTTTACTTGAACATATTTGAAAATGAATAGGTTGACAACTACTATTCGTTACTGTGACTGCCTGCTAAGAAGTTAAAGAGTCACTATACAATGAAAATATTTGAGTCAGAAATGGTATATTTAAACAAAAAAAGACAATACAGGCTTTATTGCACTAACTCTACCTAGCCACTTTCCCCAGAAATTGCTCCTGGAGAAACATGTACATCCTTTCATGAACCTTCCCCTTTCCTACACGATGATGTGAGACTCCACCAAAAGGCTCACTTGTCTCAGGGGAGGAAGCGGTCTGAGCGTACGTAGGATGTCTGCATCGTGTGACGTGTCTCCTACTGACACACGCCAGAAGCCATGGCTTAAAGATGCTCACACTGTAAAATGCTCTTCTGGGCTTAGAAAAAGCTCTGCCAGTCAGCTGGGAATGCACAAAACTCTGCTGCAGTGAAGGGAGGTAGGTCCGGATTAAGTGAATCTCTTCCTGACAGATTGATATTTGTACCCAAGTACTCTATATTCCATGGTGGAAGAATCCACAGGACATATGCACAACAAAAAAAAATGGAGAATAAAAAGAACCCCAAGCAGTTATTTACTCTACATATCTGAATACACAGTTGTGGACAGTTCTCCACAAGTGTAGCCTTAGCGTAAATTATGTCAGGATCACTGACAGCTCTGTGCAAGTTAATCTGACCTCAGACTACAATTATTTCAGCTAAATGAGGCCTTAGCCATAAACTTAATGATCATATGAAGTTCAACAAGGGCAAGTGCCGGATTCTGCTCCTGGGATGGGGCAATCCTGTTTGTGTGCATAGGCTGAGGAATGAGAGGCTGGGGAGAAGCACTGCAGAAAGAGACCTGGGGGTCCTGGTCGATGGCAAGTCAGAAGTGCCCTGGGAGCCAGGAGGGCCAATCGTGTCTGAGGGGGCATCAGGCACAGCATCACCAGCAGGTGAGGGCAGGGATTGTGCGACTCTGCTCTGCACTGGGTCTTACTTCAAGTCTTGTGCACAGGGCATCACAATGTAAGAAAGACATGAAGCTATTAGACAGCATCCAAAGGAGGGCCACAAGGATGATGAATGATCTGGAGGGGAAGCCTTATGAGGAGCAGCTGAGGTCACTTTGTTCAGCCTGGAGGAGACTGAGGGAAGACCTCATCATGGTCTTCAACATCCTTAAAGGGGAGGAGGAGGGGTAGGTAGCTCTTCTCTCTCATGACCAGTGACAGGTTGCAAGGGAGTGGCATGAAGCCAAGTAAGGGAGGTTTAGGTTGTATATCAGGAAAACGTTTTTCACCCAGAGGGTGGTTAAGCACTGGAACAAGCTCCTCAGCGAAGTGGTCACACTTACAAGCCTGAAAGAGTGCAAAAAGAGTTTGAACAATGCTTTTTAGGCACATGGTGTGATTCTTGGGGTGTCCTGTGGAGTGCCAGGAGGTATTTGACCTCCTGAAGGGTCCATTCCAACTGAGGTATTCTATGATTCTACGGGCTTATGTGAAGCTTTTGTCACAAGAAGGAGACAAAAACTTTTTGGCCACAAGACTAGAGACTAAAAAGTATTCCTTATCCTTCCTGTTTGCTACAGGCTTGAAAAATATCCTCTCTGTTTAAAAATAAATAAATAAAAGGATGTCATTTTATTAGTAATTCCAACAGATAACTGACTTGGGGATGTTACCACAACGCTATGAACTGCTAGCTTGGGGAAAAACAGTTTGAGTTCCATGTACATAACAAACCAATGCTACAGGTTAATCTCTAAAGACTTCCTATGACTGCACTGAGGAAATCAAGTGGAGTCACAGATGTCACTGTGAGTTGTTAACTTTAAAAAGGGCTTATAAATGCAGTAACTCACAGTCATGATCTCTCCATGTAACCCATTCTGAGATGCAAGAGAAATAACATGAAGTAATTTTCCTACTGTTTCTTTCCTGAGGAGTAGTTCAGAGAGGTAGCATCCTTCTGCTGTATACAGTGTATTGATCATATTTGATGTCAACCTAAAATGTCCCAGATAGTGAGGTTAGGTAATGATGAATTCATTCTCTGAGTTAACTATATTACGGCCGGGCTAAAAAATCTCTTTATCAAAGGACATAAAAGCACTGTACTCCATTGGACAGGTCAAGGAAATCAGATCTTGGCAAAAACTAACAGTTATGCAGTCAAAATTCTACGGCAAATATTGACCATAACCAAAGAGACAGAGACCAAAAACATCTAATGTGTTTTCTTAGTGAGTATTTCTGAATGAAGTACTTGTGTGAGGTCACATGAGAGCAGAAAGGTCATGAGCTAATCTCTGGGCCTTCCAAAACACCTTGTGGAGGCCAGAAATATGCTGGAGTGCTGTGCCAGATGGAGATGGCCAGTGGTGCTGTGGTGGGCAGATTTACTAGCAGCCGGTATTTGGATAAAGTGCTCCAACTGCTGGTGCCAGCCTTTCAAATGACAATGAAGGATGGTGGGAAGAGTTATCACTAAGAGGGATCCTGAAGGGGCAACAGGGGCCAATTAGTAACAAAGTAAGAACAGAGCAGCCACAGAACTCAAACAGAAAATGGCACACAAGGGGGAAGGCTATTCTGAAATGGTCATCCTTCAGTGACCTTTCTGCTGCTACTGCTCAGGTCTTCGCCCTTCCTACTGCTGAAGTTAGCCACTCAGAAAAAAAGAATCATGATGTGCTGAGGAAGAGAAAATTTTCTTCTCATTCAAGCTGTGAAACATCTTAGCTGAGCAATACTTAAATGTCAACACCAATGTGTTACGGTCTACAGAAAAAAGCATTATTGTTAGAAATCACAGATGCTGTTGCATTTCATAGTCAGGTGGATTATGTTGTCTAGAAATATTTTTTCTAGAAGAGAGAACAGCTCTTGGAAGCCCCAGCTACATACCGTAACCAATCTCATCTGTTCTATACACAACTGAAATGTATTAAGGTCTGAATTTCTTACCTGGAGACCAACTTTTCCAAAGTTCAGAGGTTATGGCCTGAGATCCATTAACTTATCTTAACTTTGCCTGGCCAAAATCATTTACAGCTAGCCCAAGCTTCTTGGACTGCAAGGGGTTTGTCACAACAGTAGGACTGTCTGCATTGCTTCCCCAACCAGTGTTTTTTGAGTGGTTTCAGTTTGTTGCTTTGGGTATTTTTTTATTACGTAAACTTAACAGTTTTGGACTCATGTTTTAGTAGGAAGTTTCACAGCATTCCAAATTTAGAAATAATCTAGGCAAAGTGACCTATGTGCTCCCACTATTGTAAGAGCAAGCCAAAGATACAGCTAGCCTCTTTTCAAGAGCATGGCTTTCAAATCATCGCCAACAGCATTCCTCTGGAGGAAAAAAGTATTTATGAACAAAAGAAAACCTGTAGAGAAGATTTTTTTTTTCTTTTAGAACAGTGTATTTCTGTATTTTCATAAAACTGTAATCTCCATCCCATTAAGATGCCTGAATACAGTCTGGTTTTTTTCTTTCTATGCTTTATATACCTGGCAGGATTGCTCCAGACCTTGGAGCTTTGTGGTTCATGCATTTCTTTGTCAGGTTAGATTTGCAGATTGGCCAGAAACAAGACAAGACTTGTCAGTGTAAATGTTCCTGGCACTGCCTCTTCACAAATCTTTGATATTTGCTGTTTTGCTTATCTGGTGCAATAAAGTTCAACCACATTTTGCATCTGATTAAGAACCAGCCATCTAAAACCATTCTCCGCCTTGCATTGGAAAAATGAAAAATCTACATAGTGGAGTTAAACTAATCTATTCCTTTAAGAAATAACACTGGAAGGCCTACACCCAAATTAAGTATTCCTCAGGTATTACAGACGGTTCCATACGAGTTACTCAAAAGTTTCCACTTTAGTGCACCATGAATCAGACCCTAAACACAGCGTGTTGAAACTAAATTACTACTGTTGGATCAATAAACACATTTACTGTTCTCTAGTCTCACTGGTTATTAAATAGCTTGTAAGGTCACATAAACAATTTTCCATGACTTCCAAAATAATCATACCTGGCATTTAATTTCCTTTTTCTCCTTAAGCCATATTATATTAGGATAGGCTCAAATGGACCTATGGTGTTCTTCTCCTTTTACCATTCATTCTTAGAAGTAACAGGTTCTTCAACTGGTATGCAGGTTTGCTGGTATGTAGCTGATTAATCATATTAAATTATGGTTCATCTTAATTTATCACAGAGCTGATAACACCCACATTACACTTAACTATTATTTTTTTAAGTACACAGTCATTATTTAGTTGCTTACAGTTATGGCAGACCGAACAATGGGGCTAAAACAATCTATGCTTCATCTCCTACTTTGTCAGCCTTCAGAGGCGGGGGTGGGAGAGACACGACTAGCTTGTAGATTGAAATACTGATTTTCAAAAACTGAGCTGAGGCATAAATATGTAATTTTCTATGTGCTGGTATTCTCTCACTTCCCTCCTCCACCTTCTCCACACTCTTTCCAGTCCACTTGTTTTGTTTAAAATATGACAGGGTATAGGAAAGAAGTCAAAAGCGCTGACCCATGAAAATACATGCAAATTTGGTTGGGCTGAAGCTATTAAAAGTTGCTAGCTGTGACTGATCCTAAATCTGACCTGTTATTCTTGCTAGAGAAAGCTGGCACAAAACTCATAACACCATGAACTACACATCCACTTCCTCCAACATACATGTCAGTAATGTTTTGTATTTTACCGGTACCACGTAGAGCAAGATATGACCTTAATTTAGCCTTCTTCTGGGTCCTTACTTTTATATTAAGCTTTCAGTCCTCCATCTCAGCTGGACAACAAAATGGGCAGTAGACAAGACTGAGGATACAAGAAGACTGAGAATAATCTCTGCAGACTAGAGATGCTGATCATGAAACAAATGCTTCTTCTATTCCTGTATGATCATAGGGAAAGAAACCTGTCCTAATACATGAAGACAATGGAAATAAAGTTGCCTGGGCAACATAATAGTCAGCACTGCCTAAGTTTTAGTGCTTGACTTCACAGCTTTTACATTAATCTTCTCTGTAATTTTTTCCTGCATATGTGTGCTAAATTGTGAGAAGAACAACTGAGATCAATATACGTTTGTATCCCAGTTCGGCAAAATGATCTCTAGCTTACCCAGCACAATAAAGCTGAACTGTACTTTAAGAATATATTTCCACTTATATCCAAATATAGTGGTATGGTGCTCCATGTTCTTTCTTTCTGTTAAAAACCCCCACATTTCACTTACAAAAAAACCCTGAAACTTTATTTTAATAAGAGATTTAATTTTAGCTTACAGATATAACTAGATTTGCAAAACAGCTTGTCACTATTTAGCTATTTTAATTAGGCTTAATTCAAATTTCTGTATTTCACTTTAAAAAAAAAAAAAAAATCACTGTCCTCTAAAAATTATGTTGAAGCAAAAGGCTATAGAATGAGGCACTTCAAAAGCTGTCTCTCCCTCTCCCTATGCAACTAAACCCTTAACTTAGCACGTTACAAGTTGTAGTTTTGTCAGGCAGGGCTGTATCAAATAATAAACTCTTTAAAGTCATCAGTAGTGTAATTATCATGCAACAGAATCGCAGATTATCATTCCTGCAGCAGGTATAACTTCATATATAATTCACAACAAATTAAGTTTTTATAAAAGAAAATTGAAGAGTATTACTTTCAAGATTACTGACTTTCTAGCTCCAACTTGAAACTTCATTTCCCCGTCCTATGAGAAAAAGGGGGAAGGAAGATTTGTGCTAATTATTAGAGCTGTTCAAGTAATTGGACTCTTCCTGGTAACAGCAATTTCCTTGTCAAGGCTAGTAATAATAGCACCCACTTTTGTTGCTACATGATTCATTTTTGTAAGTTTAGTATATATTACATAATACCTGACTATTTTTCAGTTGTTTTGTTTTCCTTTCAGAATGATTATTTTGAAGTTTGATCAATCTCTCATTAAAAGCCAGGGAAAGACCATCTATACGAGTATTTGCATTGGTCCTTAAGGTCTAAGAAGTGACTGCCCAGTCCAGAATTCCTGTATATGAAATATGTAAGAGGTTTGGGATATTTTTTTGCTCTGAAGTAAGGTGATAGAAGAAGTGTGTATTTCTGCACCTAATGTGAGCTGAACAGTTAATAATCACACTAAAACAAAGCATCCTTGACAAAAAGGAAGATGGTTCTCATCAGTTCTGCAGTCAGGTTAGCTTGCCATTTATTCATGTATTACAGTCCAAGTAAACATTACCTGGAAGGATGCAATCATTACCCTGCCAAGAGTATCTAGACTCTGCAGAGTGATTAAAACCACTCTTTATGTAACTTAAATCCTATTAAAGTTCAAAGCCAGATTGTTGCTATTACTCAACTTAGCATAACAAAGCAGCACCACAGATTTCAGGAAGAGAAAGGACTTCTTGAGAACTGTTTAAACTTCAGCGTTGAACACGACAGGAACATTAATTCTTTGGTGAGAAGTGAATATAGAATTGAAAATGGCAACATGATTGTTCACCACTTTGTCCTGTTACTCTCCCTGTATATTTGTCCTAAGGTACTATTTTCTTTAGAAAGAACGACATTTGAAAACGTTTGTTTCCAAGCATCTGTTCAGAATTTTGCACAGCACTCCAAAAAGGGGGTTTTGCATGGAAATTGTTGTCTTCTGCAATCCTGCAGTAATTTTTTCTGACATCATCACTTTTAGAGACCCTATCACACATGGATAATAATGAATCATTGTCTGTCTGGGGGCAAATCAGCTGTCATAGTTGTGACTTCTTCTGCAAGAAGAGAACCTCCCCCAAGGGGTCAGCAGGCAGCCACATGGAAAACCTCTGAGCGGCAGGATGAGTTTACTGCCTTATTCATTCCTTTCACTCCAGTGCTTGCTCCTGACTTCTGATCTTAGCTTATCCTTTGCTCTAATTTAACCTATGGATCCATTATCAAGGACTCCTGATCTTGATATAATCAGTATTGGGAATTTTTTTCTCCGTCTCCTCTTTCTGCTCCTGATGGTGAATTTGACAGAGCAATGTTTGCTTTTCTTATCAACAGGCCTTCCTACCCACCCGCAAGACACCAAAAGCAAGTAGACAACAGGAACGCATAGCTTCTTTTCTAAATTCTCTTTTCTGTTTAAAAGAGAACATAGCCTATATTTAATTAGAGGTTTCCAAAATGTTCCTCTCAACCTTTATCTAAACAGTCCTTGCCTTTGTCACACCCATATTTTACCTTCTCCTTTGTCTTTCCAGTAGCCCTGTCCTTCTGCTGCACACTGTTATAGACACATAGGAGTAACACGGGTGGCCAGATATAAAGTTTCAAAATTCAAACGAAATCAGCTTCATAGCTTTTGAGTAGTTGAGATATTGACTGCAGGAGACATGAGGCTTACACTGCTGATTCTGCTGGCAGTGATGACATGGAGCCAGAAAAAAAAGAGGGTTGTAAGTCAGAGAACATTAAATCACACCTACCTCTTCATCACCAATGCACAAATCTTCATGCTTTTTTTGTGAGGCATATTCATCATCTAAATAATGCCAAAGAGTTTTCAAAAGAAAAAAAAAAAGAAGTGAACCAAAATTTTGAACTGCTTGCAGTGATGATCTCATACAGCAAGCTATGATAGCCACTACGGCAAAGCAAAAGTGAAGGATACCCTTAGTTCATAATAACAGAGAATAATTATATATTGATAAAGTTTTACTAACAAGATTTCTAGATGATGTTTCAAAAGCAACCAAACCTTGGTGACTTTAGTGTAGGGAAATGGAGAAATTTAAATAATTATTATGTATTGTTAATTCCAGTAATTGGTAAAATCCAATGACAGAGAGTATTTACTTTTTTGTTACACAAATACTTGAAGATAATTCAGTATTCATACTGTGAAAAAACAAAAAGGACCATTTTCAGCATAGCTAACAGAATAAAACCCTTGCAAACTATACTTAAATAAATGCATAGGTTTTAAAACCAAAGAGTAGGATGCTCAAAAGACGATTATTTTGACAACACATATTACAAACAGTTATATATGATTTGATTGTTCCTGGAGAGATTTTGGTTGAATTTATAGACAAAATAATCCATAACTCAACATAAAAAGGAGCATGTGTGTCTGGAAGGAAGGTTGGGCAGCATGCTAGCAAATGGCAATTTAATTTTTCAAGCTTTACATCCTAACTTTCTGTGAAGACTCCAGTTAGTTTAATCATTAGCATGAAAAATTACCTAACGCTTCCACTGATGACTAATTTTGCCACCCCGGTGGTAGCTGATCAAATGTCTCTTGCTGCACATATGCTGAGAACATAGCTCCCAGAATGTCTGGCAAAACACTCAGTATTTTTTCCTTCACTTGGATTCATAAAGCGTGTTATGTCACTCTTGCTTGGGCTCCTTCCACCTTTTCGTCTTTCCATTCTGGTCTGTGTGAGGCAACTGAGAAAGAGGTTTATAACTTTTTAAGTGTTTTACAGGACTCAGAATACAACATCAGAGAAGCTCCAATGAGGCCTGTGGTGCTATCAAACATACCCTTGAGTACACCAAGCATCTCCCAGAAGTGGGATGTGGATCTCTCATGGCTCTTGTGTAGCTCGTAGCAGCCCCACAGAGAAACCTCACACCATCTATGAAATAGCAAAAAACCCCAGATGCCTCTGTCTTTGTGGGTAAATCAATCAAGTTCCACACCTGTCCCTATGAAACTATGAGAAGATGATACAAAAACCTCACAATAATTCAAGTTCAAGTCAGCAAAGGAAAAGTCTGACTGAACAAGAAGGTATGAGCTCCATCCGAAGTTTGAGTTCTCATCTTAATCATTACAACTACTGCTTGGATAAACTTCCTTAAAAAACCTCTCCTCTCCCATTTGTCCTCCATTACTTCTTGTGTGACTGGAAACATGCACGCATTCACCCATTTCCCCATTTATTGGTAACTTGAGCCTCATAGCTTCCTGCACTGTACCACTGTGCTAATGTTAGCACTGTCTAACAGTGAGTGAATCTAAAAGACACTAGTTGTATTAACATTATATTCATAATGCATATCTTGGCTACTTTTCCACTTTTCATGGTATAGCTGTTCAGAGACATGCAATATAGTTCTAATATCAATATTCCTTCCCATTGTTTTCCATTGATCATCCTTTTAAAATACAATACTGAGTAGTCTTCTAAATTCTTTGAATTCTTTGCATTGTGACTAAGCCTTCCTCAAAGTACAAGACACAGAAAACTCAAACAGCAAACTCAATTCCTTAACTATCCTCTAGTTGGGGATGAGACCAAGAGACAAGATTTTTTTTTTTCAGACATTCAATACAATAGCCTGCAAAACATAACAAAAACCATGCGGTATTTTGAATTAACTAAGTAACAACCCACAGATCCCTACTTCTGTATGATCTTTATGTAAGAAAAAAGAGTTCTCTACAGAAGCACACACAATCAGTATCTGTATTTTTCTGAAGTCCAACATACACAGCTTGGAAAAATCTCCACAGGTTGCACATTCCGCATCTCCAATAAAGCAGAGCTGCAGGCATAACATGACCTGAACTGACAAAGTCTCTGTGGACTGGGCAGTACCATGTGGAAAACTGTAATGGGCACTGCCTACTACCTTTTCTGCTTAATTACAGGCATAGCAGGAAAGTAACCTGGCATTTCTGTTGAAGAAGGCTGCATTACTATACTATAAATCTATCTACAGAAAATCCAATTTCTTCCTTGCTTAGATTATTGCTAAAACACGGGGTGTAAAATCACAGAACAAGTTTCTGTAATACAGAAGTAACCATTAACAAATTGAGTTGCCATCTAGCAAATGAAATAAAGGACTAAGGTAGCAGCTCTTGAGTTTTCAGGACTAGCTATGACAATTTTCCCCTTGTGGCCTTGGGCAGGTTACTTAACCTCTCCAGATGAGAGTCCCCATCTGTAAAAGTGAGGATAATGATATTTACTTACCTCTCTCAGAGGAGATGTGAGAACTAATTACAATAATTTGTGTAAAGGGTTTTGAACCTGAAGAGCACTAAGTAAAGTGCTAAGGAAATAGTGTTTATATAAAAGACTGAGGGGAAGAGAAGCTTCAACTTACACAGTAACACATCAGTTGAAGAAAGAAACATAACTTGGTTTTTTATGCCAAATCAAACTATACATCTGAGACAATTTTCCTACTGCAAAGTAAGTTTAGTTATAAAGCACATGGGTATTGAGGCTTTTTCATAGTACTGACCATTCGTATTCCCCTTCTGCCTAAACTTTGTGAAGGGGATCATCCAAGGCAGCATCCAGAATTGCCCTACAATATTCCGTAATATGCTGTGCAGATAGATTGCGATACATTTGTTAGGCATATTGACATCTGTTTACTGCAAGCACTCTGACACTTGTTTTGGCCAAGATCCGCACGTTGTTTACCTACTTGTTCTGACTTTGGTGGAAGTCACTGTATTCATAAGGGCCTCACTATGTTATTTTACAATTGTATTTTAAGGTGACAACATTATCAAGTGAAAAAAACCAAAGAAGAGTAGTTTTTTTAACCAGAAGAAAGTAAAATTATTCTCCGTATATACTTTCTGGCCAGTCTACCAACATATCAAAAAAGACTTGTTTACCCCTGCCCCAGATCAGAGAAGGGAGACTTACTACAAAGGGGAGAAACCAGCTGCAGGAGACCAAGGTGATCCCAACTGGGTGTATAAACCAGAGGAGATGAGGTTTGGGGCTTGGTTTGACTTGTGGGGTTTCTTTCAGGTGGTTTTAGCTTTCACTGGAAAAAACAATAAATGCATAAAAGCAAGAAACCTGCTCATACACATTCAGGAGATTATTTTGGTGCTGACCATACAACACGGAAGACTGGACAATAATGAAGCAGCACACACAGGTGGCTGATTGAGAGACACCCATCTGTGCCTAGTTTATTTAAAACCTGGGCAAACCAATGAGCTCTTACATCTCTGATCAACTAGCCTAGGCCATACTGACTGCCTCTTGGCACACATTTGAACACAAGCCAGACTAAGGAGTTCAATTACTTTTATTAACAATACAATTGTGTTTTCTTCTTTGCTTATGATTAAAAATTACTAATCAGACAGATCAGAACTGTTGATTAATGTTCTTCAAAATTACAATCAATTCTGTAGATGGCATAATTGCTTTAAAATCTATTTCCTGATTAGTATAAATTCATGAATAAAAAATTTTTGTCTAATAAGGAAAAAAACCAAATGTGATCGCACATGCAAGCAGCTGAACAGCCACCTCAGCATCACTATACCTGCTCTGGCATCCTATTACAAACCAAAGCATTAGCGTTCTGAACCCTACTGAAAAACAGTAATCAGAATTATCTCTAGTTCAATCTCACTCTCATTGGATAATTCCAACATGATTTTCAGAGGGTATACTTCATCTTTAGAACAGTTATTTCGGGTTACTGGTGTTGAAATTGGAACAACCGGAACTAATCTAGAATTCTGCATTGCTTCATCTTTTGTACTGAAAGTTTTAATTATTCTGCTACTTTATTATGCTTTCCAAATGAAAATCAGCCTTGGGCAGAAAGATTAGAAAAAATGTTTAGATCTTGTAACATATTTTGGGTAGCATTGTAGGGTGTGCATATCAAGTGTTTTGTTGCAGGGTTTCCTTCCTTGCCATAAAGAAGCTCTCTGGTGCATTTGTTACTTCTCCAAGTTGATTGCTAATCATCCACAGATATTAATATCCTGCTGATCTCTGTGCTTTTGAAGTCTTTTCTTTGGTGGTTTTTTTCTTATTGTTTGCTTTTTTGTTTATTTAGTTTTTGGTTTTGTGGGGTTTTTTTCTGTTTAAACAAGTTGACTGCCATTTTCACTCACCTAAAAGTAAAAGCCAGATGAATCAATTTTGTCAAAAGGTTATTTTCATCAGTAACTTTCTTAAAAATGCAACATTTCAAATAGAAAGTTAAAATTATAAAAGAAGATAAATCCTAAAACATGCCAGCCATCCTAGGTAAAGTAAAAACTCCGTGAAGATGCTGACAAAGTAACGTGCCATGTGTTACTTTTCATAAAGAATCAAGTACGTACTTTTGATCATTTTACACGTGGCATATAGTAATTTCTATTCTGATCATTTTAATTACTTCAGCAAAACATAGCAGTAGCAGCATAAATGTTTTGCACCAAAACTCACCCTTGTGCTTCTTAAATGTTGATATAATACTTAATTATTATACAAAATTATTTTAACTGACACTGTAAGAGAACTCAAGCTTAAAAAAAAAGCTAATTTAAGTTACCACAAAAACATTCCTTTTCCTCAAATAACTCAGTTTTGCTTAAAAAAAAGTAATTGCAAAGTATTTTATTTATAATTTGCTTTTTGTTAAATCAAAGTTTGAGTGATCATCAACATGACCTTCTTGATAAACCATTTCCATTTAACAGTACTTGATCATACAGTTTCACCGGGTCTCTCTCTCCTTAACATTCACATTCCAATCTCAGAGATTGCCTGAGAGGAGACTGTGTCATGACATATCTTACTCGCGCCTTTCATGGGAAGGATAGTCAAGGGGCTCCAAGCATAGCCCAGAACTGCTCTGACTCATATGACTTCAAGATGGAATTAAACTCCAGCTATGTCTGAGGATTTATGAAGTAATAGACCATAGCCATCCTTTTCTTCTTCAAGGCTGCACTGAAAACCTGAGAGAATTAAACTGCAGTCTTATAAGTACATAGAGTATTGGTAATCTATTAGCAAACCATGTTATATTTCAAACAGCAGCCATCCTATTCTAAGGACTTTCACGCTGAAGGGGGTAGCACTGTTGGAAAGAACAGCAGCCGCACTGAGCCTGGTAACTGCTGTCTGAAGCAGGGTCACTTTCCTTCAGTTAGAGCACTGGTTTCAGAGGTTTTGGTACCTACTCTGAGGCTCAGGCATTCACTCTTTGTACAGAAATGACTAAGAAATTCTGTAAGATTTTCTTCATTCAGAGAAGCTGGCTTTTGAGGAAAGCTGTTTCTCTTTTAACCTTTAACAATACAGACCCCACTTCAATTTGATCCCAAGGTGAACAATTTCGCATTTATAAAAAGCCCAAAAGTTTCCAGTAGAGCTACAGACCTCAGCATCTATGCTTTGCTGTGCTGATGCTTTGTAATTCAAATCAAATACACACACACACACTTAACACGTAGCACCAGATGTTAAAGTCACCAGGAGCAATTGCCACCAACAGGCCAAATGAGCAGAACCACTGGTCTATTAAAATTTTAACCATTACTGCTTGAGCTAAAATCCACTCTCTGAGCCCAATTATCAGTGTGCATAAATTAGCTTTTAGTCAAGTTTAACATGTTGTAAGAGCTAATAATTGACACCAGGTGTAACACTACCCATTTCTTCAGTGGAACCTTGTAACCAGACCTCCTAGGACTTTAAAGGCAGCAAAGACAACATTGTGTTTTTGCTGGATCTCCATACTCCTTGTGACTGAAGGCAAAAGTATGGACATGATTAGATGTTTCTAGTTAGTATCTCTTCCTACAATCTGTTTTGGCCCAGTGTTAGCAGAACAAAATGTTTAAACAAGCAGCATTAATAACACCATTATTAACAATGCTTTAACAACCCCATTTTACCAATGAACAAGACAGAAATGACATAATGAAAAGTAAAAGAGGAATTGGAGGATATAAAAGAATTAGGCTGTTTGAAAATCCCATGAATACTTCCAAATTTTAAAATGTAGTTTCTCAGCCTGGTACTGCTGCAAACATGAATAAAAGGAATAATAGGCTATAGACAGGGAAGGAGGGTTTAGTTTTAATAACTTCTGCATACTAAAGTATTCTTAAAAACATATCATAAATTTTAAAACATTAATGAAATGAACATTTTTTAAAAATCACTAAGTACAAGCTGTAAGTGCCTGGAAAAGCATTCATGCAGTACTTGGACACCAAGTCTTCTGCTGACTCCGCATATTTTCCTCTCAAGTTGAAGATGAGGCACTCACTGACAGATCACTTGGTATGATGAGGAGGTGAGGTGTCTGTCCCAACCCACAAGCCACCATCATTTCATCACTGAGTGAAAATTTGAGTTCCTGCATAAGCACCACCCAACTTCAGCTTGATTTACACTGCCTGTTCCCTCCCATGTCTAAAGGGGGAAAACTTTGATAATGTCAACAGTTTTTGTTTACCAAAATATGAAATAAAGAAGGCTCCTAAGTCTTAAATTGATCACTGCCACCAGTTCTCACCAGTTTTCTGAGATTTGCTGTCCAAACAGTGCAAGATAAACATTCACTGTCTTCTATTAAGAGCCACTCTCAATGTGGGCATTCAGTCAAGTGTTCTACGAGATAAAGGCACTTACAATAGCAGCAAAACACCACAAGCTATACAGACAAAGCAAAACCACAATCAGTTTTCAATTCTCTCCCATGCCTTGGCCTATGTGACACCACACAGTAGCTCTTTTAGCTTTGCAAAGACCAATTACCTTTTTTTTTTAATTCCTCCAGGTTTTTACATTTCCTCTATGCTATGGAAGAAACTTTCAGCATTAAAATGCTTTCAGGTGGGAGCTTAACACAGAAGAAAAAACAAACCCCAAAAAACAACCCCACACCACACATGCTCAAGGCACATTCCTGCTTTCCTCTTTTTCAGACTTTAAACATAAAGCAGTACCTGTAGTTTTAGGAGAGGAGGAAAACAAGCTATATAAAAACTAAGCAAGACTGTGGAATATCTCAAATGGATTTTCCTCAAAAGGTGCTCCTATTCCTATTTTCCTGTTACATGATTTAGAAACATTTTCTTCAACATAGTTCTTTCACTGCCAGGCATCCAGTAACTCTGTCACAGCTTCTGACAGGCAACATTATCAAAGTTTATTTTAGGGAGGACAAGGTGTTTGCCTACATGAAAATAGAAGTTTAGTTTAATAAATTACTGGGAGACAATTTTTTAAGCCAGAGAGATCTTCTTTGGATCTGTCAGGTTTTAAAACTCTCAAGAAGATCTAAAAAATAATAATCAATCATAAAAAAATCACTGCAGAAAAACTGTAATAGTTTTCATTCAGTAATTCAAGTTTGGGGTTTTTTTAAATATTGAATAGTGAAGCATCTCACTTTAGTATGAATGATAGTGATGGGGGACGTTCAACAGTTAAACTCTGGCTTCAGATGAACAGCTGCTGAAGATGGGCACACCATCCCCAGTTTCAGCAGACAGGAGTTACTCAACACTAGCAAAGCTGTCTGTAGTGCTAGTAAAGATGAAACAAGAACATATTCTAAGATTAGCCATCTGTTAAACCATGGATAATAGCACTTGCTTGCTCCGATCAGTATTTGCAAGATTTATGTCACTGTATTTGTTAAATCCTTTAACACTCAGATAAGTCTAAGTGGAAAAATTTTTGAAATATGAAGTCTGTTCATAGCCCTGCAAAGAATTCAGCAGATGACTTTCAAAAACCCAGTTAAACAAGGATTAAAAAAGCAGCAATAGATCTTGAGTGCCTCACTCAAGCACAAAACCCCATTTACCGCTGACCCTCACAGGAGTTGGCATCTCATGACATGGATGGAGAGAAAAGATCACACCTTGAAGTTGGGGTGTTAAGACTCCAGTGTTTATCAGGTTCTCAGATGTCATATAAAATTTACAAATAAAACTGTAAGCACAAAGCATTATTATAAAGAATGACCAATCAGTTATTTTGAGATATCTGTGATGAGATCTATAAATTACAGTTTTCCCCAAGTGAAGCAACAGCGGGTATGATGATCCAGTTCAGTAGTTTCAAGACAATGACTTTTAGCATCATCACTATTTAAAAAAAAAAAAAAAAAAAATCTGTATTTCCCCTGTCCAAAGGGAAAAAAGCGATCTTACCGAGTAATTTGGAATTACTCATTCCCCTATAACCTTACTCAGGCCCATCTTCTGTGCCCTCTGCTTCTCAGTTACTTTGTTCCTTCTCTGTAATGGCAATCCCAAAAAGATGGGGGCAATCACTAATACAATTCAAAAGAGCAACTTTTCCAACATCCTGATTAATAAAAAAAAGACCTAAACACAGAGAGTCAAGGGCAAAGGAAGTCCTGATCACACAGGTAAGGGGCACATGCAACGTAAGTACAATGATGAGAAAGTGTTAACTGCTAAACTTTAAGGCTCTGAAGCAAAAGTCCTCTAGAAATCCAACTTCCATTGATTTTAAGCCTGTCCACTCACAATTATTCATGAGTTGTATTTCAAGACCAACTAAAACACGGACACAGTAGAGCTGCTAAGAAGGTCACTAAATGTTGTCAATATGCCTAGCAGAACAAACATTTAATATTTGCAGAACAAGGTAAAAATAAATGAATGTCCTATACAAGGCCTTTTTTCTGAGAACAAAGACTAGACACTAAAAATTTGTTGTTAAAAAGCTATTTAGCCATCCTGTTTCTTCTGTTGTGCATTGGACCAAAGCCAAGAGTCACAGTTCTCAGCTGCTAACTACTGAAGCAAATGAACGACCAGCAGACAGAAGTGATTTTGGCCATTTATGCTCTGTGAGCACACTCATTATCAGTCACCTGAAATCAGAAATTTTATGAAATGACATCTGAGAGTGTACAGGCAAGAACTTCCTCTTTTCCTCCCTCTTACTGATTATGCAGTTTGGTTTACAATGAACTGTATCAAGGCATAACAGCTGGAGCTTCCTTAGAAATTAGCATATTGCACCATCAAGTGCTGAGTTGCCTTGTGCTCTACACTAACGCCTGGATCAGTAATGGTCAGGATGCATTACAGAGGGGAATACTAGATTACCTGTATTTCTAGATATGAATGAACTGATGTGATAATTTATTAGTCTAGGTATTGTACTGGGAAGAATGACTAAATGCTCCCCTCCCCCCCCAAAAAAATCCAAAACAATAAAAAACAACAACACCAAAACAACAGTCAAGACTCTTAACAGATGCAGTAATGGAGGGGAAGATAGTTGGGAATGCCAGAGTGGGAAAGCGTGATATCCCAAATGTAATGCAAAGTACTTCCTTCAAGACAAGTACCAAATCAACCCATTTGACAGACAGGATTTAGCAATGACAGAATAAGCACACCCTCTTCTACGAGAAACAGTTAAATGTAGACTGGCAAAGAGAAGAAACAATCTTCTCCCTTCCCTGCCCAACCACCTAACACAGAAAATCAATCCTGACTGCTATTAGCCCCTCAACTCATCTACAAAGTTACTACTTACTATACAGCTCCCTAGAAGCATCTAAATGAAGGCTCCCAGCCTCCTGCTCCTCTCCATGCCCTCGTCCAGGCAGTCATGCTTCTTCTTTTGCACTGGCACTCACGCTTAAATGAGTAGGTTATGAGCAAGCCCAGTGATCTGAGCCAGCTAAAATAATTACTATTTTTCTTCTCCTAGATCCACTTTCTGTTGGCTCAGTTCCTTGAACTGACTTACCATCTGGTCATACAAGAGCAAGAAATGGCATAAGTGGGGGCAGAACCACTAAGTCAGGGGAGAAAGGGAGGAGGGAAGGTTCGACAGCAGCCCAAGCTGAGATACTGTAGGTTGGCACTCCCTCTAATTTGGTGGAAGACACGTCCTGCTAGACACATCACAGAAAAACCATAGTATGCTACATAGCTCATTACCTTTAGGGAGACAGATTCTGCCACTGGACAAATACATACCAATCCTGTTACAGCTGGGGGAAGTCACTTCTAAAATACACATTTCATATATTTGGGGTGACATCTATTAACAATCAAACCATATGAGATCTGCCTGCTAGAATTATTTACAGTTAGCTAAATTCACACCAGAAAAAGACCACTCATTACAAGTGTCTGTATTTCCAGTGGATGGGACAATGAATTCCTATAGATTTGGACTATTGGGTAAAGTATTTCCAGTGACACCAGGTCAGAATTAAGCTATGAAAACCAATTTAAAAATACAGGTCTGATATTTTAGGTATAGCTAGTTATTCTGAATAGTCATCCATTAAACTAAGGGACATTCTTCTTCTGTATTGCAAGTTCTTTTTGATTCATTTAGAAAACAGGAATTACCTAGTACTAATATTTTAATATAACAGCAATCCATGTAGCTCAGTTTTCAGTAGATTGACA
This sequence comes from Falcunculus frontatus, assembly GCA_013398115.1. Classification (NCBI taxonomy): domain Eukaryota; kingdom Metazoa; phylum Chordata; class Aves; order Passeriformes; genus Falcunculus; species Falcunculus frontatus. The sequence goes on from VZRV01002222.1 coordinate 3,158,200, forward strand.
GAATAAATTTCCTTCTTACTGCTGTTCTCACCTTCACTGCCATCTTGTTTGCTCTCACCTTCCTTGAGGAAAGGGTTAACCCAGCCTCTAATTGTGAGCTTTCTTTAGCTAAAGAAAGATAAAGCAGGATTTAAACACCATTTTCAACTAGCTTCACTATACACTGAAAGGTCACTTGCTTGTTCAACTAATTCTGAATTTAAGTTTGATGACTATTTTAAAGACGCTGATCTTCAGACTACATTTATTTATAGAACAAAGAAAATAAGCACAGATTTTAAAACAAATCCCAGCAAATGCCATGTAAATTTCTAATTTACTATGTTCTTCAATTAATAGTAGTAGTTCTGGTTACCTAAAAGCATATCAAGGTATTTTAATTTTACAACTACAAAACTTAGACTTTTCTAATCAACATATAGAGGTGGGTCACTCACATGGTAAGAAAATAAGGGAACCAAAAATAAACTGCTACATTTGATCTGATCATAATTTCTTTTTCGGTCCAGTATTTCTTTTATTATCAACAGAGAAAGAGAGGAGCCAATTGCAGTATTTCTTAATATTTCCAGGAAAAGTGAATAACAACTTCAAATTGTAAGCTGTGCATGTCGCCTCTTTAAATTAGCAAATTAATTTTTTTTTTTCTCAGTGTAAAAAAAATGCACAATAAAATTGAGAGTTAAGAGTTACATTACACTACTGTTTAGGAAGCTCTGCCTACTTTGTGTTATTATCCTGGGAGTACTACTGAAGTTTGTTTCAGGGGAAATTCATTACTGAAAGAATTAACTTCATTTTTCTTTTACCTGCACTCTAGGTATTTTAAGATTAATAAATTTATTTTCTCAATTTATATAAATTACCTACTGATTTCTTATTGTCAGAGTTGCAAAAGAGAAGAAAGAAACAATATGAAGTCTGCGTCAATGCAGGAACCTGAGATCCTTGCTTATGTAGTTTCAGGTTCTAGAAAAGAGTCAGATTGCAGTGTCTCACTTCAATTACATACATTTTCAGGAGTTTATAATAGATAAATATACATAGACATTAAATTCTTATATAATAGTATTATGGCTACGCAGAGACTCCACATTCAAAACAGTATGTAAATGTGCCTAGTCAATATTTCTGACCTATTTTGTTGAGTGTATTTTTTACATATATAATTGGGTCATGTTCCACTAATATCATGCTTTCCTCTTCAACTCATTTTTATTCATTTATTTTATCACATTTGAACAGCTTCTGCTAATCCTATTCTCTGTCAAATTTGGATTAGAGCTGTGCAGAACTTTAACATCATTTTAGCTGACAGACAAGATTTCTGGCAACCCTAAACATGTGGGTGGAAAAGGCTGCAGAGTGAAATGTTTTTCTTCACGCACATCTATTAGTTACAGTCCCAGGCTGCAAAGAGACCTGCAAACAAAGCTTCGGATTCAAAAAGCGTTCTAAGAAAATGCTTCAGTCCTCATTATGATTAATATTTGTAATCCAACTACTAAATAATTCACAAAGAGCCCTCACTTTCAGTCTGCTAGGTGGGTCAGCACATGTGGAAGCAATACCTATTTACATAACACAGATGAGACTACTGAAGAGATGTGCTAGGATTTATAAATCATTTTTCTGGCAACTCTAACAGCTATTTGGTAGGCACCTCCCTTCTACAATTCTTTCTTTAAGAAACCCCCTTCCTAGATTTCTATCTGTAAATCTCCTCTTTTCGTAGTATTTTGAAAATAAAAATGATTAAGTAGTAGGCAAATTGTCTCCTCAAATCAATGACACAATGAGGTCAGGAAGAGTTGTACTTCCATGGGAATACATCCAGTTGAATGTTTCCTGCATGCTCTACAGTTGAGCATGTAATTTGTTTGTATCTATCACAACCCTCTCTGCCCCCATTCTCCCCCCCACCCCCCAAACTCAGATTAAAATAATGCTATGGTTGCTAAGATAAGCACGCTGAAGTTAAGAGAAGCCAGAAGTAAGACTGTTGGTACAAAGCTAACTTGACCCCCTAGTACAACACAGTCTTTAAAGCTCCACTATTTTCCTCTGCAGGATTCCTGCTTCATTTAGTGCACAGAATGCTCTGGGGATTAATTTAGGTTATGTAGTGAAGAAGACTGTCAGTAGAATTCCAGCTTCATTTACTGCAGTAATAGGAAAGTGTGTAGTAAATGAAGCAGAGGAGTGCCTCAATCCCTTCCTTTCCACTGCCTGCTCCCAGATCACCCCTGCTTCCTATTTCCCTGACTCGGTCTCTCCAAGTTGTAACACCTTTGACCAGGCATTTCACCTCTTCCCTACAACTTCTCATCTCCAGTAATGGCATCTGCCTCCAGGTTGGTACCTCCACCTGAAGAAGAACAAGGACAGGCTCCCTCTACACACTGTCTGGGCAGCTGCAGGGAGGAAAAATGGGATGTGCAGTTTCTATATCCAGGGCTTGCTGCTGCGCCAAGTTGCCATCAGATCCTGAGATAACCAATATATGAAAAGTAAGACAGAGTGGCTATTACCTATTTTGATAGCTCCCACACTCTGAGCATGGTCTTGTTGCTTTGCCATTGAGCTCATGGAGAGAAGTAAGTGAATTCAGCCTTGCTGGACACATTTATTAGAAATACTTCCAAATTATTACTAACACTATACTAATTAAAGAGCTTTTTCATATTAAAATAGCTTTGCTACTAAAATAACTACTTCAACTTTTATTCACTGACAATTCACAGCAAAGACTTCCAAATCCAGAACGCTGAGTACCTCGAGCCCAATCTCAGTTCTATATACAACTCCACCAGAACAACCGGATATAGCTTTCACTCAAATAAGCAATTACTATATAAGTCAATATTCAATCAGAACCTATCACATCCAGAAAAACAAATCAGGTAGCACCCGTTTTTACGTGCCCAGATGCAACACTGAGTTTGCCAGAGTCTAGGTGGCAGTGACAAAAACATGAAGTCATTACTGAGCATCAGAATCACAAAGAGATTCATATGTAGTTGTGGGAGCAAACACCATGACCAGTGACATCTATTAATTGAACTCGCTTCAGCTGAAACTCTCATGTGACGTATTTCGGTCATATAGCCTGGAGTTGTATGCCCCTGGAGTCGTGGGCAGAAACAGCAGCTGGCTAGTCTGAAAAATCAATTTGGTGTTAATCCTTGCACTTATATTTTGGGTTAGCAAAAGCATGAATTATAAATCTATTCCTGAACTTATAAATGATCCTATTCTACATATGTTTCAGATTCAAACTACAGCAGAGCAATTGCAATATTTAGCTGGGGTCTTTTTCCTCTGAAAGACTTAAAACTCCACGAATCACGACTATGTACATGACTTTTCGCTATGTAATTGAGTTTCTAGTTCCCAAATAAAAAAACCCCCACATAAACAATAAAAGTAATCTGTAAAATAAAATCTTCTGCCAGTTTCATATTTTAGACCATTTTTCATTATTTAAGTCTAATTTATGTTTCTTGAATACTATGATAAATATTCTTAAAGTAGCTAAGGAATTCATGAAAAATCAGCTGGACCTTCTCCATGATGCTCAACATGTGATTCTACACACAAATTTCTAGAAACAATGAGGAACACATCAATAACGACCAATAAATGAATAATTAACATAAAAATCAGTGTAATGAATGTAGGCATATTTACATTTTAAAAAATTGTTTTAACTATCCATCAGAGTCCCAGCAAAACTACAAATGCTGTTTAGGTTAGTCAGTCGGAGCTGTTCTTCCCAAAGACAAAACCAGAAAATGTAAAATTTCAAATCACCTTACATATCTGTCAGTTCACAAACCGCATAATTTAAGGCTATATCAGGATTTTTTTAATTGATATAGGTTTTCATGCTGAAAAAAAACCCTGTTTCAGTACTAACTTCATCACCTCGCCTACATTTCTGCATAATAAGGCTTACAGAACTGCAGCTTTTGCACCCCTCCTGAGTGGTACCCTCAGGCTATGATGTGCTCCTGGCTGCCACATCATGTGCAGACCTCCTCACTCCCCATGCACGTGATATACCCCTTCAACAGGTGATGGGGGCCCTGCATGTTCCCATAGTTGTGAGAAGCACCAGGGCTGGATCAGGTGCCACTCCAGAGTACCTAGACTCTAAACTCAAGCTCCTCAATTTTGTGGGTCCTTTATTTATCTGTTCATGTGTAATACTGCTTTTTACTCAGCTCAGAAACTACAACATCCCTTTAAGCAATGCCATAAACTAACAGTATAATTATTTAACAACTTCATTCCTCCCTCTTGCAGGTTTCAGGTTTGTCTCCAACAACGATTTTCAATTTTCCTTTCTACTATAGCATTTAAATAACACTTTCTTGTTACCATGAAGCAACGCACAGAATGCAAGGCAAAAAACTGCATTTGCCTTGTTAGATGTTGTTATAGAAGGATCATTATCTGATATGTATTACTTCAAATCTTCTCAACTAGTTCTTAGAGAGGTGTGGATTGACTTGTATGACTCACTTAAGCAGTTCACAAAACCAAATGAAAACACTATTCTTTTGATCAAATACATACCACTGACATTCATTTCTAAATTCCTGAAATATTCACACTAACTCTATTCCCTATATTCACTTGTTTTTGTGAAGTTTTCTTGGAAAGAAACTGCAAAGAACCAATTCTTAACAGCAAGAAACTGAGGTGGGAAGTTGAAAGCATGTATTTGTTAAATTGAACCTTTTAGAAACTGATAGTCATACAGCAGTGATATATTCTGTTTTTAAAAAGTTAAATTTGTGAACTTGCATTATAATAAGTGTTCTGAACACTTTTTTTATTTCTTTAATGTCATGCAAGTTCTTGGACACATTAGAAAGGCTTCTTTCTAATGCATGGTCTAGAGAGATTCATTAAATCTGCAGCATTTGAGTAGCTCATAAAAACTAGACAGCAAAGCTAGATATCAAAAATCTCAAATTATGAGCAGCATGACAAGCAACAACATGTCACCAAAACTACTGACTGCTAAATTATGATACTCCACAGTTTTACCACTTTTTTTTATACTATTTGATAGACTTACATTGGCTAAAGCATCCAAGCTTTATTAAAACAAATGTGGACCTATCATGCATTTTTTTCTGAAGAGAAAACAGGAAATAGATTTAACCCAACCATTTCTCATTCACACTGCAATTCCAAAAGCTCATCTTAAATCCCACTTCAATTTACTTCAGCATTCTTCAATAATTCTGACAGCTCTCTCCTTTGGTCTCCATGCTGAAACTGCCAAATCTTAGACATGCTTCTACTGAGATTTAGTCTTTACAGGAACAAATGTGGAAAACAGATCTTTTTTTGCTTGCTCGCTCTCCTAGACTAATGTCTTTTGGTTTCTTCATTAAAACTGCTTCAATTTGCATTTTTGGAACACCCATACTAAGATTCATTTACCTGTCTCCTGAGGGTATGCCAGGGGTAGGTTTTGAGCATCTGCAGTAGTCACCTGTAGGCAATATATTTACTCCATAAACATGGTCAGATGAGGAAGCAAAAATCTCTTCCATTTTAATTGATAACCAAAGAAATAGTGACCATTTATTTATTTTATTCAGCGTCTTAAAACCAGAAAAAAATAAAGGAACTATCCTAAGAACAAGACTGAAAAAACAAGTTTCTTCATTCTGAACTCCTTCGGAAAGATGATGGATTTGAAGGAACCAATCACTGTATGAGGAATATTTACCAATATATTTTCCCTCCTTAAGGGAAGGAAAGCAGACAGAGGTATCTTTATGGAAATGATACAAGCATACTTATTTTCAGAAGAGGGCTTGGGGCTGCTGAAACCCAAGTCCTTGAGAATGCTTGCAGGCTGCCTAAATGTAGGAGTTAGGTGGTAGCACCAAGAAAAAATATCTTTACAGTACCTTGCAACTTTGAGTTACCATTACAGCTTTTGGAAAACCTGAGATGCCCAATTGATATACAGAATTATGGTTCCTGTGCTAAGTTTCTAGAGTATTATAAATTATCTTGCCTAATGGCAAGATAATTGTGATTTTTCAGCATCACAGTATTTAAGATTCTTTGAGGATACTGGACTAAGTAACCTGAGCACAAGGTTAAACAAACTAAAGCCCTTCAGGTATTAACTGTCCAAATATTTTACTATTTGATTGCTGAAAATCAATGTCCTTTAGTAGCCATTGCTATGTACTTAGGGACAGTATACTGTTAGGGGGACGTAAAAAAAAAACCAAACATCAGAAATGTTGGCTCTCTACTTGATTGGGGTTTTTTTGTTTTCTTCAACTATTACGAGCTATTAATTTGAAGTCTTTCATTATTACTGAAGTTGTCATTTAAATCTTTGGAGGTGTTTTATGAAATGTGCTTGCTACCACTAGGAACAAAAGCCTAAGGACCTACCTTTGTTTCAGGAACACGTAGAGAATGAGAGTTTGCTACACAGTTATTCCTCAGAATTTTCTAGTATTCTCACCATTGAAATCTAACCCTATATCCCCAAAGCTCCACCCACAGAACTGTCAAAAAAATACTTCAGTATATGCCGATGTGAAGATCTTGGAAATTTGTGTTTCAGAAAAAAAACAACAGGTGATGGGGTAACTCTTCATAGGCTTATTTGTTTTATTGGTGCTAGACACTGGCATTACAGTCATCAATTTGTAGGCTTTGTGGTTGCTTCCTTACATGTCATTTTATTGTATTTTATTAAAAGAACATCTTGTTTGCACACACAAAATTAATTTAGCAGCTCTAAAGAATTTTTATTCTTCACTCCAGCCTTTTTATTCTAATTTAACTGATGAACAGCTAAGATAGCTAGCTTGAACAAAACAACTGCATATGTTCACACTATCCTTAAGGACATAAAATATCCAGTATTTGCACAAATATTTGCATGCACATATTTTCACACTCACCCTCAAGACTGTACATCCACAGAAAGTTTACAATCAAAGGCTTCACTCCGAAGAACTGGAGAGGCTGTTTGCATGCATAATGCTTAAACACTCAGTGTAGCTACCCAAGACAATACTTCAAGGTCACTCCCAAAGTATCCTACCTAAGTGACATTTATTTAGCATCCCCAAACTTTTTCCCACAAATACAGTATGACAGAACATGAGGCAACATACAAGAATAGCAAAGACATGCCCAAGGCCAGGAAAAACACAACCATGCCAGGCTAGAAACATCCTAATTAGCAAAGGTGTGCAAGTTGCACAATACCAGTGTATACTGCACATAGACCTACACAGTCACGTGTGCACATTCAACTCAGCTGAAGAAGCAACACCATTACTTACAAACGTGGGACGCACAGTATCATATATGCAGTTAGAATAAGAAATGAAGCATCAGCAAGAGATTTCTGCTGAGATTTTATACAGTTTTCAGAAATCTGTTTGGATGTACCAGAAGGTATCCTGCTTCCAAGACCTTAAGAAAAAATGCTTAATGACTGGTCTCTCTGGATCCCATTAAGCGATCATGTAAACAGCAGGGCACTGAAAGGTACTCAACAGAAACCTCTTAGTAACATTTTATGCCTCCACACAGTTTGCATTTTATTTGTTCCTGAGGAGACCTGGAAATACATTCATGTTTGAAGAATCAAAGTAGCATATATGATACTCTGTACTAAATACTAACTGGAGTACAAATCAACTCTAAGTATGAAAGAAGACAAAATTACAAGGACAGAAGACATAGGCATCCTGATTGCAAAGCATGTATTATGAACATGTTATTCACCTTTATTCAACAGTATTCTGTGATAGTGAATAAGTAAAAACCTTCTACTCAGAAAAAATGCTAAAAGCCACTCAACTGGTGTAGCAAAGTGTGTTTTACCTAGTAAACACATTACACAGTACAGCTATGCTCATCTCAAAGATCTTAGGTGGAATGCATCTGACCAGTACACAGAATATCCTCAATGGGGAAGACAGGCCTACAACAGAGGATCAGGCTTTTGTTCAGGGAGTGTTCTCTACAGTCGTATCAGTCACATGGTCAAAGTGCCTCTATCTCATAGTTGCTCTAACAGATGAATAAAATTTGCCTTTGGGCCAAGCATGAATAAAGCCTGATTTTAGCAGCATGCATGCCCAGCACCTGCTGAAAACAAGACACTTCCAAATGTGCTTCAAGCTGGGCACTGCTGGTAGAACTGGTCATTTACAAATCCTGACCTGCTTAAACAATAATAATTTTGCCCTTCATCCCAAAAACTAGGAGAGATCTGTCAAGTATTGTCTCTCACATATGCTTAAGATGGACAGGACTGTGTCTTTGTTTTGGCTGATTTTCTTTATAGTAGCTGGGAGAGTGCTGTGTTTTGAATTTAGGAAAATAATGTTGCAAACACATTGATGTTTTAGCTGTGGCTGAGCAGGGTTTACACTAAGTCAAGGACCTTTGCTCCTCACATCGCCCCAACAGCAACGAGGCCGGGGGCCACAAGATGCTGGGAGAAGACACAGCCAGGACAGATGACCCCAGCTGACCACTGAGATATTCCACACCATATGATGGCAAGCTCAGTATATAAACTGATGGGAAAGCTGGCCTCACTGCTCGGATACTTGGAATGGGCATCAGTCAGTAGGTGGTCAGCAACTGCATTGTGCATCATTTGCTTTGTATATTTAAATTCTTATATAATTATTACTGGTTTTCCTTCCATTTCTGTACTACTGAACTGCCTTCATCTCAACCCCTGAACTTTACTTCCTGTGCTCACCCCTCCAGTTCTCTCCCCATCCTACTGGGAAACAGAGTAGGCAGGCATCTGAATGGTGTTTCACTACCTGCCAGTTAAGCCAGGACAATTGTTAAATATTTATAATACTGACACTGTTACATTCTTACCATATTAATTTTTTCAGTATCTACTGTAGTGAGTTTCAAGCTGTTTGTCACAGTAGCATCTGTCCTAGATTTCTTTTTCTGGCAAAGAAAGCTCTTCAACAATGAAATAATTGTGGTAGCACATTGACCACATCTTGAGTTTGGGCATATGTCCCAAGTAGATCTATTTCAAAAGTAATAAAGCACAACCTAAAATTGAATAGAATAATATGTCACTATCTTCTGCCATGCAAGGAAACTCCTGGGCAGCCTTTCTTTTCTTCTTGGTGTGAAAGTAACCTTTGACCTCCTTATACATCGTGTGACTATTGCTATTGTCAGCATAATTGACTTTTTTCCTTGCAAAAAATATAATCTACTGAGAACTAAAACAGTACTGAAAACTTTCCATGTAAAAATATTTTTTGTCAGGTTTCTATATTGCTCCAAAATTCTCTTGCAGCTTGAAACCTTCTCTCACATCAACCCTAACAATTGCCCATTTCTATGAATGTTACAATGAAAACATAAAATGTCATAAAAGCAAAAGATTAAAAAAGATTAAAAAAAAAAAAAAGGAAGAAAAAAAAAGGCAAAAAAAATCCCTATCTTGACATTCTTAAAATATGGACTACTTATACTTTTAGTACACCCAGTTTTTGTTAAGATGTCAACAGAAAGCATTAAGACATTCTGTTCCACAGTAAAGATAATCTTAAGGCCCTATTACTTGCATAATTGGAATTTGGAAGTTTTAATGAACTCTAGTTTGTACAATGCTGTTCATCACAAGTACGGACAAGAACAATTCACAGGGTTATATTCTTTTTTATAATATGCAGAATTAAAAATGACTATTCATTTTGACAAAGACTGATATGTCTAAAGTGTTCAGTGTCAAGAATTACTTGAGTAATGACTGGTTTTCTGCTCCTGAACAAAAACTAAAGCTACTTATAAAACAGAAATTTATTTCTAAAGGCTTTATTTTATTAGCATTCAGCATTAAGGGGTCTGAAAAAAAGTGGCCTTCTCTGGAGTGCTTAGATCATGCGCTCGTGTTTTCCATGTGGGATTTATACTTCCTTTTGCAGGCACTGATGCGATAGCCATCTGAACTTACACACTTAGAGCTATTTTTAAACACTGCTGTAATACAGTAGAGGTAAGAACAACTTTGATTTCCAAGTGATAGCTTGAAAAGAAACTAGAGAAAATTTAAACCACAGAAAAGTCTCATGACAAAATCTTGCTGCAATAACAACCAGGTTACTAAGGTTTCAGAAGACCTCACATTTGCTGATAAACCATAATAAGTAGTCCTAGAGTTCAATAGCATTGCTTTGACTAAAGCAGTGCCTGCAACTATAATTGTTTAAATGTTCAGAAGAGTTGGGGGGAGTGCAAGGAACCAATCAACCAAAGAAACCATACAAACACATTAAAAAACAAACAATCCCCCCCAAACAAACAAAAAACCCAGTACAAACAAACCTAACAACACAAACAAACCTAACCAGGAAATTATGCACTATTCATAAGCTAATTTCAAATATCTCATAAAATTCACATTATCTCCCTGGTACACCTTCACAACCTTTAATGGTTGGACTCAATGATCCTAGAGGCCTTTCCCAACCTAAGTGATTCTATTCTCAGACAACATATCAATAATGTGTTGTCTGAAGAGATTCTCAGCTCAGATATGCTATGCTTCTCTTACGTAAATAACCTGGTATGGTGAAAGTTTTCTACAAAATCTTCCAGAAAAATTAAATCTATACACAGTAGTCATTTTTCAGTGGTATCTCACGCTTGCATTTCAGAAGTTTTTATTTTAGCTAGGAGTACTCTTTCACTTGTACAGATGACTTCAATGTCAGAGGGATTTCCAGATGCTCAGCAATTCACATGCACATAGCACTGCACAGAATGAGCATCTTACCATGGGGACTTCAGGGCTTACCCAAGCTGTGCTTTCTGGGGAAACACAACAGAAACACTCACTCAGAAATCCAGACTCTAACAACTGAAAACAGTTGATTAATTCATTAAATCAGTGATAAACATAGTCTCTATAGGGTGATACCTAATCACCTTGTCTACTGCATTAACGATAGTTACTTTTTAATTATATACAGGTTACCTCTTTACAGTACATTAAATGTTGTTTCCTCCTAACCACAGCTTATTGGAGTACCTGTTTTTAATTACATTTCCCATCCTTCTCCCCTCACAGTTTTAAAAAGTATAGAAGAGAAAGGCACATGTAAGGGAAGAAAAATATGTAGAAACTGTTTGGTCAATTCAAATCCTAATACAGCCATAAGTAAAACCGATTAAAGAACTGTATTTGAGTGTTCAAAAAAAAAAAAAAAAAGGCAAATATTGCTTAGGTCTCTGCAAGATTGACATTGTATCTGTAAACACAGGGTGCTAACTTTGTATTTTCACACACCATCTCTGTTCTCTGGTGAATACTGTCGTCAAATGTGAAAAAAACCCATAACTGTTTACACAGTTCACCTGACATACCTGATATTACACTAAGAACTCTGCTACAGCAGAATGGATAAGAGAAATAGCTACCAAAACCAATGCCTTCAAGAAAAAAGTTCAAAGCGCTTTGGTACAGCAGACACCTTTAGAAACACTGATAAATTCAATTTCATTAGAAAGGTGATACGAGGTTGCAGTTTTACGTATCGGTTTCTGAACCTTGAAATCTCTCCTTCCCACAGAAGGATGCTGCTTCAAACCCTTCCTATCTGGAAATTAAAGCACCAGAGAAACTGCTACAGGAGGGGCTGCCCAACTGCTCCAAATGAGTCAGCATGCCCAGCACCTTGGGCTGTTTGATGCAAGGCCGGCAGCTGAACAGATTGAGCCGTGTGTGTCCCTGTCCCCGCATACATAGGAGCCATCTGGAAACAAACAGCTCAATCATGAAAGAGTAAAGCTAATGAGGAAAATTGCAGCTTCCTCATCAAAAAAAACCCAACTCCCCCCAAAAACCCAAGTTTAAAAAAAAAAAAGGAGATACTTGCTTACCTCCTTACTACTCCTGTTTTAAGACTCACAAAAGACAAAAGATGTGTGCTTTCCTTTATCTCCTTCTGTAAGTATCCTTTTTAACTACATTAAAATCATCACCATGGGAAATGAGGAGTCAGATACAAGAGGCAAGGGCTAGCACATCGTTCATCTGGTGCTGATGCCTCAGTCTGAGATCCAGCAGCCATGCAGCCCAGTAAGGTCACTGACACCTTCCAAGGGGATGCTTAAACACAACTAAATTTAAGGCCACAGCAGCCTCTGTAACACTCGAGAAACAGCAGTTGGAGGAAGGAGACAAGAAGTCAAACAAATTCAGTACATCATCTGGGATCACACTTTGACCACCGTCCAGAAGCGCAGGCCGGTGACAAGCCACACTAACAATGTGCTATTTAGCTTGGCCAACTTCAGAGCAACTCCAAGCCAGCCTTTGCCCCAGCACCTGCCCACACTCTGGCTCTACTAGCAGCAGCTACTGAGAATCAAGCCCAGCTGCTCTGAAGTTTGTGACTTCACCTTTAATGAGCCTAATTAATTTACTTTCAAGGTAGCCTGACTCCAGATTGCACTGTGTTTTCCAAATGTTTTCCGCAAAGCCGGGTGAAGAGATGCCCACTCCCTATGAGCCTTGATGTGGTGCTGGGGTATCCCTCCAGTTCAGGTGCTGTTTAGCACCAGTCTGTGCCAAGGGGAAAGACCCATCACCTGCTTCCAGGAGAGCCTGGGGAAAAAAGCCAAAAGGCAAAATACCGCAGAGCAAAAGATTCTGACTGAAAGTTGAACCAGGATATTAAAAGCAGTCCTCAGATTAAGGATTGTAACTCCTAAAAGTTGGGGGGGGGGGGGGGGAAANGTAGCAACTTGAAGTGGGGGGGGGGGGGGGGGTAAATACCTTTTCTAACATGAAGTAATATAGAAACAGAGATCACTACCCTCATTAAAAGGTGCTTTTACTTCCCTATTCAATCCCTCAGTCTTCTAGCATAATTTTTTCTCTGCCACTGACAACTCCTGCATTATTTATACAATGGCCAATCTATAATTGGCCTCTTTCACATGGGTGAATATCAACATATGGGGGGGAAACAGGGCAAGGAGAGAATGCAGATAAGTGACAATTTCCATATTTGTAGAGAAAACAGTTGTACTCTGACAGCGTGACAGGTTTTAGATGTACTGTTCTGCATTTATACATAGTTGATATCTAGCTTATAAAGGTTCGTTTAGCTATAAAATCATCATGTTTAGCTGCTGAAAGGAGGCTGGAACAGAATGAGAAATTCTCATGATCTGTGTGAACAAGACAACCATTTTGCTGTAATATAATTTTTCAGAGTACTAGATTTTTCTTTCTAGACCATTCTGCTTTAGCTTTACTTTAGATCTACCATGAAGATAGACTTTCTACTGTACACAGCACTATGAAACCAGTGCCCAATTCCCAACTTATAGAGGCAGAAACTACACAAGCTTAAAATATACATCCTATTTTACTCTTAACATTGCCAGCTTCTCTTTTAGCTTAATATAGCACATTTTATTCCCTTCTTTTTACCACAGCAATCAGCTGGAAAAAAAACCCCAAACATTTACACCCTGAAGCTTTAATATCACAGTACACTGCCACATAAAGAAATGTGATGCCATGAATTAAAGAGGGTCACATATTACTAGGATGTTCTGGTTCACATCTGGGACAGGATCATCTGAGCAGATTTCTACATATAAACTACACAAAGCTATTCAAACAGATCATGCACTACAGCTCAAAAAATATGATTTCATCTCACTCACAAGCTACACTAAAACTACAGCCTTGAATTAGGTTAAGGAGGAAGGGATAGGTTGGATATGTGCAGGGAGGCAAGCAAGGAAGAACCAAGGTAACCCCTAAAAGCACTGTGCTCAGTCAGGTGCAAAACTTACTGCAGGTTCAGAGAGGGAAAATAGACACTAGCAACACCTGAGCTGTTGCTTTTCTTCTCTCCCCCGAGAGCTTTGCTGACCAGATTACCAGAGAAGAGGCAATTCTTACACTTCGCCAAGTGTGCTACCACTTGTGCAGACCTGATTAGTTCCCTGCACACTCCAGGCAAGACCCAAAGCCTGCTGGAGCCAGTATCACTCCCCACATCAGCTTTCATATTCAGGTTTCAGAAAACATCTAGTCTCTTAACTGTTGTGATTCACAGTAATATAAAGCATTTCCTCTCATGGAAGCCCACTTTCATCAGCACAGACTGGACAAATCTGACTTCAAATTGCCCATAACTACAAGTAAAATATTGTCACTCCCAATGCAAAGGACCTTTATTTACAATTTTACTGACAAGATATCCACCTTTCTGTGGAGCTGATAAGCAAACTTTCCATTACTATTAAGATCTCCAAGATAGAAAGGTTATTCTTAGTGCTTCTTTTGCTCTGTAAGATTCTGCAGAAAGACACACTATGATTAGCTGCATTAACTCGGAACCAGAAAACCTGCGTTCGATTCTCAGCATTGCCATGGGCTCCCCATAAGGCCTTAGACACATCACTTGGGATTCGAGTGTCCCGTGTCAGATGTCTAGAAATTGGCTGGTTAAGGCTCATCTAGTAATCCCAGACTTCTTACGGTCACTGGAAAGGAACAGATAGCTCCAGAGAGCAGTCCATCTCACACCAAGACAGATGCCTCAGGTAGGTCAAATGAATCACCTTCTGAAGGTATTTAAACTTAAATGAGATGAATCCTATCCTTAATCTCCCTCTGCCATTGATCCCCATCTGTCATACGGGATTTATGTTTCAACACATCAATAGGACACTACTTTGATTGGCGCCTAGGTAATATAAGTGACTGTCTGATGTGTACAGACTTGCACACTTCACAAAAAGCTATTCCTAAGATCTTTACCTGAAATCTTCCTGTCTACCTTCAAGACAGGCTATCTGTGCAGCTACGGTTTTGGCTTCGTATTTGTTTTGCCTATTTATACCATCACATATCAGAGTAGTACTAGGTGTTCTCCTGTATCAGCCGCTCATTGAGAGGGGGAGCAGAAATCTCCAATAATTACATCAACCTCTGGACAGATAAACTGGCTCCTGTACTGGGGAAGCTGCTGTAGCATAATTTTGCTAATTCCTTTATCATAGAAACTGCTTTTTGGTATGAAGTAGCTGGTCTTTTAAATATTACTGGAGCTGAAACTAGTTTATCTCCTTTATGTCAGATAAATTCCCTCCTGGCTGCAGAAGGCTAAAATCCAGGTCCTTTGTACCATCCCACCTGTAAATAATTCAAATCCCAGTTGTGAGTATGGCATTATACATAAAATAGCTTTCTCCAGTAGCAAGTCAAACAGTTTACCCGGTTTTCAACTGGAAGATGGCAAATCATAATTACTGGGAAACAGGAAACTTTTTTCTATTTAAAACTGAAAAATTTTTAATTTATGCCAGGGTGAAGGTAAAGAGGTTTTAAAGAGTAATTCAGCACAGTTTCTAAGGAGAGCTCCAAACTGGATGTCCAAGTCCCCTAGTATTAACAGTACTTAATGACCAGCAAAATATACTTATATCTGGCAGAATGCCAAACAGACAAGCGTTCACGCTTGCAAGTATGAAGTTTCCATTATACAATTAAAATCCCTTTGAAAGAGAGGGTTGACATGCTTACAGCAATGAGTTGTTTATTGATCTCTGGGGGCCCTAACTGATGGCATTTTTTCCAGCATTTAGGCTATTCTGGATTTTGTTGGTGTTTTTTTTTTTTTTTTTTTCGCACAACAGTCCATGTCCCCAGTCAAAGATCTGGATCCTATTATGTTAGGCACAGTATAAACACATTACAAGATATGTCAGGCCCTGTTCTAAAGAGACTGCAGAGCAAACGCTGTTCCTCGCAAACATGAAGCAGCTCTTGATGAAACAGCTGTCGCCAGTTACAACCCACATCTGGAATTCACTGTGTTAACAGAGCACCCATACATAAAAATAAAAAATAAAAAGAAGAAACATGGCCACCACATATTATGATATTTGCTTTTGATTCTTCCCATGTGTCCAGGCAAGCAAGCAGCCTACAAAAAACAAAACAGGTAAATAGGTTTAAAAGCCTAACTAGCTATTTGAAGTGATGGTGGCAATAAATGACTTTTTATGCAGTCTTCCAACTCAACTACAAAAGTTGAAGGTAAAAAAAATAGAACCGTATTTCTGGGACATAATCAGCTCATCTAAAAAAAATTTAATTCACTAGAAATACAGTAACAAGAATTTCGGTCTAGGTGAGCCAGAACTGGAAGAACAATATTAGACCAAATCCAATGGAAAAAAAGCAACATGGCCTGAAGCAGTTTCTTTGTAACAGGGAAAATTTTAGCACGTGTTCTTCAAGGCACAGAAAGTGAGCCTTAATCTAGGGAAAAACCCACCTATATTTACTACTGTTAAAACTCACAGCAATTGTACATGCTGTAACTGTACTCAAATTTACAAGGGTGCTGTCCCATAATGGTGAATATGTTGATTACATGTTAATCTTAGACACTAACTTGCTGAAACTAGCCAGCTAAGATTTAGTTCTACCCCTGCTAGGCGGAGTTTGTGTAGGTCACAGTCTTTATCTCCGCACCAACAGGTACAGAATGTTTGACTGTCATGGAACAACATGGAGCCCGTCCACTCGCACACCTCACTGCTAAGCCCATTACCTTTACTTCCTCCAAAAAACTCATATAGCCAATAATAATGAGACAACAGCTTCAAATTACAACTTGACTAACCACAATCAATAAACTTCCTGATGGTCTTTAGGAGTGGAAAAGTTTCAGTACATCCCCCTACTATTTTTTGTAAGTACTACAGCTTAAGATAAACACTAAACACAGTTCTACACTATTTACTATACACTACTTAAAATTCGTACCTAGAATTTATTCAATACAATTACCTCTAAGTCTGATTGAAGCAACTACCTGTAAGTACCTTAACAGCACTACAGCTCTAAGTAGGACAAGCTGAGCTAGTATTTTTCACAGTTTGAGGATAACTTCTTGTATTATCTCATCAGCATAACCCCTAAGGTATTCAGAATGATCAATATATTTATCCCAAAAGGACACATGAAAAAGCCAGTACTTGGCCTACTGGAAGACAAAGCCTTTAACAATTTGTTAACTATAACAATCTGAACAGGTCTTCAACTAGGCTCAGTACTCACTACATCCACCTATGACCTTTTGTCTACCCTTGAGTTCATCCTTTCAGACTTACATATTCACCTACTTTAAACACCTAAAGCCAACACTGCAAACTATGCCAAGAGGTCGGATTTTTACCTCCCCAGTAAAGATTACTTTTCTTCATCACATAAAGAGTCGTAGAACTGAATGGAAGAAGGCACAGTGACATCACAGACTAGGGAATGCCAGGTGCCAATCCCTTCAAGCAATTAATTTAGCTTTATTCTGTGAAAGCAGTAAACACCACCGAATTCATATGTTGTTTTAAAAGTAGCTGAAGTGCATAAATATTCTAAGAGCCAAATTTCAACACAAAGCAAATTAAATGTTCCAAGTCTCATTTTAATACTGAAAGGAAATTCAAAAAGCTATAACTAGAGTAATGTTGACATGTCCCATAAAAATTCTGCCAATTGTTATTCCTTTCAACTACATGAAATACATACATTTTGGAATTCCACTGATGGGTACAAAGACCTCGAAAGGCAGAAAAAAGTTTGGGCTTTTGGGATTCATTTGAATCTTTAAGTAACAGTGAGGACAGTCCCTACTATGCCTGCAAAAGACTGGTTCACCACCTTTAATGGACATTTAGCTGGTTTTTGCTTTAGAATCTAATTGACACTACATGACATCACTTCAAAAATCCGAGCTCTAGCTGCTTGATATAGAGATAAAATATTCATTACTATTATTCTTCTTCTAAAATGCTGATTTTCATAGTGAGTTTTATGCCTTGCTCACCTATAACACAACTTTCATCAATATTTATAAAGAATAATTGATTCTGAGTAAACAGCTCACAATTATTAGCCAGTGTATGATTTATAAAGCCAATATTTGCATATCAAATATTAAAGTAAGCCAAAGTCATTATAAAAAGCAGACATATACTTTGAAAATGACAAATGCAAGAAAAAACTATAGCATTCGACTTCAGGTGGTTTCGTCCCAGATGATTTTACTTCAATTTTTCACTATCAGCATTTTCTCAGTAAGCTAAAAAAAAAGGCAGTAAATACATAATAATAAAAACCCCCAAACATATCAATCCTATTATGCAAGATTTACAAAAATAACGCAAACATACAAGACAAGAGCAGCAAAGGCCTTACACAGCTATAGCACATCATGAAGAAGGAAGTGACCTCTGTCAAGGTCACATGGATATTGCCTGGTGTTTCTCTGCTCTAACTAGCAGCTGAGTAAGCTAACAAGGCATGAAGTAAGAAAGCCGAAGATGATGAGCAAATGCAAGGTAACTGCTTGTTATTACCATATGAAAAACAACTATGAAGAAACAAAAATCGTTGAAAAGAAATGCATCCACTGTCAGGCTTTTCAAAGGAAATATTAGTATGTTCCAGATACAGTTATCAAATGCAACAGTGTAACAGACACATCTTTAATTAAATATTTGGGCTGCTAGAAAATACATAAACTTTGATTTCAGGATCTAGAAATCCTGCAATTCAACCAATATTCCACTTGCAGTCAAAATTGTGTTCGCCTTCTACCCTCAGCTGGACTACTCAAGGATATCTTTGACAATTCAGTGGGAGGACACTCTCAAAGGTCGCCCTCTCATCAGAGACCTGTTTTCTTACCAATGTCACCAATTAACTACCCATAGCCTGACACATGGAAAGAGGACATGGAAGATGCTAACCGAGACAAGTTTATCCTGGTGCAAAGCAGAATCGTGACAGGATTCCCCAGCTCAGATACCAGCCACAAGGTTTGCCACCTGCACAGCCAGTTCCAGAATGAGTTTGACAGAAGACTGTCCTTCTGGTATCATCTTGCTGATGGGCATCTGGAAACTAAGGCCTATTTACACAAATCCAGGCCATAACAATGAGACACAGGGCACTGGCACTCCCATATCTTAAAGAGTAACAGGCATTCTCTTTTCAAGGGAAGTACCTACTAATAACCACAATTTACAGTTTTAAGACACATCAGAGGAACAAAATAAATGGAAAGAAGAGTTATCGACTTCAAGAGGCTTTAAATCAGGTCTCAAAGATGAACACTAGTTAGATAAATAAACAAAAATTTCTTGTCAGTAACAATGGACAAAATAGGATTGTAATATACACGGGCAGCTTAAGGGAAGTTCAGACAGAACCTCTTCACACTACGCAACATGTCACATCTTTTACAACAAATACTATTTAATCCAAGAGACACAGTAGGAGTTAATAGCAACAAGTTCAATGGGCTGGTGATTTTTAGGTCAAAGGGACAGGCATCCCTCTGGGGACAGGGATTACGTCCTCCATTCTCAAGGATTAACACAAATCACAAATCCAGCAATTTCAACATCAAATCTAGAACTTGCACCTGGCCTACATATAAGGAAAGAAAATACTGATCTACAGACTTCAAGTAGAAAGGTGTCATCTGCTCAGTAAGGTGGTTCATATACTTGCTACTCTGATGGACAAAACACTGATACCTCATTTCTAGTCTGGGCTCTTGTAGCTTGTGTGCCCAGCCAGGTTGCTGTGTGAACTTCGTATCAAGGCACAACTTAGTATTATTAAGTAGTACTACTAGTATTTTCACTGTGTGGGCATCAAGGAGCCTTTCAGCCCATTCAGCTTTCCAAAGAGAATGGTAAGCTTTTAGGAGTCCCATTAAGAAACAGACTGGACACATCTCAAATGAGACAACTCAAGTCCCTCCTCTAAACTAATTCTAGTTGTACAGCATCCTTTTTGAGTTAGGCACCTTTCCTACTCTCAACACTCCAGTGTTTACAGCTGTATACAGCTTCTTTGCTCTTTAAAACAAGAGCAGATCATGTTCCCTGGATGTAATCCCCAATTCTTCTCAGAATTAGTATTTAGGGGGGACTTTTTTTAAAAAAAAACTGGAAGCAGGCAAAAGTATTAAAGTGCACTTTGTTAAAACACATATTCAGATGTTGTAGAACGAGAAGCCAAATGAAATCAGTCTATAATAGCACTTTTCCCAATTTTATTTAAACTGGCACCAAAAAAACAGAAGTAGTCTCATGAATATGGATTTTGTATTTTATTCCAGATCATTGTCAAAGGTAATGAAAAGAGTTGGAATAATGGAGATGGCAATTCCCCACACACTATCTGTTCTGCAATTTATTACATGGAAAAAAAAAATCTGTTCACATGGACAATAGTGCTGTTCTACAGTATTATTTTTACAACTAGAATATCACCCTGAACTAAATAAAATGACTTACTGAATTCAAAACACAAAGCTTACAATTTCAACAAGAAACACAAAGAGTCCTTTCTTAATTTAAAAAAGTTTCAAAACTGTTTTGATTGGGATATATTACACTACCATTCTTTAAACCTCAACTATTCGCCAATATATTGTGTCTTCTATCAACACATCATACCACTAAGTTCTCCTTACCACTTTTTTCTTTAAAAAAATTAAAAATTACAACCCATCCCCCCTCTATCTGTATTGTCACATATTTTAAGAATTCCTACCAACTCTAATGCTTTGTTACAGAAGTAAATATTTATAAAGAAATGCTGTCCATAGCTTTGGAAAGAAGTAGAAACAAAAAACAAACAACCAACCACAAAAAACCAACACCAAAACAAACAAACAAAAAATTCCTACATGCTACTAGTGGTCATTAAGTTTTCCAAGAGCTAGATCTAGTGTTCATCTGTACACAGATATATTTTCTAGGAAAAGCACAACTGTTATCCTGAACCAGATAAACCCTTTGTCAAGGAATCTTTATTTCCACAGTGCTCTGCACAAAAGCACTCCAATTATTTTTAACTGCACTATCTACATAGTTATTCAAACACATGGACAGGAGAGTTCATGGGTAAACTCTTATCTCTGAGCCAAGCTGGGGAATGGTTACCAGCTTTCCCATTTTGCAACTGCTACACTGATTTTTCAACCACATGATTATACAAAAACAATACCCTTAAGAGAAAGGTACAAAGCAGAACTCGTAAGTGGGTTTTTAATCAATTCATTAAAACATCACTGAGCAGCTTTGAGGCACTGCACTACCTGTTCACTACAGCCCTGGCTACACAATTAAAGCCGCTACAATACATTTGGCCATAAATCCTGAATAGTGTCCAGGAAACTTACAGACAGCATCATTAAAAGAACCAAATTGGTTTTAGCCACTCCTAAACAAAATTTTACTTTCCTGAAATTTTATATAACTATAACAATTCGGAGTTGATTAATTATTTGGATAATTTCTCGTGACTTTTTTTAAATTTGTAAAATCTCCATTTTAAAAAAAAATCTTATAAATATTAGAAGCTTATCAGATAACTACAGTGCACAGGAGACAGCCCAGATTTATTTCATGTTCTGATAGATTTCTCTGAGCTTATTTAGGGATAGCTAGAAAAGAGAAGCGGCATCCTGAGTTTGCAATTCTCTGAGAATTTAAAAGATGGCAACACCACTCCCTCTAGTACGGAGAGGGAGAAGTGTTCAGTGCCTGCTGTTTCAAAGAAATACCTCCAGACTGGCAGTGATAAGAAAACAGGTTAAGAAATATGGTCAGCTCTCTCATAACCCATTCGTGTGCTCCTCCTTTAGCCACTTGGGGAAAACAACAGAAGAGAAAAGCCAGCCTCTAAAACATACTGATTAGACATTTGTCAAAAGTAGTACGTAAAGGAGACATTCTTATTACAGTTCCTATCCAGCTTTCAGTCACTACAGGGCTCAGTAAAAAAAAAAAAATCGGTATCAGTAAATATTTTTACTTTTCTATTTAAACAAGAAAAATTTTTCCACACGCTGCTTGCACAAATCACTCAGCTAGTCCATGCAGTCCCTGAAAGAGATTGCCTGTAGCCTGCTCTTAGCCTCTCACCAAAAGAAATCATGAAAAGCCCTCGTCAGTTGTCCTCCTCCTAATGCATTCTGCTTTGGTGTCTGGTATTTCTGTAAAAGATATAACAGTATAACCACTATTTCCTAATTCCCTCTTTTAGTGGGGTGTATGAGGGAGGAGTAATACCTACTCTAGCAAAGATGACATTTGTACATAACGACCCCGAAAATGTTTGTTAACCTAATGCTTTGTTTATTTAGTCTGGCAAATGCTTTTATTTTAACCTCAAGTATCTTTAGTAAATGTCAGCAGTAAACACTAATTGATAGTTTGCTCCCTTATCTGTATTCTAATTAAGTTTTTTCCTAGATACAGAGTTATGTTTAAAACAAACATTCTATAGACTCAAAGTAAAACCAAACGATGAAGTATTTATCTTTGTGAAACTGAATATTTATATGGGCATCACCAGCAGAGGGAAGGAGATCATGGTATCCACGCATAATAATTCCTCCATGCTTTTTTTCCAGATATGCAGAAATATTTTCTTGTCCTTTTCATTTGTATCACAAACTTTAATGTCTCTTCCACAACACATAATACAAGGTTGCATGCAGACTTTATCCAGAAAGCAGTTCCCAGTAAAGAGTTTATCTATGTGTTTAAACATGCATACAAATACAAAACCACACAGGAA
The DNA here is from genome assembly GCA_013398115.1 of Falcunculus frontatus. Classification (NCBI taxonomy): domain Eukaryota; kingdom Metazoa; phylum Chordata; class Aves; order Passeriformes; genus Falcunculus; species Falcunculus frontatus. The sequence goes on from VZRV01002222.1 coordinate 3,180,899, forward strand.
TATTTTAAAAATTGTAATCAGACTGCTGAATGGGCAGGAAAAGACAACAATATGCTAAATAAGAGCTTCATTTTCATGTGAGGAAACATCAATTAACTGAGTTCTGTACAGCTGAGTGGCTTAAAAACTTCTGCCAAGACACTAAGCTGCTCCTTCTTTTTACTTATTACAGCCAACCCTGCCAAAAGACCATAAAAATTGATTTTATGTTTCCGGTGTCTTTATGATAGCTGGAAAAATATAGATTTTTTTTTTTTCCCCCTAGGTTTCTGACAAACAGAACCTTCTCTTATCTCACACCTTCACTACATTAACCAACACTGAGCATCTTCTTGGTCGTCTCATATCTGATTTAAGTTACGATTAAGGTAGGAGAACAATTCAGATTGTTTTTAAAGGGTTTTAAGGGGGTTTTAAAGGGTTTCTTGCCCATCAGTGTTACACAAGAGGCTATATCCCACTTGCACTGCTATGGCATACGTGGCAACTGATTATTTTTCATATTTGTTTTAAGGAAGTATTAGAACTGCTCTGTTAGTCTGTGAGCTACCTCTTTAAATTCCAGCATCAACCCTTAAAATGGATTTAGCATCTTTCGCATCAAACATTAATAAGGCTCACTTAGGCGCTCTTAATGTGAAGGAAAATTTGGCTTGTATGAAATGGCTACACTGGAACATTTCATGCTTTTGCAAGTGCAGGAGTATGATTATTTCCTACAGTATGTCATTATCTTATGCCCTGTGGTTCTTTTTGAAATTATCTCTTCTCACTCAAGCTGCCTACACTATGTTTTCAAGCTATATAGTTTCAATTTATGAATTGTATGCATGCAAATTTTGAGCAACTATACCACAAGCCAAGTAATAGACCACATTAAAGTATATTTCCCTCAGACATTACGAACAGAACTAAAAGCTTGGAAGAAAAAAAGAAGCATATTTGACTCAAGACATAAAATCAGGTCATTTGTTTCCAAAACAGACAAGGAAATACTATTCTAGACACATGTGCAATCTCCTTACACTTTTCCTGAGCAGGTTTATTTAAGCATGGCAGGAGATGTCATTTCATATCCTCACAAAGCAAATTAGTTCGCTGCCTACTTGTCCTTGTACCCAAAAGCTCCCCCCTTCCTTTTTCAGGGACACTCCTAAAACAACCGCCCATCTGTAACTCTAGATGTCAACTCACCAAGGAAAGGAAATTCCCCTTGGGTCTACAAGTACCATCTTCCCTTTCTTAGGATGAAGCAACTCTCTCAGACAACAAAGCAATTTAAGCAGTGCATAACAGATTAACATGCAACATGGATGGCACACTGCACAGCAGCTCTGAGGATCAATATCACCACTGCAGATTAGTAGTCTAGTTGTCATCTACAACATGTATGCGTATCTAAAATTACTCTACTGACCTTTGTACAGAAAATATTATTTCAGAGACAGTGAAGTATTATTGCACTACAACGTTTTGCATTGAGTTTACAAGGTAATAAAGACAGAGCTACTTCTTCACATGCAAATGGCTATTAAATAAGGAAAATAAAACTTGACATCCCCCAGACAATCAAAAGAAATTATTTATTTGGATGCCAACATCTGTCTTGAGATTGTGGCCAAGTGCTTTTCTGTGCTCATTTAGGACTCTACTTGGAAAGCTTTTCAGTTACATCTACCTAGAGATTTCTCTCTACCGCTTCCCATCTGACAGAAATCACTCAGCTGGGTCTGATGAATAATAGCAAAAGGCAGCTTGTATCAGAGATGATTGAATTACAGATTGTTGAAAGTGCCATAAAGGCTCATTCCAATGACTACATTTAATTTATTTACTATACTGACTACCAGAAGCTAGTAGTCGTTTGATATCTTTATTTCAGAAGACTGGAAACAAAAGAAATATTCTTTGCTACTTTCTTACTACTGTACCCAGTAGAGTTTGATAGGCAAAATTAACTTTTAAACAGAGCGCCGAACCCCTACCCACACCGTGTACGCCTAGGAATCAGAACAGAACGCACCCCAAATCAAAGCAGGGCAAGTGGTATTCGGTATGAAGGAAACAATGTCAGAGAAGATAAAATTGCATGGAAAGAAAACGCATTAGCTTGACAGCCTAAGTAACGTGGGAAAGGCTTTTGTGAATTGATACACAAATGATTAGCTCTTGTCCTGCGGTCCGGAGGGGAGAGCAGCGCCGGGGCGGGGCACACCGCCGCGCCCCACCGCCCTCCGCCGGGGCGACCGTCGGGACAGACCACCCTGCCGAGGGCGGGGGCACGGCGGCGGCAGCCAGGTGACACCCGGAGAAACAAGTTGGCCCGGCGGCCGCCTCGGCGCCGGCTCCGGGCAGCGGCGGGGAGTGACGGAGGGATGCAGAGCGGACGGCTCACCTCTCCTGCAGCTGGGGCGGGGGGCGACAGCGGAGCTCCGCGGGGGCGGGGAGCAAGGAGGGGGAACGCGGGCGTCCCCTTTGTCTGTGTCGCCCCTCCCGTAAACGCCCCCACCCCCGCCGGGAGCGCCCCGGGGGCGGGCCCCCGCCCCCCGGCAGTGCGGGCAGAGCCGGCGGGCAGGCGGCGTTACAGCCGC